>SSNP01000209.1:596437-748055 GCA_006937955.1 Pachypanchax playfairii
TTTTTTCTTTTTTTAGAGATAAACTTCCAAATCGCTATCATGAATCAATTCCTCATTAAGACTGAAAGTGTTCTTTAAAGAGGTGAGTCTTAAGTCTGCTCTTAAAGGTAGGTGCCGACTCTGAGGATCGGACCGAGTTTGGTAGGTCATTCCACCATCGGGGGACAACAGAGGAGAAGAGTTTGGAACATGATCTCATGCCACGTTGTGGTGGAAGCGCTAGGCGTCTTTCAGCGGCTGAGCGTAGCTGACGCGTGGGAATGTAGGTTTGGATGAAGGAGTGAAGGTAAGTAGGAGCTGTGTGTGTTAGAGTCTGGTAAGCCAGAAGCAGAGCTTTGTATTTGATGCGTGCTGCAACAAGAAGCCAGTGCAGAGAAATGAGCAGCGGAGTGACATGAGCCCTCTTGGGCTGGTTGAAGACCAGACGTGCTGCTGCATTCTCAATCATCTGCAGAGGTTTAACCGAGGACGCCGGAAGACCCGCCAGCAAAGAGTTGCAGTAGTCGATGCGGGACAAGACCAGGGCCTGGACCAGAAGCTGTGTGGTGTGGTCTGTCAGGAAGGCTCTGATTTTCCTGATGTTGTAAAGAGCGAATCGACATGAGCGAGCTACAGAGTTAACCTGCTCTTTGAAGGACAGCTGGTTGTCCAGTATGACACCAAGGTTTCTGGCAGAGGTTTTGGGGAACAGCGTGATGGAGTCAAGCTGCACGCTTATCTGAGGAGGTAAGGAGTTACTGGCAGGACAGACAATGAGGTCAGTTTTGGACAGATTAAGCTGAAGGTGGCGATCCCTCATCCACGCCGAGATATCTGAGAGGCAGGCAGATATCCGCATTGAGACGGAGGTATCATCTGGAGAGAAGGAGAGGAGGAGCTGAGTGTCGTCAGCGTAGCAATGGTAGGAGAAGCCATGGGAGCGAATGATCTCGCCTAATGAGGTGGTGTATAAAGAGAAGAGGAGAGGACCAAGGACCGAGCCCTGTGGGACACCCGTTGCCAGCTCATGCAGACTGGACATCTGTCCATGCCACGAGACTCAGAAAGATCTTTCTGCAAGGTACGAGGTGAACCATGAGAAGACCGGCCCCGAGATGCCAAGCTTAGATAGTGTCGAGAAGAGAATGAGGTGGTTGACGGTGTCGAAAGCAGCAGACAGGTCGAGGAGTACGAGTACTGAAGAGAGACCAGCCGATCTGGCAACCCATAGTGACTCTGCAACTGAGAGAAGAGCGGTTTCAGTGGAATGGCCTCGCTTAAAGCCTGATTGATAAGGATCAAGTAGGTTATTGTCATGGAGGAATTGTGAGACTTGAGTGAAAACGGCTCGCTCTAGGATCTTGGACATGAACGGTAGGAGCGAGACTGGCCGGTAGTTTCCTACCTGGGCCAGGTCGAGCGATGGTTTTTTCAGCAGCGGAGTGACAGTGGCTTGCTTGAAAACTGAAGGAAAGACGCCAGTTTTCATGGAAGAGTTTATAATGTGGGTTATTGCAGGTTTGGCGGCAGGAAGAATGCTCTGCAGAATATCTTTAGGAATCGGATCCAGAGGACACGTGGTTGGATTAGATTCCACTATGAGTTGGGAGACTTCGTCCTCATTCAGTAAGCGGAAGGAGCAGAGTGATTGACCGGAGGAAGGATGGACCAGACTGGGATGGTCAGGCTTGGAAAACTGATTTTTAATGGAGGCGATTTTGTCGGTGAAGTAGGTGGCGAACATGTTTGCAGTCAGCTCGGTGGGTGGCTGAGCAGGTGGAGGACGGAAAAGAGTATTGAATGTCTTGAACAGTTTTCCCATGTTAGGAGCATTTTGGATTTTGTTTTGGTAAAAAGCTATCTTGGCAGCCTTTAAGCAGGATGTGAAGCTAGAGAGCCTTTGCTGGTATTCGGACAAGTTAGAGAGATTTTTGGATTTGCGCCATTTCCTTTCAGCTGCTCTCAGACCAGCTCTGTGATCCCTCAGAGTGTCTGTGAGCCACGGACTAGGACGCTGCCGGGCGGCCAGCTTTGACACACGAGGGCAGACTTCGTCCAGAGAAGAAGCTAGTGAGGAGCAGAGCGTTTCTGTTGCCTCATTTACAGGCAGAGTTGAGAGCACCGAGTGGGAAGGGAGGGAGGAGCAGACATGCTCCTATAGCTGCGAGGGACTGAGAGATTGAAGGTTTCTGCGGTAGGAGACAGTCTTTGCTTTTGTGTTAGGTACGTGAGGGATGGAGATGCTGAATTTAATCAGGAAGTGGTCTGAGAGGTGCAGCGCTGTGACTTGCACGTTACCTGCAGTGCAGTTTCTGGTCAGTACCAGGTCCGGTGTGTTGCCAGCTCTGTGTGTTGGGGGAGTCTGGACCAGATTGAGATTGAAGGAGTGGACCAGGGCCAGAAAGTTATGAGCTTGTGTTTTGTCGATATGAATGTTCATGTCGCCCATAACAATTAAAGGTGAGTTATCATCCGGAATGTCGGATAGGATTGTGTCCAGTTCATCCATAAATTGCTCCATGTTGCCTCCCGGAGGGCGGTAAATAACCAAAACATAGGCAGCGACGGGCTTAGAGATACGTACTGCATGAAATTCGAATGAGGAGCAGGTAGTAGTGGTTTGCAAGGAGGAAAATTTCCACATTTTGGAAATCAGGATGCCTGTACCGCCTCCTCGCCCAGCAGGACGAGGAGTGTGTGTGAATTCTGCATTAGAAGAGAGGGCAGCCGGTGTTGCTGTGTTGTCAGGACGAATCCAGGTCTCGGTCAGGGCTAGGACCTGTATATCTGAGAGGTGCGGCAGAGAACTGATGAACTCTGTTTTGTTAACTGCGGACTGACAGTTCCAGAGGCCGAGGGTAACGGAGGCAGTGGCAGCCCGACACGCCATGGGCTGGATGAGGCAGTGCGGATTACGTTGTCTATAGAGAGTGCGGCAAGGTCTGTGCCCAACTATGACTGGGATGTGTGGTTTGCACATGGTGTCTGTGTAGTGGTTTGTAATTACTTTGCTTGGTGGACTCGCGCAGGTAGACTCGCAGGTCTTGACCCTCTGTGGTCTTAAACGATGTGGGACCAAACACGCTGACGCCTCGCTGACGCTCAGTCTAATGTGTCTGGCTATATACCTAACAATCACACAGTTGATTGGCTAAGCTAATTGCAACAGGCTGAAACCCGCGTGACCGCCCCAGTATTACGTAACCCGTGTCACCAGTTTCGCCAGGAAGTAAACAGCGACCGAACTCAGCTCACCTGAATTATCTGCTACCTTGCTCTAGTGAAATCCCTGCTTGTTCTGCCGTGAACAGCAAGTTACTCGCTTTTAAACAGGATTTTTTTTCTCAAATCACCGACTCCTATCATGTGACCTGCGTCACGAGTCCTTTCCCTTATTTCCGCCCCAGTATTACGTAACCCGCGTCACCAGTTTCGCCAGGAAGTAAACAGCGACCGAACTCAGCTCACCTGAATTATCTGCTACCTTGCTCTAGTGAAATCCCTGCTTGTTCTGCCGTGAACAGCAAGTTACTCGCTTTTAAACTGGATTTTTTTTTCTCAAATTACAGACTCCGTTCACGTGACCAGCGTCAAAAGTCCTTTCCCTTATTTCCGTCCCAGTATTACGTAACCTGCGTCACCAGTTTTGCCAGGAAGTAAACAGCGACCGAACTCAGCTCACCTGAATTATCTGCTACCTTGCTCTAGTGAAATCCCTGCTTGCTCTGACCTCTGGCATCAACAAGGCATGTCCGCCCACAGAACTGCCGCTCACTGGATATTTTTTCTTTTTCGGACCATTCTCTGTAAACCCTAGAGATGGTTGTGCGTGAAAATCCCAGTAGATCAGCAGTTTCTTAAATACTCAGACCAGCCATTCTGGCACCAACAACCATGCCACGTTCAAAGTCACTCAAATCACCTTTCTTCCCCATACTGATGCTCGGTTTGAACCGCAGGAGATTGTCTTGACCATGTGTACATGCCTAAATGCACTGAGTTGCCTCCATGTGATTGGCTGATTAGAAATTAAGTGTTAACGAGCAGTTGGACAGGTGTACCTAATAAAGTGGCCGGTGAGTGTATATTCTACATTCTCATATCTGCTACCATGGTTTCGCCATCAAATGCACCCTGTGAGCTAATAGACCACACAATAGGATTTGTGACCTCATGTCATATATTAAATCAATTGGCCTGATCATTAGAAGTGAACCATCACGTAAACAGTAATTTTTGGGTTACCATGACAATAGCATTGGCTTAATTTCTCATTTTTGGATTGCTTACTGTGCGGAAATGCTTTGACCTACAGATGTCATTCCAACTTTTATGTGCTCAGTAGACACTTGTCTATAAGATATTGAAGTCACTTTTACATATCTTTGACCATATTGCCATGGCAACACCATATGCCGTGATATGTACCTGGTGAGCTCACAGCAGACTGTGGGATCTGGGTGCACATGTGCTACATCAGTGTGATTGGACTGATGAGGTAAAGTCAACCATCACATTTAGATTACATTTTGGGTTACCATGGCAACATAATCTATCTAAAAATCTACCCCTATTGTAACCTTATGGAAACATTCTGAAATTATAACATTTCTCCAAAACTTTCCATATTGATATCTTTCTGCCTTGTCACACATTCTTAGTATCTGAATGTTGTTTTTAAATGGTAAATGACCTGTATTTGTATAGCGCTTTTCTAGTCATTCAGACCACTCAAAGCAGGTTTGCATCTGGTGCATCTCTTCCAAGTCAAATTCCTTGTATTGTGCAAATGATACTTAGCCAAAAAAGCTGATTCTGATGACTATCTAGAACGGCTCTCTGAAGAAACTTGGAAAAAGAGTTACTTCAACATCTAATTTCCCCTTGGGGAATACAAAAAACTTACCATGTATGGTATTTTATTAAGGTTCAGATACTTTCAGGACCTTTATACTATTTAAAGAACATCAGTTTTAACAATTTTGTTGACCATTGCACAAGCCTTTATTTTAAACAGATTAGTGTGTGCCCAAGATTCACATTATTTACTACTTTTTTTCCCTTCTCTATAAGTGTCCTCGAATTGCCATCTCACTTATTAAAAATTAGTGCCTTTTGCTGCAGTTCAAAACTATAGCTTTGCTTAAACTCCATTTCATTAACATAAGGTGGTGTTGCTTGGAGGCACTGTGAAAGTAACCAAATAAAAGAGGCATTTTTATACACATCCCTTTATGTTTTCAAGACCTTGTCATTATTCCACAGTTAGCTCAAGGTACAAGAATGCAGCTATGTAAGTGATTAGCTCAAAGTCATCCTGGTGTTTCTCCATTTTTAGACACAAAAGCTTGAGATATCTGAGGAGAAAAACAGGAAGATGGTTAAGACTATGCAAGGTAAAGACATCACATATACAGTGGGGCAAAAAAGTATTTAGTCAGCCACCAATTGTGTAAGTTCTCCCACTTAAAAAGATCAGAGAGGCCTGTAATTTTCATCATAGGTATACCTCAACTATGAGAGACAAAATGAGGAAAAAAAATCCAGAAAATCACATTGTCTGATTTTTAAAGAATTTATTTGCAAATTATGGTGGAAAATAAGTATTTGGTCAATAACAAAAGTTAATCTCAATACTTTGTCATATAGCCTTTGTTGGCAATGACAGAGGTCAAACGTTTTCTGTAAGTCTTCACAAGGTTTTCACACACTGTTGCTGGTATTTTGGCCCATTCCTCCATGCAGATCTCCTCTAGAGCAGTGATGTTTTGGGGCTGACGCTGGGCAACACGGACTTTCAACTCCCTCCAGAGATTTTCTATGGGGTTGAGATCTGGAGACTGGCTAGGCCACTCCAGGACCTTGAAATGCTTCTTACGAAGCCACTCCTTCGTTGCCCGGGCGGTGTGTTTGGGATCATTGTCATGCTGAAAGACCCAGCCATGTCTCATTTTCAATGCCCTTGCTGATGGAAGGAGGTTTTCACTCAAAATCTTACGATACATGGCCCCATTCATTCTTTCCTTTACACGGATCAGTCGTCCTGGTCCCCTTGCAGAAAAACAGCCCCAAAGCATGATGTTTCCACCCCCATGCTTTACAGTAGGTATGGTGTTCTTTGGATCCAATTCAGCATTCTTTCCCCTCCAAACACGACAAGTTGAGTTTCTACCAAAAAGTTCTATTTTGGTTTCATCTGACCATATGATGTTCTCCCAATCCTCTTCTGGATCATCCAAATGCTCTCTAGCAAACCACAGATGGGCCTGGACGTGTCCTGGCTTCAGCAAGGGGACACATCTGGCACTGCAGGATTTGAGTCCCTGGCGGCGTAGTGTGTTACTGATGGTAGCCTTTGTTACTTTGGTCCCAGCTCTCTGCAGGTCATTCACTAGGTCCCTCCGTGTGGTTCTGGGATTTTTGCTCACCGTTCTTGTGATCATTTTGACCCCACGGGGTGAGATCTTGCGTGGAGCCCCAGATCGAGGGAGATTATCAGTGGTCTTGTATGTCTTCCATTTTCTAATAATTGCTCCCACAGTTGATTTCTTCACACCAAGCTGCTTACCTATTGCAGATTCAGTCTTCCCAGCCTGGTGAAGGTCTACAATTTTGTTTCTGGTGTCCTTTGACAGCTCTTTGGTCTTGGCCATAGTGGAGTTTGGAGCGTGACTGTTTGAGGTTGTGGACAGGTGTCTTTTATACTGATAACGAGTTCACACAGGTGCCATTAATACAGGTAACGAGTGGAGGACCGAGGAGCCTCTTAAAGAAGTTACAGGTCTGTGAAAGCCAGAAATCTTACTTGTTTGTAGGTGACCAAATACTTATTTTCCACCATAATTTGCAAATAAATTCTTTAAAAATCAGAAAATGTGATTTTCTGGATTTTTTTTCCTCATTTTGTCTCTCATAGTTGAGGTATACCTATGATGAAAATTACAGGCCTCTCTGATCTTTTTAAGTGGGAGAACTTACACAATTGGTGGCTGACTAAATACTTTTTTGCCCCACTGTACTTCTTCTGAGTCATGAGTCTGAATGTATTCTGTGTGAACAGTTGATTTTACTTTGGTTTTTGTTTGTTCTGACAGAACTGGAGCATACCGTGGAGCAATCAAAGTTGGACTTTCAAACCCTGAAGGATGAGAATCAGCACAGGCAGGCAGATCTGAAGGCCAAACTGGCAGAGGTAGGAGAGCATGGGTAATCAATGGATGTAGTTTGTTTTCCCGAAGTATGTAAATCCAGTGAACCTGTTTTATTATTTACTTACTAAAAATATATGATCAATTCTGAATAAAGAAAATATTTTTGGGTTAAAACTCAGATAAATTTAACTTTTCATTGTTTGTCTTAAAAATGCAGACTTTTATCTTTTTCTTTAAAGTGGGGGTATTGTGCTTTTTGTGACACACAGTGCCACTCTATAGCCTACTCTAATGACTATGTCCCCTTAAGTTGATCTGTAAAAGCTGTAAATAAAAAAAAAAAACAACCTTTAAGAAATTTGCCCTCGCATCATGGCCGCTCCAAACACCTCGATATTGGCCTCTGTCTCTTTAAGACCTTCCAACATTCCCCCTTCAGCACGCTGAAGAAATGCTAACAACAAAACAACGTGACAGCGCGGAAAATCGCCTTCACGCCGAACATAACAACACAAAAGCCAGCTACAGTATACCGATTGTAGGACAGGTTAAGCTAAGAAATGCTAACAACAAAACAACGTGACAGCACGGAACATCGCCTTCACGCCGAACATAACAACACAAAAGCCAACTACAGTACACCGATTGTAGGACAGGTTAAGCTAAGAAATGCTAACAAACAAAACAACGTGACAGCGCGGAACATCACCTTCACGCCGAACATAACAACACAAAAGCCAGCTACAGTGCACCGATTGCAGGACAGGTTAAGCTAAGAAATGCTATCAACAAAACAATGTGACAGCAGTTTAACTTACCGGTGCTGGCTGCAAAGACGTTCTCCTGAGAGTGGGAACTGCATTGTCTTTAAGTTACAGCTTAGTTACTAATCCACTGTCAAATAAACTTTTGTTTAGAAAACAATCCTCGTTAAAGTGCCTGGCACAAATGAAACAGATCTTTTTCGGAGGGTCGCTTCCATAAATGAAGTCCAACCATTTCTGACGAACAGTCTCATTCTTTGGAAGACTAAAAAGAGGGCAGCTGTCTTGACATCCAAAGATACATTTCTTCCCTGATGGCATTTTGGAGTTATGAAAAGCGCCCAGAAAAGTTGTCAGTAGATAAGCTCAGGAAAGGTGCACTCTCGCAGTTCCACCAGGTGTTTGCTAATTGCTGCTACCGCTGCTCTGCCTGCGTTACACGCGGGGGAGGGGTGCTCTCCTGTGAGGGGAGCAGTGGGTATGAGCTTGGCAGGTAACAAAATATCGGGGTCATTTCAAGGAGAAATGGTTGTTTCTGGGAGGAATCAGGCAAACGGCTTTCAAAATGGCTGCCATGAGAGTGTCTAAAGATTACTCAAACATAAATGTGCTAAAGAAACATTTCAGGCATGATTTTAATTAGGGAACGACATGATAACATGATGTAAAGCTTGAAAAAGTTAATTTTGCATAATACCCCCCCTTTAAATTTCTCAACAATTATGTCACTGGACACATTATATTGCCAGAAGCATTGCAATGCCTGGTAGAGATATTGCAATATATTGGTTGATTGTTGCCATTTATGAAAGTATTAGGGGTGGGAACCTTAGGGTACCTTATGATACGATACGTGATACAAGGCTCACGATAACGATTATCTCATGATATGGCGATACAGCAATTATCGATATATTGGTCAGGAAATCAATCTGCAATAATCTATTCTATGATATAACAGTTAAAGGTGGTAAAGAGGATTTCAAGCAAATCGATAACGAACCCATTTCATTATCTATTGGTTATTAGATTGTCAGTCACACTTCTTACGTACGTATTACGTAGTTTGCGTAGGCCTCAGGTGGTTACAACGCATGCGCTCTACTCGAAAAACAACAAACAGCTATTGAGCTTCTCATTCGAGTCAGAATCCTCTTTACCACCTTTAAAGAAAAAAACAAGACACTATTGGTTCCTTTACTAAACTGGGGTGCCATTTCTGTGTCATATTGCAATGAAGTGCAAATCTACGGCAAGGCATTTACCAGCACATTGAGAGGAAATAATAAGCCGCAAATATGGACTACTAAAAGCCAATGAATATGGAACATTTTCATAAAAAGCTAAATTTTTAACAAAATAGAGGGCTATAGAAGGAAAATACCATATTTCCTTTAACAATTATATTAGAAGTAAAATATGATAAAATAATTATTCTGATGGGCACAAAGTTGGCATTTTGTTTAGCCAACAGCGGGCACCATTAAGGGTTGCCAAATATTGTGAATAGTCTGTAATAGTGACGCTGGTACTGTGGAGGGTGGCGGAGTCAGCATTTGAGAAGCTGCTTCGGAACACCATTTTGTTGTCCTTCTCAGGAGAGGAGCAACCAGAGAGGATTGGGGGCCAGAGTAGGTTTGGGTGAGTAACATTTTACAGGATCGGCGCGCAGGCGTGGCACTCCAATGGCTTGAGGTCTAGTTCTGTGGTATTGGGTGCGGCAGCCAGGCACCGGATGTTGTTGTGGTGTTTGTGTTCCATATTCCACCTTTAAGTCCTATAATATCACAATTATTTATGTTAAGAAATAGTGTAACTTTAAAAGTGCCCTTTTAAACATTAAAGTTCCTATTAGGGCTGGGCGGTATACCGGTTTGTACAGAAAACCGGTATTTATTTTGGTTATGATATTAATTTTTTGCATACTGCTATACGCGTGGACAGCACCCGGAACATTTACAGTGGGAACGTGTTTCGGCGGGAACCAATTTCAGTGCCACACCTAAGACCGCATGTGAAAAATCACGTTCTTAATTAAGAATGGCTGCTAGCGGGGGGCTGTAACATCGACTCACAGGTTACTGACCAAGAAAAACCTATTCTAAAAAGAGGAGCCATGACTGTAGTATGGAATTTCTTTGGCTTCAAAAGGTCAGACTTCATTTGCTGTAGCAGGTGGCTAGGATGAGGACAAGCATGAGAAATGAACCGGGTGACCAGTCCCTCCCCAGCGCCTCCCCCACCCCAGAGCCCTACATACTGTATGAGTGTGTAGTTGTGGTTGTTCTTCAGTTCTGCTCTGCCAAGTGGCATCCCTCCACTCGGAACCACCCTGCCTTGCAACCGGCTAGTACCACCTCTGCTACTGTTAGCCAGCCGCTACTCCCGGCTGCAAGTACCTCCAACGCTCAGCCCTGCCATTGCTGAGAGTCAGCGGTATCCTAAGCAAGCTCACGCTCATCTGCAGGTGGCCCTTCCATCCCTCAGGGTGCTTCTCACTAGAGCCCTGCACTCCCGCGGGAGTCCCGCAGGATCCGCGGGACCCGACACAAAGCAATGCGGCGCGGGACAAATAGAGAAAGCTCATTGCGGGCGTGGGGCAGGCTTAGGAGTGCACAATGCAGGAGCGGGCGGAGCGGTGATAAGCTGCAGTCCTGCAAACTAAAAATAAAACTAAAATACACAATGTGTACTCTCTCCCGGCTTCGTCCCACCGTCCAAACAACACAATAATAAGCACAATATCAGGCTGATTGAGTCTAAATTTATGCAATGAGTGAGCAGGAGTCTGATTGAATGTTTGGTTTTTTTGTGCTGTGATGGTTCTGTGACAACCAGCAGCTCCAGCTCCCTCACGACCATCCATCTCAATAATCTGTTGTCTCCAGATGTGTGTTGGCGATCGCCTCAGTTGTGCATGCCACTTGCCAAGTTGGCAACGCGTTCCTTCCCCACTGCCCTTGGTGAATGATCGGTCAGTGGTATGCTCTAAGCTCAGCATTTAATTACCCAAGCCAAAGACAAGAACTTTCGTGGTTGAACTTTTCGTGTTTCCAGGTTGAAGAATAACTCCAGAATATAAGTTATATTTCAGGATAAATTAATACTATATAACACCAACTGTAACAATTTATCATATATGTTTCTATCCCAGACGTCGAAAGCTGTAAAATAGCGGGATACAGGACCTTTAAACAGATTATAGAACTTAAAAATTGATGTTAATCAGCTATATTCTATGACCAATTAGTCAATATTATCATAAGCCATTAAATATTCAGGTGAATTCTACAAGAACTTTCTTAAACCTAACAAATACAATTTTTGTCCTGGCTTGTTGTGTTATGTCTCATGACTTCAAAAGGTTTAGTCAACAATAAGAACAACAATATGGTTAGATGTAGTTCAAATTTGATCAGTTTAGGAGTAGAATTGCATTGCCATTGCCATAGGAGACTGAAATGTATAGAAGCTGAGAATCAAAGTTAATGAAAATCAAAGATTTCTGAGGAGTATGCGTCCATATCGTGTGAGCTCCATGGAAGAGCAGGAGGAGGGATGGGGAGGAGCTTATTCAGGTTACATAACGGAAGAGTGTGGCTTCTTAACCCGACTGTGAGAGTGAGCCAGAGGCTGCACAGACAATACTCTCCGTTTCCTACTTGCAGCTATGCATGGTAAGATGTGAAACTGATGTTTTATTGATGCTGAGCTTGTCTCTGGCTGTGTGCAACAAGGACTTAAGACATCTTATCAACACTGCTGCTGTTTAGCAGTTTAGTTTTGCAGGCATGGACATAGCTGCTTTTCATCAGGGCTTCTCCAGCAGCATTTACTCACCTAACTACCAGGTAGGGCAGTTTGTATTTAATGTGACTTTGAGCCGAGCAGGTGAATGAATCCGTCTCCTGCTTCTCATTCTCACATATATCATTGCTTTTCTGTCAACTGGATCAAGGTTTAGTTTGTGTCAACGGCAAGATCTTAGTTTGTAAATGCAGATAAATACAGAAGCAGAAAGAAATTAGAAAATCATGGGCGATGGATGAATCTAGAGGACAGTTGATGTCACGCTGGATATTTTAAAGTACAAATAGAACTGGAGAGAGCTTTCATTTGTGTTATTTTATCTGATATCAGTCTGGTGGTAGGCATTGATTTTATTGTCGGCCTTGTTAATTAATTATTGACCACATCTTTTCTGATGCTGCAGATAATGAAGTCCGCACATGTCTGAAAAACACTCTGAATTGTCAGGAACAATTTCTGTTGTGAAATTGGAGTTCTAGACACCTGACACCAGTGTAAACAAAATTTCCTTTGTGAGAAAATGGGCATATTAGATTTTTCTTACACTATTATTTACTGTTATAACTTACATTGCTGTCTGTTTTATCATTAGCATTTGAAACTGTTAAGAACATCATTTGATTTTGTTACTAATGACCAAGAAATCACCTTTGTTTCTTTTTCATTAAAGTTTTTTGGGGGGTGTTTTGGGTATTCAGATTTCTGCATTTACAGAGGTGGACAAAATTCCGTTAAAGAAATAAAAACCCAAAATGGTCACTGAAACAACTGAAACGGATACAATTTATTAAGTTGTTCTTTACTGAAATTAACAATTAAAAATCAGACATTGCTTTTGAATTGTGGTTCAACAAAATAATTGAAAAGGATAATAAATGTAATGACCAAAATGATAGTAACCTTAATTTAATATTTTTTGGCACATTTATTTCTTTAACTTTCAGTGAGATTTCTGCACCTGTATGTTGGTCTACTCCTCGTGATCAAAATGCTCTGACTGTCTCATGTTTGAAGGTTACCTTCTCCAGATTGCATGTTTCTGACATGGTGGGGTTTCCAAAAGAAAAAGTAATAATATTTATAAATCATAGACCTGGTGGGGCTTGAAAACAACATGTTCGAAGAAACAAAGTTGTAGTAGTTCCAGAAAAAACTCCAGTGATGCTGGTAGTAAACAAACAAGGGGAGATTCCTATGCTATAGCATTACAGTTTGGCAAATAAAGAAAGAGAAAGGGCTGAATATTGTCAAAGTTATCCAGAAGGAAATATCCAAAAATACCTGACGAGTGCGGGTGACATAATGGTTACCTAATGTCCAATATATATTTAAATAAATCCAATCAATTTGCGAGGGGTTGGGGTGGTAAAGGTGAATTTAACAGGCTTTTTAACTTGGTGTGCCTTCCTCTTTCTCCATCTGTATCATTTTTAAGCTTGAGGCTTTAAAACAGCAGAACTCCAAATATCAGGAAGAACTCGTCCTATCAAAAGAGTGGAGCAAATCAGATAACCAGCAGATTGGAGTCTTTTGCAAGGAAATGTGAGTATTTATAATATCTGATGTGTTTTTTCTGCCTTGTGTCTGCTGTAAAGGTGAGTACATCCTATAAGTCCATTTAACTTGTTTGCTTAAATATGGTATATCCTGGGGTCAAAGGGGGTGACTACGAATTTTAAGAATCTCAAGGTGTCTGCTGTGATGGGATGAGTATATTCTATGAGATTATGACTGAATTTTGTTCTAAAATCTTGATTTTTTTCAGCCTTTAAAGCAGATTAAAAGCTATGAAATATTTAAGTCTCAGTTTTAATTTGAAAGTGTTGCCCTTCCCTTTTTCTAACTTGAATCCTATAGTCAAAGCGGCTACAAACCTATTTGTGCTCTAACTACTTTATTTAAAAATATGTATTTATTTAATATTTAAAGGGACTATAATATAACTATTTGAATTTTTCAGGCTAAGCGCGTAACTGCAGCCTTAATGGTAAGCTCATGCTGTACGTGCACTTGCAAGTGTTCAGAAACAACAGCTGAGTCAAATCAAATCAAAAATACTTTATTAATCCCCGAAGGGAAATTAAGTGTTGTTGTAGCTCAGTTCTTCTTCAGGGAGTCATTGTAGAGGGTTCTAGCTGTGGACAGGAAGGATCTCTTGTAACGGTCTGTGCTGCAGCGGATTATGAAGAATCTTCTGGCTGAAGACACTCTGTTGTTGAGTTACTGTGTTCTGAAGAGGATGATGAGGGTTTTCCATCATGTTCTTCATCCTCCTTTGGACAATCAACTCAAGAGACTCCAGTTCAGTCTCCAGGACAGAATAAGTCCTCCTTATTAATCTGTTCAGTCTCTTCATGTCACTTGCTCTGATGCTGCTTCCCCAACAGGTGACTGCAGATGTGATCAGCTGACAAACTCCTTTTCTTTTGCCGCTCCTCTTCAAATCTCTGTCTGCTCGTATTGTTTGAAAGCCAGACAGAGACACATTGGAGTCCGGGATATGTTCCTTCAGCCATGTCTCAGTAAAACACATGATGCTGCATTCCCGATACTCTGGTTGGGTCTTCAACAGAGTTTCAAGTTCATCCATTTTGTTAGCAAGAGATCTCACGTTTGTCAATATGACTGATGGAAGTGAAGGTTTAAACTTCCGCTTTCTCTCTCTTAACTTTGCTCCTGTTCTGCAGCCACGTCTTCTTCTTTTGAGCTCATCAGGGATCCAGAGTTTCAATTTGAGGATTATTTCAGCCTTAGAAATGTCAGTGAGTTGCTCTTTCTTGTAAACAAGTCTCTTGTTGCCATGGTTACGCGTCACAACAAGTGGCAAAAAAGTGACAAATCAAGCAAAAAACTCAATCAGCACAGCACCCAAATCAGAAGAAAAGTATTTAGAAAATATTTCCAGAAGAAAAAACTAGCAAGAAATGCTCAAAAAGAACAAAAAAAAAATGCTAGCAAGCGCTAGCAGAGCAACTCCAACAAGCTGCCACCAGTTGTAGCGCTATTCCGGAATATAAATATCAATCCTGTACTCGACATTCATTCATTCATTGTTTTCTCCAGTGTGTTTCGTGTCTTGACTCCTTGTGCTTTCCCCAGGATTACACTCGATGCTTCTGTGTCTCCTCAAGGACTCTCCCCGAGTTCTGTGAAGCCCGGTGTCATCCGAACCTGTCTTTCCGTCTGAATCTGCCTGACCATAATGCCCTGAGTTTTAACCTTAACGAAAATAAATCAGTTTTAACAACTTTGAAATCTGAGTCCGAGCGCGAGTTCGGCATGTGGGTCCAACGCTTATCTGAGTCTATGACAAGCTGATGCTTTCAAAGCAGGGGTTTCTGCATATTGCCCACAGTAGAAACATTTTTTAGGCTGCTTGTCTGGTGTACCCACAACTGATTTGGTCTAAAGATCTTACATCACATTTATTACCTCAGTCAAAGTCATGCCTGCAAATCTGTGAATTGTCTAGTACAGGACAATTGCTTTTTTATGAACACTTGCGAGCGCCTCATGCAGGAACTTACCATTAAGGCTGCAGTTACGCATTTGGCCTGACGGGGCAATCGCAAGCATGAAAATTTCCAACTATAGTCCCTTTAAAACAAAAATATGTAAATCTTAAATCTCACTGAATTTTCTTTATTCCTCAAATTGTTCCACTTTGATCAGCAACATATTTTACAATTTTTTTTTTACAAAAATTTTGAAAGTCCTAATCTGATATTTTCCTACTTTTCATTGCATATATTGTCACCTTGTGTTATGTTAATGGTGCCTGCCAACTTGAGGCTGAGGTCTATTTATAGATTGTGTGAGCCTGTCATGTGCCTCTGTGAGGATGTGCATATTTAGTTCATCCATGTTTCTAAGTCTTTGCATCCTTCTGCCCAGCCCCCCTCCTGAATCATCATTGCCTCAAGTTATGACGTCAGAGCTTTAGATTGGTCTGACTGCCTAACTGTCATTGTTCTGAAGAAAGTAGGATGAGGAGTAAATGAAAACTCAATAAGTTAAAAAAAAATTTAAGTAATGAAATCTGACCTGCATCTTTCTCATTGCGTAAGCAATTTTTAAAAAGTGTTTAAATGCTTGTATCATGTTGCTGTTGCTGTGTTACGTCCAACCATCCCGCCTCATCTCAACAATCTGTTCCTCCATCCTTTTTCATGCATGTCCTTATTCTGTTATATAATCTCTCCTCTCCTCCTAGAACTGCCTAGCTCCAGTAAAGTTGCTTCTGTGACATCTGCGTGTGTGTGTGTGTGTGTGTGTGTGTGTGTTTGTCTTGAGACAATGCAACTTTGTGCTATCTGAGAGAACAGCTGGAAGCACAGTGGCTCACATGTGGCTTTTGTGTTTGTTTCTGTCGTTGAAAGGCTTCCTGTTGAAGTGTATCTGGCATGATTTTTCCATGTTATTTAAGTCAAGTCAAGTTTATTTATAAAGCACATTTAAAAACAACCAAGGCTGACCAAAGTGCTGTACAGTGACAAGAAAAAACAATAAAAGAACATAAACAGAATAAAAGCTCTAAAATACATAAAAACATAAAACACCTCACTAATAAAACAGTCAAATTAAACCTAGTTAAAAGCCAATGAGAAAAGGTGGGTTTTAAGAGCAGATTTAAAAGTTCCTGAGCTTGTGGAGAATCTGATGTGAGGGGGTAAACTGTTCCAAAGTCTGGGTGCAGCTACAGCAAAAGCCCTCTCTCCTTTAGTTTTCAATCTGTACCTAGGAACTTCTAAAATCATCAGGTCTGCTGACCTCAAAGATCTCCTGGGCAGGTAGATGTTAAAAAGTTCTACCAGGTAAGGAGGTGCAGTACTGTTAAGAACCTTAAAAACAAGCAGTAAAATTTTAAAATCAGTCCTAAAAGCGACTGGGAGCCAGTGGAGAGAACAGAGAACTGGAGTGATGTGGTCTCTCTTTTTGGAACCAGTCAGCAGACGAGCAGCAGCGTTCTGTACCAGCTGGAGACAATGTAGAGAGGAACGAACTATGCCAACATACAGAGAGTAACAGTAGTCTAGCCGGGATGTAATAAAAGCATGGACCACTCTTTCTAGATCGTTCCTGCACAGGTATGACTTGACTTTGGCTAAAATCCGTAAATGATAAAAAGATCCCTTAACTACGGAGCTGATTTGTTTATCAAATTTAAAAGCACCGTCAAAAGTGACACCAAGGCTCTTAATGGAAGAAGTACATTTAGAAGTTAGGGGTCCCAAAAAATCAAAGGAGAGGTTGGGGTCTTTTGGAAGTCCAAACACAATGACTTCCGTTTTTGTTTCATTTAGATGCAGAAAGTTATGAGCCATCCAAGTCTTAATGTCAGACAGACAGGAGAATAACCGCTGCAGAGACTCCTTACAGTCTAACCTCAGAGGGAAATAGATCTGGATGTTGTCAGCAAAGGTGTGGAAGGAGACATTATGTTTGTGCAGCACAGAGCCCAGAGGGAGCAGATACAAAATAAACAGCCGGGGGCCAAGAATGGACCCCTGAGGTACACCACAAGTTAAAGGAGCTCTGGGAGATGAGAGCTCACCAAGGTGAACAGAAAAACTCCTGTTAGCCAGGTAGGACTGGAAAAACTTTAAAACAGGACCTTTCAAACCAACCCAATGTTCCAGACGGGATAACAGTGTGTTGTGATCAACAGTGTCAAAGGCTGCTGTCAGGTCTTAAGTTACCAGGACAGCAGCACAACCGGAGTCTACAGTTAAAAGCAAATCGTTAAAAATTCTTAACAAGGCAGTTTCAGTACTGTGACGAGCTCTAAAACCAGACTGAAACTTCTCATAGAGACTGTTGTTATCTAAAAACGACTGGAGCTGCCTGAGGACAACTTGTTCCAGTACTTTGGACAGAAAGGGCAGGTTGGAGATGGGCCTATAATTAGAAAGTACAGATGGGTCGAGATTAGGTTTTTTAAGGAGAGGCTGGACAACAGCATGCTTAAAAAGTGTAGGGAAACAACCAGAGCTGAGACAAGCATTGATCAGCACCAGAAGCACGAGCCCAACTGAGTCCAGAACCTCCTTCAGGCAAGAGGGGATGAAGTCAGTGGAGCAGTTGGTAGACTTGACCTTGCAGACTGTTTCATGTAACTGAGAAAGAGTGACTGGCTCAAACTGGTTCCAGGCAGTTTGGCACACAGAAGAAACACAGGGATCGAGAAGTGAAGGTGTAATGACAGACTGCAGGGAGGAAATCTTATTAACAAAGAAATGTAAAAAGTCATTACAGAGGGTGACAGAAGGTGTGAGGCAGGTGGGTGTACGAGGATTAACAATAGAGTTTAAAACACTGAAGAGAACCTGAGGTTTATGAACATTGCTGCTGACCAGATTAGATATGTAGGAGGACTTAGCCTCTTTAGCAGCTTTTTGATAAGTTAAAAGACAGTCTTTCAGGATATTGAAGGAGATTTGGAGCTTGTCCTTTTTCCATTTTCTCTTAGCACGCCTACAGGAGCGTCTGAGAGCACGAACAGTGTGTGTAATCCAGGGTTCAGCGTGAACTTTGGGACGGAGTGATTTTAGGGGAGCGACGGAGTCCAGAATGCAAGTGCATGTTGAGTTAAAGAGAGCAGTTAGATCTTCTGCACACAAGGACTCAATCCAGTCCACCGTGGAGAGCTCAGAGTTGTTTAACTACTTCAAACCATTTGTTCCCTGTGGACATTTTTCCACTTAAATCAGCAACCGCAGATTTCCGAAAATAAAGTCTCAAATATGGATATTTATGGAAAGTCGCTGCACAATTTTGAGGAAGGCACATTTATTGGAAGTGAAAATATGCAGGAAAGATCAACATCTCGACTTCGAGGGGCTTCAGATATAATGTTCTGAGATGAAAGTGGCCCCTGCGCTCAGAGTGTCACAGTAGCCATTTTCAGACAGGCCCTGAAAAACGGTAATGTTCCAGACTTCTTCTGTTTTGCTTTTGAGTCTGAAAGCACTGTTCTGGAATCTGTCCAGATAATCTGTTCTGGAACTTTTCCAGCTGAAGACCTGGTAACAAGAGCAGACTTTTACCGGTACAGTGTTCAGACAGTCAGGAAATGTTCCGGAAAAGCAGAAGGGGTGTGGGGCAGTGGGGAACGCTCAAAATGCACACATTAATGAAGTATCTCACGTGAACGACAGTGTGTAAGAACATGTGATTTCCCCCCGACCAAAACACTCTTAACCCTTTATAGGGCACTCATTGAAATACTTTGTAATATGCAAAGTGTGCTGAAATTACTGAAAATCATCACTTGCCCTATAAAGGGTTATAAGCGTATCCATGTCCACAGAATTGTCCACATCACATAAAGACAAGCACCGTGAGTAGTTCCAAGTACACCTGGCTGCAGCTCCCTTTGTTTGGGGAAATGACATGTACGCCCACTGCACAAAGCTTAAATAACCCCCACCCCACCCTGAAAATCCTCGGGAACATTTTCTTGCTGTGTGAAAGCTGCTGAAAGGCAATGTTCCAGAAAAAAGTGGTGTGTCTGAAAAGGCAACTTTGGTTAAAGACCAGATCGAATTGTCCGCAAATATTCCCAAACTTCTGTCTGAAAACGGCTAGTGTGTCATAAGCAGATTGGAACAGAGAGACCAGCAGAGTCACACAAAGACATAGAAGTAAACGTCCTTTTGTTACATCCCACACTGTTGACAACTTCATTGTGAACAGTGACCTGTGGAAACAGATGATTATTGTGTTTTTACCCAAAATCACAAAACCTGTGCCACTTTCTAAGTTTCTGCATAGCAACAGTGGCTCATTAGCAATTCGCCTCTGTGCTGGAACTGTTGGTGCAGAGGATTCCCTGCCCCTCCCATTGCTGAGAGCTCTCTGTTTACACTAGCTTGGAGCAAGACCTTGTGGCCCGTCCAGTGGAATTTCTGCGTCACAAATGCAGTCCTTTTTAGACTGCATTTATGCATTAATTTTCTTAAGATATGTCCTCTAGCATCAGAAAAATGTCACAAGAACATGTTAACAACACAAAAAACAGGATTTTCATCAGAGTGGGTCTTTAAGGGAGCTGAGAGAAACTGAGTCAGGGTGCAACTTGTCGGGGGGGAGGGGGATGAACCCCTCCCCTCTGCTTTTGATGCCCCCCCCCCCCCGGTACTTTATTTTTTATGATAAGTTATTTTTGTTCCTCTTCCTCGTCCGACCATACTTGCCGACCCTCCCGATTTTCCCAGAAGAATCCCAAATTTAATGCTCTCCCAGGACCATCATTCTCCTGAATTTCTCCCGATTTCCACCTGGATAACAATATTGCTAAACCATCCGTCACCGGTCGCTGTTTCCGGCAGGACAATAATAACAGTTACACCCTGAAGTCACCACCATCTGTTGCACAGGTACTGCTATTTAATTATTTAAAGAGGCCATTTCATGCAAATTTCAGGATTTTGTGGTTATTTCTTAAGTATTTACCTGTAATATGAAACATTTTATATCTAAAAAACGTCAGGAAACACTGATTAACAAACCTTTCAATCTGTCTGCATTAAAATTCGGGTGGTTCCGGCTCCTTCCGTCAGGCCTCGAGCAGCAGCTTGTTCATATTCATTATTCGGATTTGCTGGACTCAGACTGGCTAACAAACTAGCCTATGAGAGCAAGGTATACTGTTTCCTGCACCGCTGCGCATGGCAACATCAGACATTCTCTCTTCCTGTTTGCTGTCTTATGCTACAACTTTTATCAAGCAGACTGCTAGGCATGATTTCAACTGCTGGAGCTGCCAAATACTAACAAACAAAGGAGTTGTGACGAAACAAGTACAGGCCGTTTGAACTCGGGAGAACTCGGATGTTATTGTCACCTGCATAGTTTGAGAGGTTAAAACTGAAAGAGAAGTTGTTGACCTGTTTTCACACCCACTATGAAGGTAAGAACACCTGTGGAGCTCAAATATTCAACAGAAACCTCAGAAAAAACAGTTTTAATGGAAGGGCCTTTTTAAGTTACGTTATTACTGTGTTTAATGTATGTATGTATGTGCGACCAACTAACCTCCCCAACCCGCCACGGTTCTTTTTGAAAGTGAAAAAAAAAAATCCCCCCCTCTGCTTTTTTCACTGCATTGAGTGTCATGTCAAACCATTCAAAACTCTTTACATTAGCAAGGTCTGTCTGCTACATGACCTGCAAGGGTACCTGACCACACCACCAGGCACAGACTAGGGAGCATTTACCCTGGACGGGGGACCAGTGGTCCTCAGCGCTTTTCTTGGAAAAAAGTTGATTCATGTTGAGCAAAAATTATGGACACCATCGATGTTGGATACATCAAGGAGAGCACTATGCATCAGTAACTGTTATCACCAGATAAGCCTTTGTGGTGGTGTTACAACATGGACAGGTGTGTCTACTCAATACAGAACTGTCCTACATTTTGTGAATGGAATAGTGACCAGTCCAGACTACCTGAAAAACATAATTAATCCAGTCATTGTGCGTCTACTTGAACATCATAGGCCTAACGTCATCTTCATGAATCGTAATGCTCCAGTTTGTCAAAGTCACATCATTAGGGAACAGCAGCTGGAGACTGGGTTACCTCAAATGAAGAGACCTGCATTTTCTACAGACCTGGACCCCATAGAAAACCTAAAATGTTCTGTTCATGACAGACAGCCCACAAATTTACAGGACCTGGAGACTTTTTGCCAAGAAGAATGTGCCGCTTTACCATTAGATTATATATACAGGGGTGCACATAAGTGGTCCATAGGTGCGCATGTGCTGTCAAAATATGAAAGGCGCACCAGATGAAAATTTGCAACGCACATTTGTGTACTTAAAATTGGTTTGGCTGAGCTGCATAAATTTTTATGTTATTCAGAGGCAGGGTTCCTTATCAGATCAATAAAGAGTCCTGCTAACTTCTTTTGTTTGTTTTGTTTGATTGATATATTTCTTAGCCTAAGAGCCGAGGTTCCAGCTGACAGCTGATCTAACCTATCTAACTCTGCATGAGTTTGTCAGTGAGTGTGATGGATCAAAGTCATGAAGATGCCCATTTTTTTTCTCCATAAACTCAGTGTTATTCTGCATTTAGCAGATAGATGGTCACCGATATGTAAACTAAATGTTTTATATTATGTCACAAGTTAGTTCTAAAATTCGTTTTAAAAAAGTATAGAACTATTTTCAGTCAGTCAGATTGTTGTGTCTCGCATCTGACTGCAGTATTCTGCATTGCATGAAAACGGAAGAATTCACGGAATAAGACAAATAGACCATCACAGCTTGGACGCTGTTATGGAAAAATTCTGTACAAATTAATCAGGCGAGTGAATTTTATAGAAAGGATTTATTATAAATTATTATAAAATCGTGCATGATAGCAGTCAAATGGTAATACATCAGAATGAGGCTTTCAAGTGTGATGCTTGTCAAGCTGTTTTACAGGCTGATACAGAGAGGCGATCAGCACCCTGTACGTCATCAGAACTCTTGTTTAGAATGTCCTGATGAGATTGATGAGAATCTAATCTGAGTATTTGTTGATGAAGAAACCAAGAACAAGATGTTTTAGGTTATAATCATTTGTAACTGCGTCATGTTTGTCTTGAGGTAACTTGAATTTCTCAGATAATGCACAGAATTATACCTTTTTGTGCTACAAAATACAGAAAAAACAGGTTTATATCAACAAAATTAGTGTATTTGTAGCTTCGATCTGTGTCATTTTGAATGCGTGCAAAGCACTATTGGATATGTAGTAAATGCCAATCGCACCACAGATACCCCCCTTACTGTGAACCCGTTTTATCTGACTGCATCACATTACAATCATCCTCATCATTTCAAATCAGAAAGCAGTTACAGTAAATTACAGAAGCTCCAAGTGGGAAATGTAACAGCTGACTGATAAATTTCAAACTGTTAAATGTAGATTAAAGTAAACAATCAAAACTGTAAACAATCCAATCTGAACTCTGAATGTTTTTTCCAGTATTTTTATATTTTATTGGTTTCTCTTATTTATTTATTTTTTCTTTTATTAAAGGATTTTTATTGAAACAAAAATTGAGCCAGGAAAACTAATCAGACTGAATGTTAAACTTGAAGAACCAAAAACAAAACAGAGGAGCTCTGAAGAGACACAGCAAGGCACATTTAAAATGTGAGGACCAAGGAACAACTCTAGGCTTTCCCCTGAGAACCAGGATAAAAATATTATGTGCACCCCTGATTATACACTCACTGGCTACTTTTTTAGGTACACCTTGCTAGTACCGGGTTGGACCCCCTTCAGAACTACCTTAATCCTTCATGGCATAGATTCCTCAAGGGTACTGGAAATATTCCTCAGAGATTTTGGTCCATATTGACAAAATAGTATCACACAGTTGCTGCAGATTTATCGACTGCACATCCATGATGCAAATCTCCCGTTCCACCACATCCCAAAGGTGCTCTATTAGATTGAGATCTGGTGACTGTGGAGGCCATTTGAGTACAGTGAACTCATTGTCATGTTCAAGAAACCAGTCTAAGGTAATTCGAGCTTTATGACATGGCACATTATCCTGCTGGAAGTAGCCATCAGAAGATGGTACACTGTGGTCATAAAGGGATGGACATGAGCAGTAACAATAGTCAGGTTGGCTGTGGCATTGCAACGATACTCAATTGGTACTAAGGGGCCCAAAGTGTACCAAGAAAATGTCCTCCACACCATTTCACCAGCAGCAGCAGCCTGAACCGTTGATGCAAGGCAGGATGAATCCATGCTTTCATGTTGTTGACACCAAATTCTAAGCCTACCATCTGAATGTTGCAGTAGAAATCAAGATTAATCAAACCAGGCAACATTTTTCCAATCTTCTCTTGTCCAATTTAAGTGAGCCTGTGCGAATTGTAGCCTCAGTTTCCTGTTCTTAGCTGATGGGAGTGGCACCTGGTGTGGTCTTCTGCTGCTGTAGCCCATCTGCCTCAAGGTTCAACATGTTGTGCATTCAGAGATGCTCTTTTTTATACCTTGGTTGGAATGAGTGGTTATTTGAGTTACTGTTGTCTTTCTATTAGCTTGAACCAGTCTGGCCATTCTGCTCCGACCTCTGGCACCAACAAGGCATTTTCGCCAACAGAACTGCCCACTGGATATTTTCCCTTTTTCGGACCATTCTCTGTAAAGCCCTAGAGATGGTTGTGTGTGAAAATCCCAGTAGATTAGCAGTTTCTGAAATAGTCAGACCAGCCCGTCTGGCACAAACAACCATGCCACATTCAAAGTCACTTAAATGACCTTTCTTCCCCCTTCTGACTCTCGGTTTGAACTGCAGCAGATCGTCTTGACTATGTCTATGTGCCTAAATGCATTGAGTTGCCACCATGTGATTGGCTGATTAGAAATTTACGTTAGTGAGCAGTTGGACAGGTGTGCCTACTAAAGTGGCCAGTGAGTGTATACAGAACCTTCTCCACAACTGCCAAAAAAGACTCCAAGCTGTCATTGATGCTAAAGGGGGCAATATGCAGTATCAGGTACCGGGGTCGTTTTATTTTTTTATTGTTATGGTGATTTGAAAAGTGTAAACACATTTTTTCACAATTTTATGGCTTCACGTCACTACCATCACTGACCATGAGTAAAAACAGTTTTTGTGCTTTCGTCAATATTCCTTGAGAAATGGCCAAAATATCCACCAGGGTGTGAAAACTTACTGGCACGTTCTCTATTTCACCAGTGAAGCATTGAGAAAGGTAGATTTTCTTTATGTAAGAATTTTACAGCGAAATACTCACACAACAGTTTAATGTCCCACCCAGTGGCGGCTGGCAACAAATAAGAAATATATATATATTTTTAATTATATATATTTAGAGTAAAAAAAAAACACTCATATATATATATATTTATATACTGAGAAGATTGTATAAATGATTTCTAAAAGACAGAAATTGCTTTGTAAAACATGATTTCCTCCTGCTCCTTCACTTCTCATATGTCTAGTTCAGCTCTGGGGCGCTGGAGAAAGCGCCCTCAGGAGGCGGGCTCTTAGATCAAATTAGCCAATAGCAGATCTGCATTGCCAAATGGAAGAACTTAATTTAGCCAACAAACGCAGAGAAAATAACTTAATGAAGGGCGATTTTTGAATCACCCCAAACCACGTTAAGTACCACAAGATTATCTGCTATCAAACAGCCGGTAAATGAGAAAGGAAAGCAGTCGAGGTTTCACTCTCAGCTAGCTGGATGTAGCTATGCTAACTTTGTTTTTGTTTAAAACAAGTGGCTCTGATCCTGCCTTGATGGTTACAGTAGTGAGGAGGGATATGAAACATCTGTCTGAAAATATAAAGAAGAGAACACCAGGAGACATACGGATAACAGAAGTAAGAACAATGTTTTCTTTTTGTTTTGTAGAATAAAACTGAACAGAAGGGAAACTTGTTAAACCCAGTGATAGAGAAGCCTGTAAAGAAAAAAAAGTTGTTAGGAAGTTTAAAAATATGACTAGTAGATGGCTGTAACTTTATTATAATGAAAAACTGTTTTTCAGGTGTGTGACACCATCCTGCTACACATTGAGGAGTGTTTTGTCTTCACTCAGCATCTCGTCAGTGTGACCTGCTGCATGGAGAACTGGTTCCACAGCACAGTGGGAGGTTTCCTGAGACACACTGGACACAACTGTGGAGGTTTATCTAGTGCTGGACAATTAAAATTATCTAACATATTTAATGTTTATATTATATTAAATATTACTTAAAATACAACATTTAATGTTAATACACAAAATTTGTATGATTGCCTGACTAGATTAACCTGTTCTGGTGATTATTTTTTTATGTTACATTTGAATAAAGTCTTTGTTACATTTTCAACTTCAGTTAAATATTTATTTTTATACCGGGTTTACATTAACTCATCTTTACAAATGTTTTATTGACCGTCACTTAATTGGATTTATGCAGCCCCACCCAAAAAATATTTTACCAGCTGCCAGTGGTCCCACCTATGTTGAAAATAAAGTCCCATTGTAACATATCTCAATCTCAGCCGGCTGGGTGGTCGCTAGTTTCGGTCATTTTAAAAAAGCTATCCCGGACCACAATCATTATTTACACGTCCAGACTTCCTAATTACATAACAAATCACATGTAGGTCAGCTAGGTTTTCTACACAAGCAGCTGTAATTCCACAACGAGCAGTATGGAATTAAATTTCAGTCAAAAAGGTTAAGCGTGATTTTCTGCAGCGCGCACGCGTATTTAACCGTGCGCGCGCGTCTCCGCACGTGTGCGCGGGCGTGCAATCCACAGCACGCGCGTGAATTCACCCCACACGCCCGCGTATGATTCATTACTTTTTAATATTTTGAATCAACTGTCAACCTAAACCATCTAAAATATTGTCTTCATATTCACAGAAGTAAGTGTCCATGATGAGAGGACTGTGGACAGAAAAGGACAGACTTGTCAGTCAAAATATTAAAAAGTAAGGAGGGGGGAACGGAATATTTCAGGGTGCTGAGAAATCCTGTTCCCCCCTGTAACTTTGACTGTCTGTCCGTTCATCCATCTACATATATAAAGTAATATAAAAACATGGCAGCCTAACAAACAAGAAGTTATAGAAAATAGTGTTTGGTGGATGATAATCATTTCAATTGAAATTCAAAAATGTATTTTCAATCCCAGAGTGAAATTAATCATTGTTTTAGCTCAGACTAATCAAGTCTAACCGCCAGGTTTAGTGTACGTGAATACCGAGAGACTTGATTCTCACGGCGAGTAAAAAAAACACTCAAAACAATTTTCGTTTTCGTTCATTGATTTAACGGAAGCTTAATAAAGCAAGAACTTCGACGGGGAAACTTGTCCTTTTATCAGTCTAGTTTCAGTCTAGCGAGAAACTGATCTGAAGGGCTGTGAAGCTTGTCGGCTCGGCCCCTCTGGCTGCGGTGCGCGCTCCCGAGACAGGGGAAACAGAATATTTCAGGGGAACACATTTTCGCACAAGACCTGCTTTCATGGGTCCCTCGAGCTCCAGAGCAGGGGGGGAGAACATCCAGCCTCCATGCCCAGGAGATAGCAGCCCAAACGGGGTAAAAATCCCGCCAGGGCGGTCCCTGGAGTTCCAGAGCAGACCCGTTCATTTTAGAGTTGCTTTAGCCTGTTTGGAGGCACTCTGGCTGGGGAGAGGGACGTGCACAGGGTCCCACCCTGGAGTGACGGTTCTCCCTCTTCTCACAACAGTTGCAACGGGAGCTTGAGCTCCAGATTTTATAATAATGTTTTGTTGTTGCTTTGTATTGTACAGAAATTTCGATTTAAAAAAATGTGCAGCTGCAACTGGTTCTATGTCTGGTTCTTCTTCCACCACTAGCAGGAAGCTGCTGCTGGTTCTTTCAGTGGGCGGTGACTGATATAAAATAACCAATCACATGAGGATCACACTGGGCCTTAGTCTCCTCCTCCAAACAGTCATAATTACTTTCCTTTCGCACGCGCAGCCTCTCCTGGTTTGCCTTCACGCTCGTATGAGAGCTTCATGTACAGGCGCCTGTTTGGAGATCCACACGCGCGGTTCATGAATACTCGTGTAATGAATCATACGCGGGCGTGTGGGGTGAATTCACGCGCGTGCTGTGGATTGCACGCCCGCGCACACGTGCGGAGACGCGCGCGCACGGTTAAATACGCGTGCGCGCTGCAGAAAATCACGCTTAACCTTTTTGACTGAAATTTAATTCCATAGAGCAGCAGCAGCAAAAAGTAAGAAACCACCGCATCCTTCCAACTGAGCAGCCGACCTGCACGTGATGGGGCGTTCAAACACAGTTAGGAAAACTCAATGCTGAACAAATAGACCTTCAGACATTCCCAAAAATTGAACAAATACAAGAGAAACAAAACAAGAATCAACATCAGAACTGGCAACTCAACAGAAAAACCAAAAAAACGGTGGTTTATTGTTTTTTCTGATTTGATTTTGAAATAGAAAAACCAAAGAACAAATGATACCAAACCATTCACGTAGGTTTTTTGGTTTTTCAGTTTTTGTAAAAACTGAATATTTAACAAATACAAAAACCACAGCGTTGGACTTTTACATTAGCTTTTTTAACCTAAAATGCAAAATCCGGCATTTGTTTTAATTTGTTGTAACACCAGAAATCCCAGAAGTTTTAGTGTGGGCTAAAGCGCGAAAACTTTACAAGAAAGTTACATTCGAGCCTTTCATGTGTGATGCATTGACTCTCCCTGCATAACACAAACACCAGCAGAAACACCCCTGGATAACACAAACATGTCTGTTATTGCTGTTTTCAAATTGCATGCAAGTGGTGCCAGTGTTGGGAATTACTTTTTTGTAACTTAAAGAGGCCCTTCCATTAAAAACTGTTTTTCTGAGGTTTCTGTTGAATATTTTTGCTCCACAGGTGTTCTTACCTTCATAGTGGGTGTGAAAACAGGTCAACAACTTCTCTTTCAGTTTTAATCTCTCAAACTACGCAGGTGGCAATAACACCCGTGTTCTCCCGAGTCTGAATGGCCTGTATCTGTTTCGTCACAACTCCTTTGTTTGTTAGTATTCAGCAGCTCCCACAGTTGAAACCACACCTAGCAGTCTGCTTGCTAAAAGTTGTAGCATAAGACGTAGAAAACAGGAATCTGATTCCAGCAAATTTGAATAATGAATATGAACGAGCTGCTGCTCGAGGCCTGATGGAAGAAGCCGGAACCACCCGAATTTTAATGTAGACAGATTGAAAGGTCTGTTAGTTAGTGTTTTCTGACGTTTTTTAGATATAAATTGTTTCATATTACAGGTAAATACTTAAGAAATAACCACAAAGTCCTGAAATTTGTGTGAAATAGCTTCTTTTTTACGCGTTTGTTACTTTTTAAAAAAGGAAACCAGTAATTTAAAGAATTTCTCCCAATAAGGAAAATAAAATCCTGACGACAGCCTGCTCTTTTGTCAGACCCTGTGGATGTATCAGCAGAGCACTTTACTGCCCTTTGTTATTAAAAATAGACTGGGTGTGTCAGATGATCGTAAGCAGGTTGGACAAACTATCATTGTGACAATTGGGTGTCTTCACACCTGAACAACTGTGACAACAGAAACTCAGAACATAGGTTACCATAACCAATGAAAGAACCATACACGGATTGTATCGGCCCCAATACTGTCTAATGTACTAAATTCATGTACGGTTCATTCTTTGTTTTTTCCATTTCAAAACAAAATCACAAAAACCAAGGCAAGGCAAGGCAAGTTTATTTGTATAGCACAATTCATGTACAGGACAATTCAAAGTGCTTTACATGAAACAAAAGCATAAGTAAAAGAATGAAAACATGATTTAAATAAACAGAATTAGAACAAAGGACAGCTTAAAAGCAACCGTGTGGATTTGGACTTTCTAATAAAACTTTATGTAAATGCAGCGGAGAACAGGTGGGTCTTTAACCTTGATTTAAATAAACTGAGTGTTTCAGCTGATCTGAGGCTTTCTGGGAGTTTGTTCCAGAAATGTGGAGCATAGAAGCTGAAAGCAGCTTCTCCATGTCTGGTTCTGTAATAAACAATAATAATCTGCAATAAACCAAATTTTTTGGTTTTTCTGTTTTTGAAAGTCAAAAGTAAAAATTTAACAAATACAAAAACCACAGTGATGGATTCTTACTCCATCGCTGTGATAATATGACTCTGATCCAAGTATCAGCATCATATCGGTTTGAAAAAAGTGGTACCGTTGCATCCCTAGTTTTGAAATGTAGTTTTGCCTATTTTGGATCAAAAAGGCTTGACAAACATTAGGGTTAGTGGTATATTGACAATGAAAAACTGTTCAGTTACTCTACAGAATATAAATATGTTTTTAGGAGTATCAGTGCATCTGAAATAAAAGTGTTTTATATTGGTGATTTAATTTTTTCTTAACATTTAGGTCACTTCTAATAGACAAGGACTCAGTCCTTATTTCAGAACAGCTTTACTACATCTGTTTTTTGTTTTGTTTTTTTTTATGTAGAGAACCAACCTCTAATCAAGATACAAAGGAGGAAGTAAATATTCAGAAATCCACTGGTGATTTAATCTTAGACAAAGACAGAGAACTGGAAACTCTGAGGAACGAGGTACTTACACATGTCTTGTAACTTACCATTCACCCTCTTCCAGTTCAATCTTTGGTCTGGAAAGTATTCATCTTCTGTTACTGCAGATTGCCATGCTACGAGGAGAAAATGCTATGGCCAAGACCCTGCAGTCAGCTGTAGAGACATTACAGAAAGATAAAGCTCAGTTGCAAAGTCGAGTTCACAGTCTAGAGCAAAGGCTGATGGGAACGCAGATCTCAGAGGGAGAAGACAGGAAGGCTCCCCCCTCGGGTAAAACAATATACAGTGGGGCAAAAAAGTATTTAGTCAGCCACCAATTGTGTAAGTTCTCCCACTTAAAAAGATCAGAGAGGCCTGTAATTTTCATCATAGGTATACCTCAACTATGAGAGACAAAATGAGGAAAAAAAATCCAGAAAATCACATTGTCTGATTTTTAAAGAATTTATTTGCAAATTATGGTGGAAAATAAGTATTTGGTCAATAACAAAAGTTAATCTCAATACTTTGTTATATAGCCTTTGTTGGCAATGACAGAGGTCAAACGTTTTCTGTAAGTCTTCACAAGGTTTTCACACACTGTTGCTGGTATTTTGGCCCATTCCTCCATGCAGATCTCCTCTAGAGCAGTGATGTTTTGGGGCTGACGCTGGGCAACACGGACTTTCAACTCCCTCCAGAGATTTTCTATGGGGTTGAGATCTGGAGACTGGCTAGGCCACTCCAGGACCTTGAAATGCTTCTTACGAAGCCACTCCTTCGTTGCCCGGGCGGTGTGTTTGGGATCATTGTCATGCTGAAAAACCCAGCCACGTCTCATTTTCAATGCCCTTGCTGATGGAAGGAGGTTTTCACTCAAAATCTTACGATACATGGCCCCATTCATTCTTTCCTTTACATGGATCAGTCGTCCTGGTCCCCTTGCAGAAAAACAGCCCCAAAGCATGATGTTTCCACCCCCATGCTTTACAGTAGGTATGGTGTTCTTTGGATCCAACTCAGCATTCTTTCCCCTCCAAACACGACATTCTATTTTGGTTTCATCTGACCATATGATGTTCTCCCAATCCTCTTCTGGATCATCCAAATGCTCTCTAGCAAACCGCAGACGGGCCTGGACGTGTCCTGGCTTCAGCAGGGGGACACGTCTGGCACTGCAGGATTTGAGTCCCTGGCGGCGTAGTGTGTTACTGATGGTAGCCTTTGTTACTTTGGTCCCAGCTCTCTGCAGGTCATTCACTAGGTCCCTCCGTGTGGTTCTGGGATTTTTGCTCACCGTTCTTGTGATCATTTTGACCCCACGGGGTGAGATCTTGCGTGGAGCCCCAGATCAAGGGAGATTATCAGTGGTCTTGTATGTCTTCCATTTTCTAATAATTGCTCCCACAGTTGATTTCTTCACACCAAGCTGCTTACTTATTGCAGATTCAGTCTTCCCAGCCTGGTGAAGGTCTACAATTTTGTTTCTGGTGTCCTTTGACAGCTCTTTGGTCTTGGCCATAGTGGAGTTTGGAGCGTGACTGTTTGAGGTTGTGGACAGGTGTCTTTTATACTGATAACGAGTTCACACAGGTGCCATTAATACAGGTAACGAGTGGAGGACCGAGGAGCCTCTTAAAGAAGTTACAGGTCTGTGAAAGCCAGAAATCTTACTTGTTTGTTATTGACCAAATACTTATTTTCCACCATAATTTGCAAATAAATTCTTTAAAAATCAGACAATGTGATTTTCTGGATTTTTTTTCCTCATTTTGTCTCTCATAGATGAGGTATACCTATGATGAAAATTACAGGCCTCTCTGATCTTTTTAAGTGGGAGAACTTACACAATTGGTGGCTGACTAAATACTTTTTTGCCCCACTGTACATCATCAAACGTGTATCAAACAGCAGATGAAAATGCATGTTTGTTGACTTGTTTTTTTTATTATTATTGTGACATCCATGCAGGTGATGCAGTCCTCCAGCAGCTGAGGGAAGAGAAGGACTTTGCTGAGGGACAGGTCAGACTGTTTACAAATACTTTTACCAGTAGTCAAACAGACTAATCTCCTCTTGTGGTTTCCATACTGAGGCTTCTTTCAACTGATGATGTTTGTTTGACCCCATCAGATCAACTTCCTGAACAGTGTGATTGTGGACCTTCAAAGGAAGAACGAGGAGCTGAAGATCAAGTTGAAGAAGCTTGCTCTAGCTGAATTTAATGGAAATGATGCAGATGGGTAAAGGCTTTATACACAATGATCATAAAATGATTTGGGTACTACAACCTCACAAAAAGACAAATGAATGAATTCTTCCTTCATTTACAATGATTCTGACATAACCCTTTAACTAACTAAAGTTACAAGGAACCACAATACACCTGTTCCCTCTGAGAGTCGTTGTTACCTAAGACTTTTTTTGTTCTAGGTGTTGCAAACATGTTTCGCAGTATGGGTGGTTTTTTGACCCGAGTATATAGAGGCCCAGCAGGGTACATATCTGGTCTGGAGTGAAATTTGTTCTGTCATTTAAAGCTTTGTGTTCCAGGATTCATTTTGTTTCTTCTGGTTGCAGGTATCTGACTTTGTTAGTCTGTCCAGTTCTGTATGTGACAACCAGAGGAGTTATATGTTACAGAGTTGATATGTTACAGAGTTAATGCTGCTGTTCAGAACTTTGGGTATATAACCAGCTGTCTAAATAGCTTCTATATATCAAGAGTATAATCCTGTTTATGGAACCATAAGCATTGACCTCAAGCTTCAAGATGCTGTAGAGTTTAAATCAGTAATGTAAGATGGAGCCTGACCAAGTAGGGCTCAAAAAATCAGCACCAAAATTTTAGATTGGACATGGTACACAACATGGAGCCAGTGAAGAGTCTTTAAAACTGTTGTGATGTGGGACTTCCTGTTAGTGCTGGTCAGCCTGGCAGCTGAGTTTTGGATGTACTGGAGGCAAGCCAACTCTTTCTTGATGAGACAGGTGAACATGTTGTTTTAGTCATCTAGCCACAAAGACACAATAACTTTTTCAAGCTCGTCCTTCGACACCATGGAACAGAGCTTAGCAATATTACGCGACTTGCTGCCTTGAATGATGATCGAGTCTGGCTTCTAATGGCCTTCATCAAGGTGTCAATTCTTCTTCCAGATTAGAAATTCTCACCTCCAGGCCTTGGGTGAAATCTGTGTGCTGGCCAGAAAGAGAGTCTCACAAGTCTTGAGTCTCTAAAAATATTGAACTAGAGCAAAGTGGGCACATTTAATGTCTTCTTCTGGTCAGCCAACAGCACTAAATGACATGTGACAAGACGTTAGTTATGAAGCAATAAAAGTATGGGGGGACATTTGCACAATTTTAGTGGAAAAACTTGAGAAAATAGAATCTTTCCCTTTAACTGGGGAAAATCTCTATCTTCCGAAAGTTCAGCAAAAGAAAAATCACAATGTTCTTTAAGAATTACAGATTTTTTAAACTATCGTTTTTACAAGTTTATTTCAAGTTTCAAGTTTATTTATTTATAAAGCGCCAGTTCATGACAAAGTCCTTTCAAGGCACTTCACAGAAAAATCAACCAATTAATAATAAAACATTTTCTATCTAAGGAACCAGCCGATTGGGCTGAATTGTTATTTCAGCACAATTCCCCCATCCTGAGCAAGCACGATTGGCGACAGTGGAAAGGAGCGACTCCCTTTTAACAGGAAGAAACCTCTAGCAGAACCCAGCTCAGGATGGGCGGCCTTCTGCCTTAGCCGACTGGGGTCTGAGCTGACAGGAAAGAGACACAGACAAACACCGATGGATTTTGGCCAGTCGACAAGCAGTAACAATTTTGTCAAAGTAAAAACGCTGGTAGATTTTAGTAGATTAAAACTGAAATTGAAAGCAGCTATTTTAGCTGCAGCTTCAACACTTAGAAGCATATGGTTTTGTTCATTTGAGCATAAAGATGGAAAGCTCAGACAACACAGTTTATGAACTTTTTAGCCCAATCTGTGATGGGAAACAGGCTGCCGTGATGGCTGAATTTAGGAATTATGTCTGTTGGGGTACTTCTCTAATTGCTTTGAATTTTACTAGCTAAAAAAATTCAAATGCAAAACATCTTTAAGTTTTTAATATGGTTTTCTCTTTGTTTGGATTTAAAGGTTTGATGGAAGTGGGTTGAAGCATGAAAAGAAGCCCACTCCCCGTCTGTTTTGTGACATCTGCGACTGCTTTGACCTCCATGACACAGAAGACTGTCCCACTCAGGCTCAGAGTCCCGACTCGGTACCACACACCACCTACCATGGAAACCCAGCTGATGAGAGGCCATACTGCGACATCTGTGAGGCTTTTGGACACACCACTGAGTCTTGCAACGATGATCAAACCTTTTAAAGCTGTTTAATACTTTGCCTCTCTTGAATCACCCCCAAATGTCCTGCCCTACATGACTGACTGATGCCCAGAGATTTTTCCATAAAGTATTTTTATACTATAATGATGCAAATACCACTGTCCTAATTTTAATTTTTCTTCTTCTGACTATGATGCAGAATGCTTGTCCAAATATGTTTCTTTGGTGCAATATTGATGTTTCTACAAAGCAGATTTGCTGTGTGCACTTGAAGTTTTTAACATATTACATTGGTTTCTATGAAAAGCACAGGTGATTTTCAATGTTTTAGAGATTTTATTTGTTGTCAGCAGCAAAGTGGTGCAATTCATGTAAACACAGGTAAAAGTGACACGAAGAGCTCCTAACATTCCCAGATGTGCTGGCCAATCACTTCTGGATCTAATGATTTATAAAACCTAATATTCTATATAAACGTTATTTTGGTGTGTCAACCTCCATCCAGTGTTTAAGTCACTTTAGGGTACAAAAATTATATTAATTATTTTAAACAGGTGTGTAGCCTTGATTTTAAAATGGGTTTAGGATATTTTGTAACAAAAAAACAGCAAGAATTTGATGGAAGAGTTTGTAAATTCAAAGGAAGTGAAGTGTTAAGTCAAATTACTTGACAAAACCAGTTGAAATATTTAAAAAAGAATTCAAAATCTTTTGTGCAAAAAATAATTATTTTGTGGCTTTTTATGTATAGAGGGTCATCAGTTCATTGCATCTATGCATGTTAATATATGACTGATATTTAATTTTTTAAATAACTCAGTTTTAATAATTGTTAAACATTTGAAAACTTAGAAATAGGTACTTTATTAACAAAATATGACTTAGAACAATAACAATATTTTTTGTGATTTTTACCTGCATTTTTTTTTACCAATCCATTTTTTGCTGTCACTTTTTTGTAAAATTTTTAATTCAATTCTCATACAAAACATTTTAAAGACCATATGACCTGCTAGTATTTTTTTACTGAATATTAACGAGGGGAAACAGATCTTATTGTATATACAGTGGGGCAAAAAAGTATTTAGTCAGCCACCAATTGTGTAAGTTCTCCCACTTAAAAAGATCAGAGAGGCCTGTAATTTTCATCATAGGTATACCTCAACTATGGGAGACAAAATAAGGAAAAAAAATCCAGAAAATCACATTGTCTGATTTTTAAAGAATTTATTTGCAAATTATGGTGGAAAATAAGTATTTGGTCAATAACAAAAGTTAATCTCAATACTTTTTTATATAGCCTTTGTTGGCAATGACAGAGGTCAAACGTTTTCTGTAAGTCTTCACAAGGTTTTCACACACTGTTGCTGGTATTTTGGCCCATTCCTCCATGCAGATCTCCTCTAGAGCGGTGATGTTTTGGGGCTGACGCTGGGCAACACGGACTTTCAACTCCCTCCAGAGATTTTCTATGGGGTTGAGATCTGGAGACTGCCTAGGCCACTCCAGGACCTTGAAATGCTTCTTACGAAGCCACTCCTTCGTTGCCCGGGCGGTGTGTTTGGGATCATTGTAATGCAGAAAGACCCAGCCACGTCTCATTTTCAATGCCCTTGCTGATGGAAGGAGGTTTTCACTCAAAATCTTACGATACATGGCCCCATTCATTCTTTCCTTTACACGGATCAGTCGTCCTGGTCCCCTTGCAGAAAAACAGCCCCAAAGCATGATGTTTCCACCCCCATGCTTTACAGTAGGTATGGTGTTCTTTGGATCCAACTCAGCATTCTTTCCCCTCCAAACACGACAAGTTGAGTTTCTACAAAAAAGTTCTATTTTGGTTTCATCTGACCATATGATGTTCTCCCAATCCTCTTCTGGATCATCCAAATGCTCTCTAACAAACCGCAGACGGGCCTGGACGTGTCCTGGCTTCAGCAGGGGGACACGTCTGGCACTGCAGGATTTGAGTCCCTGGCGGCATAGTGTGTTACTGATGGTAGCCTTTGTTACTTTGGTCCCAGCTCTCTGCAGGTCATTCACTAGGTCCCTCCGTGTGGTTCTGGGATTTTTGCTCACCGTTCTTGTGATCATTTTGACCCCACGGGGTGAGATCTTGCGTGGAGCCCCAGATCGAGGGAGATTATCAGTGGTCTTGTATGTCTTCCATTTTCTAATAATTGCTCCCACAGTTGATTTCTTCACACCAAGCTGCTTACCTATTGCAGATTCAGTCTTCCCAGCCTGGTGAAGGTCTACAATTTTGTTTCTGGTGTCCTTTGACAGCTCTTTGGTCTTGACCATAGTGGAGTTTGGAGTGTGACTGTTTGAGGTTGTGGACAGGTGTCTTTTATACTGATAACGAGTTCACACAGGTGCCATTAATACAGGTAACGAGTGGAGGACCGAGGAGCCTCTTAAAGAAGTTACAGGTCTGTGAAAGCCAGAAATCTTACTTGTTTGTAGGTGACCAAATACTTATTTTCCACCATAATTTGCAAATAAATTCTTTAAAAATCAGACAATGTGATTTTCTGGATTTTTTTTCCTCATTTTGTCTCTCATAGTTGAGGTATACCTATGATGAAAATTACAGGCCTCTCTGATCTTTTTAAGTGGGAGAACTTACACAATTGGTGGCTGACTAAATACTTTTTTGCCCCACTGTATATGCTAAATTTAACCTTTATCTGGAAATTCAGAAGAATCTTGAATGAAGCTCCAGTTACTGTTTGCTTTTCATTTAGTTTTTTCATGTGGCAATAATACCCTTAAAGAAGCAAACAAAAGCTACAAGAAAGATTAAAGCCAGAAACTTAGTATACTTTAAATGTACTTTGTCATTATTCCTGACAAAATAACATAATTTTGAAGACAGTTCAATAACAGCACCTGTCATGGATTTTAATCTTTTATATTTTTTGTCTGTGTTGTGTTTAAAACTGCAGAACCCCTCAGTGGGTGGGGGGGTTGGATTATCATGCACACCAAATACTTTCTCATGCTCACCAGATCTGTTGCACATGATAAATCAACTTTTTCATTTTCTTTCCACCTATGTCCCCAAAGGGGCTCTGTATAAAGTTGAGATATTATACTTTGTCAGCAACTGAAAGTTACTGAGAAAGGATCAAAGTTGTTTCATTTTGTATTTTATTTTCTGTTTTTGTGTGTATTTTTTGTATTTTTTTTTTTTACAACCCAGTGACACTAATGAAGCATCTTTTAGAAGGTCTGCTGTAAGATAGACTACAGAATCCCACTTAGTTTTGCACTTTACACTTTCTAGATTATTTTTTTAATACATACTATTGCTATTGTATTTTAAGCAGTAAAGAGACCACATTTTACTATCTACTTCTTAGATCAAACCCTAAACCCTAAGGTTTGACATTTTGGGGTTCAAGAGTGAGCTAAAAGTCCAGATAGACTTTGTCTTTCTAACAAGTCAGTTTAAGTCTTCACCAAAATACTATATAGCTAAACTAAACTTAGCACAAATACGTGTCATTTTGTTTAATGCATTATTATTTAGAGATATGCATCAAAAACAATTATACTTTGTATGTAGATTTTTCTTTCAAAAGTTTCTTAAAATATCCAGCATGTCATTTTAGATCTGAAAAATATTCGATTGAGAACAACAGCGTTTAAATTATTTTACAAAATTTTAAAAAGCTAGACGGTTATCCTTACTCACAGTACATGTAGAATTCATGATAGTTGCAACTATGTTTGTATTTGTCAAATTAATGTTCATGTAGCAAGGCTGCACATTTGTGTGGGATTTATTTATGAAGGTGCATCAGGTTAACATTCTTTTTTTTTTTTATCTGATTTGAGAATAAATACATGAACAGTTACCATCATTTTGTTCTGAATATAATAAGCTCAGCATTAAATTTAAAATCATATTACATTACACTTTGTGGAGTTCTTAACAATTTTTACAAGATGAAAAGTACTGGAATTAAATTTTCCGATTGAAGCAGCTTGTTCACCGTGTTTCCTGGCCAAGTTAAGCGAACAAGCTACTACCTTTAGACACTGAGTTAAGGTAGAAAGTGAAGAAGCAAATTTCATAAAATTAAATTGTTGCTTTAAATCAGCCTTCTGCAGAAACATGTATATCAGACATTGTATTCTAAAGCAGAATATTTTATCTGACACAGCATTAATTATGTAAATAATCAAATGTTTTTCAGATGCACGTGTACACAGTGTCATAAAAATCTAGTTTTATGTGTACTATATTTTTCAGTCACTGAGATTTAGGCTACATGTTGGAAAAAAAACCATTAGTATAAGTCTAGAATATGGTGTAGTTTATAAGTGATTGGTCTAATTGTGTTGTTTTATATGTATCAGACTCATCCACACAAGTATTTTACAGGTGTCCATGTGGTGGAAAATATCACTGTTTTCTATGTAAAATGAAGAGTTCCATAGTTTAGACCCTCAAATGCAAATAAAATCTGTTGCAACGTTAACAACAGTTGACTATATTACTTTTTCAGATTTACTAAGCAAGATTAAGTAGAATCTATTAGTAAGAACTAATTTTGAATGTTTCTCCTTTTTGATTAGTTTATTCTGCTTCGTTATGTTCTTTTAAACACATTCACTACTCACAAAAATGTTGGGATATTTGGATTTTGGTTGAAGTTTAAAAATGAACCCAAAATGTACTTTAATCTTTACATGTGAACTTAATGTAACATTTTCTAAACTTTTGAACACACTTATCCAACTGTTCACTATTTCAATACATAACTTGTTCTCTAACAAGGAGCTTAACAGCAACATGTGTTTAAGTACCAATTCTGATTTAACCAGGACATTTATTGGTTGATTCATGGATCAAACAGCCCTCCTCAGTAATGTCATCACATTTTGACATCAAGAGACCAAGATGACACCTAACAATTGATCAGCGGTGTCTTGCCATTGCAAAGCTTCAAACAGAATGTTCTCAAATGGAAGTGGCTACTGAGCGTCATCAGCAGGTTGTAACAGAGAGACTGGAAGAGTCACAAACATCCTTAGGTCACGTCCCACATTGATGACAGCTCAAAGGTGGTATGAAATATTCTATAAAAAGCTAGCAGAGCAGCGGGCACCATTTTGGGTTGCCTAATACCGTAAATAATCCAGCACAGTGAGGCTGGTACTGTGGAGTCTGCAGGTCAAGCAGCTGGAAGCCCCGGGGATATGTGGTGATTATATACCTTATTTGTTTGCCATAGGGGTTTCCCCTGGGGTTTCCCATGTAACGAGCAAGTTCTGTGTGGAAATGTTTTTCATTAGCTGCTAGCTTATACATTACTACATCACTACACGTTGCTGTAGTGGATGAGCGCTTCGGGACATTTTTTCAACTGGAAGACACACCATGGAGGATTTTATTGCTTTTTTAAATTTTATTGGATAAGTGGGGCGTTCAGGATGGTGTGTGAGGAGGACAGAGGATCTTAAGAGGGACTGCAGGAAGTGTTGAAGCCGTGGGACAATTATGAGCTCTTTGCCACGGACTGAATCCATGATTGAGCTACAAACAGGTAGGAGCTGCTTTTATCAGAATAATTGTGTAATCAGTGGGGCTGGAGAACATGATTAGTGTTGGGGGGCTGTGGCTCAGTGGTTAGAGTGGTTGTTTCCCAATCTGAAGGTTAGTGAATCAATCCCAGCTTCAACCAGCACATGTTGAAGTGTCCCTACGCAAGACAGTAAACCCCATGTTGCCCCCTGATTTACACATTGACTGGTGTGAGTGTTGGCCCCTACCCTCTCCCCCCCCGGCTTACATATTGGGTTGTGTGAATGTAAAACTTGTAGTGTGAAAGTGCTTTGAGTGGTCTGAATGACTAGAAAAGCGCTATACAGGACATTTACCATTTTGTGAGCTGAACTCATGATATTTTATTGTCCTGCTCGGATCGGGGATCAGAGTGGGTTTGGTGAGGAATATTGATCGACCTCAGCATCAGAGCATGCGCCATCTGGCACCCAGATGGCTGAAGGCTTTGTGCTGTGTTATTCTGTTCCAAGTTCCATGTACCACCTTTAACTGTGAACATTATCCTGCGAAACCAGATGATGAATTATACACAACTCGAGGCACATTTAATGGATCTGAGAGACACCAAGTGTCACATCAGACCATTCAAAATCCCTTACATCTGCGTGGTCTGCTTGTTAGATGACCTACTACTACTATTACTACTGTCATTTTGCAGACGCTTTTATCCAAAGCGACTTACACCTGCAAGTATACCTGACCACACCATCAGGCACAGTCATCATCTTGCTTGAGCCAGGGAGTATTTGCACCAGTAACTGTTGTCACCAACACCACCAACAACCAACTTGTGGAGGTTTTACAGGTGGGCAAATACTGAACTGCCCTACACTTTTTGAATAGGACACTGACAAACTCAAATTACCTGAATAACCATATACCCTCACCTAAAGGATTATTAGGAACACCATACTAATACAGTGTTTGACCCCCTTTCGGCTTCAGAATTGCCTTAATTCTACGTGGCATTGATTCAACAAGGTGCTGAAAGCATTCTTTAGAAATGTTTGCCAATATTGATAGGATAACATCTTGCAGTTGATGGAGATTTGTGGGATGAACATCCAGGGCACGAAGCTCCCGTTCCACCACATCCCAAAGATGCTCTATCGGGTTGAAATCTGGTGACTGTGGGGGCCATTGTAGTACAGTGAACTCATTGTCATGTTCAAGAAACCAATTTGAGTATTGTGTTTCTAATACTCCTTTAGGTGAGTGTAAATATAACCTTATGATCCAGTTGTTGTACCACTGCATGAACAACACAGACCGAGGGCCTGATTTATTAAAGGTTTGCAGTTGTTGAAACCACCTGTTAAATCTGTCACTAGATGCGCAAAATCTTTTAGCTCTTTTGCCCTAGATGAATTTTGGGCTTTTCTGTCAGATGATGCATAATATTGTGATAATACAGTGGAGTCATACCATACTGTACCTTGCATGACAAAACTGGTACATGAATCTTGTTCATGCACCAGAGTCAGTCATGGAGTTCCTCAGGGTTCAGTGCTTGGACCAATCCTCTTTACTATATACAGTGGGGCAAAAAAGTATTTAGTCAGCCACCAATTGTGTAAGTTCTCCCACTTAAAAAGATCAGAGAGGCCTGTAATTTTCATCATAGGTATACCTCAACTATGAGAGACAAAATGAGGAAAAAAAATCCAGAAAATCACATTGTCTGATTTTTAAAGAATTTATTTGCAAATGATGGTGGAAAATAAGTATTTGGTCAATAACAAAAGTTAATCTCAATACTTTGTTATATAGCCTTTGTTGGCAATGACAGAGGTCAAACGTTTTCTGTAAGTCTTCACAAGGTTTTCACACACTGTTGCTGGTATTTTGGCCCATTCCTCCATGCAGATCTCCTCTAGAGCAGTGATGTTTTGGGGCTGACGCTGGGCAACACGGACTTTCAACTCCCTCCAGAGATTTTCTATGGGGTTGAGATCTGGAGACTGCCTAGGCCACTCCAGGACCTTGAAATGCTTCTTACGAAGCCACTCCTTCGTTGCCCGGGCGGTGTGTTTGGGATCATTGTCATGCTGAAAGACCCAGCCACGTCTCATTTTCAATGCCCTTGCTGATGGAAGGAGGTTTTCACTCAAAATCTTACGATACATGGCCCCATTCATTCTTTCCTTTACACGGATCAGTCGTCCTGGTCCCCTTGCAGAAAAACAGCCCCAAAGCATGATGTTTCCACCCCCATGCTTTACAGTAGGTATGGTGTTCTTTGGATCCAACTCAGCATTCTTTCCCCTCCAAACACGACAAGTTGAGTTTCTACAAAAAAGTTCTATTTTGGTTTCATCTGACCATATGATGTTCTCCCAATCCTCTTCTGGATCATCCAAATGCTCTCTAGCAAACCGCAGACGGGCCTGGACGTGTCCTGGCTTCAGCAGGGGGACACGTCTGGCACTGCAGGATTTGAGTCCCTGGCGGCGTAGTGTGTTACTGATGGTAGCCTTTGTTACTTTGGTCCCAGCTCTCTGCAGGTCATTCACTAGGTCCCTCCGTGTGGTTCTGGGATTTTTGCTCACCGTTCTTGTGATCATTTTGACCCCACGGGGTGAGATCTTGCGTGGAGCCCCAGATCGAGGGAGATTATCAGTGGTCTTGTATGTCTTCCATTTTCTAATAATTGCTCCCACAGTTGATTTCTTCACACCAAGCTGCTTACCTATTGCAGATTCAGTCTTCCCAGCCTGGTGAAGGTCTACAATTTTGTTTCTGGTGTCCTTTGACAGCTCTTTGGTCTTGGCCATAGTGGAGTTTGGAGCGTGACTGTTTGAGGTTGTGGACAGGTGTCTTTTATACTGATAACGAGTTCACACAGGTGCCATTAATACAGGTAACGAGTGGAGGACCGAGGAGCCTCTTAAAGAAGTTACAGGTCTGTGAAAGCCAGAAATCTTACTTGTTTGTAGGTGACCAAATACTTATTTTCCACCATAATTTGCAAATAAATTCTTTAAAAATCAGACAATGTGATTTTCTGGATTTTTTTTCCTCATTTTGTCTCTCATAGTTGAGGTATACCTATGATGAAAATTACAGGCCTCTCTGATCTTTTTAAGTGGGAGAACCTACACAATTGGTGGCTGACTAAATACTTTTTTGCCCCACTGTATATGCTACTGCTTGGTAAAATAATTAGACAACATGGTATAAAATTCCATTTTATGCTGATGATACTCAGCTATATCTATTAATGAGGCCTGATGAGACCAACCAGCTGCAGAGATTACAAGCTTGTCTTAATGATGTAAAATCTTGGATGGCGCTTATTTTTTTGCTATTAAACTCAGACAAGACAGAGGTTGTGACTTTTGGGCCTGAGAACCTTAGGAACAAGCTGTGTAGTCAGTTATCTACGTTGGATGGCATTAATTTGGCCTCCAATAAGAAGGTAAAGAACCTGGGCGCTATCTTTGACTAGGACATGTCCTTTAGTTCTCATATAAAGCATGTTACAAGGATGGCCTACTTCCACCTGCGTAACGTTGCTAAAATAAGAAGCATTCTGAATCAAAGTGATGCAGAAACATTAGTTCGTGCATTTATTACTTCTAGACTTGATTATTGGAATTCTTTATTATCAGGATGTTCTAATAGTGCTGTTAAAGGCCACCAGCTGATCCAAAATGCTGCTGCCAGAGTTCTGATGAGAGTTAGAAGGAGAGACCATATTTCTCCTGTTTTAGCATCACATCATTGGCTCCCTGTAAAATCCAGAATAAAGTTTAAAATTTTACTTTTGACTTATAAGGCGTTGAACAACCAAGCTCCATCTTATGTTAAAGATCTTATTGTTCCATATGTTCTTAACAGAGCACTTCCCTCTCAGACTGCAGGTCTGCTTGTAGTTCCTAGAGTTTCTAAAAGTAGAATGGGAGGAAGAGCTTTTAGTTATCAGGCTCCTCTCCTGTGGAACCAGCTTCCACTTTTTATCCATGAGGCAGACACCTTGTGTAGTTTTAAGAAAAGACTTAAAACTTTCCTTTTTACACAATCCTATAGTCAGGGTTAGCTTGGGTTGTCCTGAGCTTTCCCTTTAGTTATGCTGCTATAGGTTTAGACTACTGGAGGACATACTGACCACATTTCTTCACTCTGCTGTCTTTCTTTACTCTCCATGTTTGTATTGATTGTTACTGCTGCCATTAACTGTTCCTCTGTTTATCTTTCTATAGACATGTCGACTGGCCAAAATCCATCAGCGTTTGTCTGTGTCTCTTTCCTGTCAGCTCAGACCCCAGTCGGCTGAGGCAGAAGGCCGCCCATCCTGAGCCGGTTTCTGTTAGAGGTTTCTTTCCATTATAGAGAGTCGTTCCTTTCCACTGTCGCCAATCGTGCTTGCTTAGGATGGGGGATTCCGCTGAATTAACAATTCAACCCAATCAACTGGTTCCTTAGCTAGGAAATGTTTTATTATTAATTGGTTGAATTTTCTGTAAAGTGCCTTAAAATGACTTTGTCATGAACTGGCGCTTTATAAATAAATAAACCTGAACTTGAAAACTCTTCACTGGAATGCATTTCCTTGCATGTGGATGATTCTCATGATTGACTGTGGCAATTAGTGCTGGAATCTCAGTTTTTCTAGTGTGTTGTCACAGATTTTGAATGTAATGTTCCGCAGGCAGATACATTAATTTTCCAAACACTTGTGATGCATTAAATGGCACTAAACAATGCTTTTATGATATTGCTGACTTTCCTAACATTATTGGAGTGCATCCATGTGCAACTTGTTCCTCCTGGGACAGAGAGATTGTGTACAGAAACCACAAGCATGCGTATTCTTTAAATGTTCAAGTGTGCGACTGGCAGGGCATTATAACAAATGTTGTGGCAAATTATCCAGGCTCAGTATGTGATTCTTTCATTCTGAGGAATGAAAGAATTCTGAATTAGAATATTTATTTTGATTTTTTTGGTATTGTTTTGTAATGTTTTAAAATTGCTATTACTTTTTAATATTCAGATTTTTCAGTAATTTTTGCTTTATGATCCTTTTTAAATCTATTTTTTTCTGTCTTGAAGTTCTTTAATACTCATAACAAAAAGGATAACTCAGTAATGTAATTGTCTAAACGGTGAATTCTGTTTAGAATGCCATTCCTTAAAAATTCTCTAGTTTATCAGGTAAATTATCACCTTTAGAACATTGAACCGTTTCTCTTGACTACATTTGTATTTGATGACTCTTACAGAAAATAAATAATTGCCTCCTTTATATTTGGGATATAGGTGGTAAATTGGGCTACACGCAATGCATTAATTTAGCTGGATAATGATCTTTAGTTAAATTTTAATACTAAGTTAACGCTAGATTTTTTTCACCTTTTCTATATCTTTATATTTATCCTACATGTCTACATTTGCTGCCCGGATTTTGCTATGCAGATATTCTGGGGCTGGTGGCCTTTTCATTTTACGACTTCAGTGAAGTCTGGCAACAAATTTTCATTTAAACAAAGCATTATGACTGTGTTCTCTTGTATATTCACAGACATTTGTATTTTATTCTCTTCTTCTGGGTTTTTGTTGGTGGTCTTTGTTCCTTTATCAAAAGTGTTATATTTACAAGGTTGAGAGCTAGTTAATATGGAGATAGCTGGATCTTGGTTTAGTATGTTACATTATTTGTGCCCTGCAAATATCACTCCACACATTTATGAATCTAATAGCAGCTCCTGATCTATTCGTAAGGTGATGGCAAATATGCTCTTTGCCCTTTCCTCCTGTGCTCAACCCGACAACTGAAGGGGAACATCAATAAAATCTGGCCCACATCTGCAATTGAAACGTTCTGGACAAAAGCAGGTTTCAGTGTTTGGATCGCACTGGAGTGGCACTTTTGTTTGTCTCTTCCACTCAGGGCCGTTTCTGGGCATAGGCAGACTAGGCAATTGCCTAGGGCGCCCTCTGCTGGATGGGGCGCCAAATTCTTTTTTTTTTTTCTTTTTTTGGACAAACTGTTGGACACACCATTCATCTCATGTAAAGAGCAAAATAAGTAATAATTAAATATCTATCTATCATCTCTACTGTCCATTTTAGTATGAATAAAAAATTTTTGCGATGTAATCCAGTTATTGAGTTACGTTGTTTCTGTTCTGGGCAGTAGGGGGCGCCAAACTCCTTTTTCGCCCAGGGCACCATGCCGCTCAGGGCCGGCCCAGCTTCCACTCATATTTGAATGGCTCAAATTTCATTTTCTGTTTGTGCCTTTCTTGCTCTCCTTCCACGGCGAGGGAATAGCGCAGACAAACTCACTTAAATATTGCTATTTGCTCCTGTTATTAATTGCGCAATTGATCTTAGTAGATCACCCGCAAATCAGGAACACGCCAGGACATTTATTGCATTCTTTACTGATAAATCAGGCCCCTAATGGCATCTTCATGGACCACAACACTCCAGGGGTCTCATTTATAAACGGTGCGTACGCACAAAATGGAGCCTGAAAGTAGCGTACGCCACTTTCAAAGCAAAAGTTGGGATTTATAAAAAACGAACTTGACTTGAAAACGTGCGCACCTGTACGCCAACTCTGACCCGTGCGTACGGACATTTTGGAGACGAGGGGAATCAACGACGCAGTTGGTGAGGTGGTGAACTGCAGTCAGACTGCACATTACTCCTCTCACACACGTCATTTCACCTCGCACCAAACATTAATTATAGATTCATGTTATTATAAACATTCAGAACAGCAATAATATCTATATTGCAGCTTGTAGTGAGCTGTAGCTCTCCTAAAAACATTTTTCAATACTAAAAATAATACATAAAATGAATCGCCTCCTTCTCGACAGGAAGTCTTTACCAAGGGAACAATTGGGTCTGAGGGTGTAATGCGCCGTTTGAGATGACAACGACAAGATTCATTTAATGTTTTTAATGTATAATTTAAAGCCCCAACGGCTGTAATCATGTCGCAAAACACAATCCCTATTTCTTTTAATTCATTGGTCACAGAATTAATAGCGCAGGTCGTGTTTCTCTGTGTCGGCATCACAGCTTCAGTCAGAACCCGACCACTGCTGGATGCGCCGCGGTCACCGGCAGCACTGGTGCTTGGGGCAGTCTGACAACCTCATCCTCATCCCCATCTACCGAGTGTGGAAGTGCTGAAAAGACACGACATATTAGTCTGTCTCCAAGCATGCTAAAATTTGTTAACGTAGCCACATATTACAAAAGGTGTTTTACTGGGTTTATTTGTTGTTTCTGATCGGTGTCGCCCTCCTTCTCTGACACAAGACCGTACACCGTCCTGTCAGCTGAACTGACAGGTGCAGACAGGGGAGGCGATTAATTTTATGTATTTCTTTTAGTATTGAAAAATGTTTTTAGGAGAGCTACAGCTCACTCCAAGCTGCAATATAGATATCATTGCTATTCTGAATGTTTATAATAACATGAATCTATAATTAATGTTTGGTGTGAGGTGAATTGACGTGCGTAAGAGAAGTAATATGCAGTCTGACTGCAGTTCACCACCTCACCAACTGCGTCGTTGATTCCCCTCGTCTCCAAAATGTCCGTACGCACGGGTCAGAGTTGGCGTACAGGTGCGCACGTTTTCAAGTCAAGTTCGTTTTTTATAAATCCCAACTTTTAGTTTGAAAGTGGCGAACGCCACCAGGACAGTGCTTTTCAGAGGAGGTATGGCTTCATCCGTTTGTATCCATTTATTATATTCTTGTGCCGTGTTAATATTCCCGTTGTTGGCTTTTTGTAAGGTGATCTGGGGGTTTTGAAAGGTGCATTAAATGTATCATTACTACAACATTAACAAACCTTCATAGCTCAACCTCTTTTGACGACATATGATTCTACTGTATTTTAGCTGATATGCCTCAGAGCTCTACTGGACAATCTTTAAAATGTATTTAAGCCACAGATGGTCAGACACTAAACATGACAATATTATTATTTAAACAAACAGAATGAATCTTATTACTGTCTAGTTTGCAACAGTTCCAAGTACTTTAGTAAATGAGAGATCAGTTCAAATATCTTTGCAGAATTTTTTATTTAAAAAAACAAGTTTTTCTTTTGTCATTATTGAATGAGTGTTGAGATAAGTGAAAGATACCAATATAATTATTTTAAAACTAAATTAAATCACAAGTTGAATTCTAAACATGAACATTTTCCATGTGCCAGCAAAAACTGAGCAAACACCTATTAACTCTAAGAGAATCGAATGAACCTCATTTGGTAAAGTCTGAGGATATTCGATTTTCATGAAACATGAAAACCACCAACCAACGTTTTGTGACTTTTATTAAGAAAACAAAAACACTGAACATGATAAAAAAAAACAAGAACTACTGATGGAATAAATAAGTCAAACCAAACCATAAATTTGTACAAGATCTAAAGAAAAGAAAATGGTCCCCCCCAAAAAAAGTTTTTCTTTTTATCTTATTTTCTCTTTACATAGTTATGAGCAAACTAAAACAAATTGGCTCAATCAGGTAAAAGCTACAACATGAGAAGTTTTTTCTAAGTATACATAATGCTGTTTACAACTGTTAATGTCAATACAATAGCATTTTAAGTTCCAGCTCTGCTGGACTGGGAATGAGGTATATGCTAATCCATCTTCTGAACAGAGACAATGTTTGAAATTCATTTCTGACTATCCATGTAAATGCTGATTCGCTGAAATCGGATCAAGTAGTCTGTGTTGTAATGTATAGCCCCGTCATTTTATGAAATCATTAGTTTACAGTTTTTCAATTGATCTTAATATATATAACTTGGTTGAGATAAGAAAATCCTACGCATGAGGTTTTAGATAGGTCTTCGGTCTGAATCCATACTTTATAGTTCAAGTAGATTGCATGTATTTGCAACCAGGAGCGCAATGTCACGTGTGTATGGATTCAGCCAACTGACAGCACCTTGAAGGAGGATTAGATCCAAATGATTTAAGCTAAAAGACTGGAGCCTTCTGTGGTGAGAAATACCAACCTCAAATGTAAGTTAGACTGAACAACTTCAGAAAGACATAAATGGGACTAATTGTGGTGGAACATTCATCCCAGAAACTGGTTTCTTTTAACTTCAGACTATCTGAAGCAAACTACAAGTCCTGATACAAGTGGTTTTTGCAAAATTAAAAAAGTTAAAATAAAGCAAACTAAAAAAGAATAAACCAATAAACTTCATTAACTACTGGGTAGTGTTGAAATTCCAGTCTTCAGGTGTTTTAAAAGAAACAGTACATTCATTTACTTCCTTGCTGAGAGCAGAATGAGAAGACTGATCCCAGTATGTGACGCTACAGGAGCACCAGAACATGGACTGTTCAAACATGAGTTCTGTGTTCAGATGCAAAACATTTCCAGAGCGCACCTTGTCCTTTCTTTTATATCTCACAGGCTCTTTCTGACTGTTGAGGTTTTCACAAAGTTACATTGTGTTCTGAGAAGTAATCCATCCCATCAACCATTAATTTGACATTTCATTTATGGATAGAGGCAGACCGATTTGGCTAATAACTGCTGGAAAGAAGCAGCAACTCTCACAGCCAGTTCACTGCAGTCCACATTTTACTTTTCTTTTTATGTTTCGGTTTCCAAGTTCTCTTAAAATGTTCAGCAATTATTATGACATTTTTATCAAATTTAAAACAACACATTGGACAAAACTGGCATTGTACTGCTTTAACTTCTAAAGAGCCAAGTTGGAAATTGAGAACTTTTGGCTCTTGCTCTGTGACTGCATATAAAACAAGAAGCAGGTATGAGGAGTGCGTTAAAGTGAATCAATTTTGTTAATCATATACTAGCTGCTTACAGTCTTGGATTTTATTTTACAGCCTGTCCATGGGAACTGTCAGTAAGGGACAAGATTGAGCCAAAAGCTTTGAAAGATTTTAGGTGCACATTAATTAATTTTGTGTATAGGAACACAAAAAACAGCGCATGGAGCAGATACTAATGACCCAAAACATCCAAAAACGCTGGCTGCTTCTTTAAAGTCATCGGGCATTTAACCTATGTTTTCTTTACATTTAATTGTTTGTGATCAACAGTCTCCTTGACGATGAAATAACAAATTTCTGATTTCTTGATTTACTCTCATCAACAAAGCAAAGATTGTTTTTACCCAAACTATACCATTTAAAATATCCAAAGGAAAGACTCAGTGACAGAAGGCAAAAAACAACAGGAGGGAGAAAAAGAAAAAAAGCATGGCACTAAGATTTTTAAGTCCAAATCTGTTTAAACAAATATTTGTAATGATGGTAACAGCTCAAGGCACACCTCCAGGACATCCACTAACCTGTCTGTCCTCAGTACAACTCCAGAGTTTATCTCTACATGCACTGTTGCCTTCTTTTACGAACCACAAGCTATTTCACTTCAGAAAACACATGAATGGAGAACTTTGATGGATCACGAAAGGAAAGACTTCCACTACAGCAGCAAATCTCTGTGATCAACTGTGAGCGATAACAGTGCTTCGACCCTCCTGAGAAAACAAAACAAAACACCATTTTCCTAAACAAATAACATTCGCCTAACATTAGACAGGTCGGGAGGATTGAACTGACGGGGTCTTAGAGTGAAGCTTCCCCCAAAGCTGCTGATCTGAGACCAGGTAAGACCCTCCAGTTATCCTTAGCTAAACAATGAAACAATTAAAAACCAGACTCAGAACAGAGTTCACTATGGACCTCATCCTAATCTCAGATCCACAGTTAGAGTTAACTCGTAAGTCACAGAAACAGGTCAGGGCCTATATTCTGGCCTGGTGGAGGCGGCTAAACTGGGCTGACAGTGTCTTCTGCAGTCACAAAGGTGGAGTGCATCCTGGGATTGGTGATTCTCTTGGCAAAAAGTGTGGAGGACTGGAAGGAAGCACGGAGGGAATCAGTGATCAGAGGTAACATCCATTCTCCTTCTGCAGCAAAGGGAGAGTTTCGGGTAAACCAGAAGGGAAACAGCTATCAGGGAGTGAGACGTCCATTTTCCCTTTGGTTTTGTGAGTTTTGGGCCGAGTAAATTTGACAGAACAAAAACAATTGAATAAAAAAGGAGTGAGAGGCGAACCGGCGTGTCCATTAGCTCTAAAAAATCTATAGAGTTAATGGAAGGAGGTAAAGATAGACGAAAACACAAGGAGAGAAATGACTCAGCCCAAAACATTTAACTCTCCTCAAAGTCCTGAGACGAAGACTCCACTTTGCTTTTCTTAATGGGGGGGGTTTCCTCTTGTAGGTCCTACAAGTAAGAAAAAACATATGATGTGCATAAATAAACAAGCTATATTCAAGTAACACTTTTTAAAACATTTTTTAAATAAAATGGGAGCAACCGGAACCTGTAAGAATTCATCTTTTGATCAAACTTGGACTGACAGGAAGCTGGTAAAAATAATTTATTAAAGATTTGAGTGAATCAAAAAGAAGTTAAATGGTTCGAATTCCAACTTGTTAACATGTTTAAAAATGTTACAATTAGAAACGGGGCAAAGGCAAGGCTAAGGCAGAAGGCCGCCGGGTTCTTCTAGAGGTTTCTTCCTGTTAAAAGGGAGTCGTTCCTTTCCACTGTCGCCAATCGTGCTTGCTCAGGATGGGGGATTGTGCTGAACTAACAATTCAGCCCAATCGGCTGGTTCCTTAGATAGAAAAGGTTTTATTATTATTATTTATTATTATTATTTATTGGTTGATTTTTCTGTGAAGTGCCTTGAAATTACTTTGTCATGAATTGGTGCTATATAAATAAATAAACTTGAACCTAAGTAGCAGCAGCATAGGACTCACCCCTGAAACTGTCCCGATATGTTATTGTTTAATTTGTTTGTTGATGAAACAGTATAAAGATTTTGCACTGTGATTACTGAGAAGGAATTTATCACAGTATCTAAAAAGCACATTGAAAAGCATCTCTTTTGGAGAAGAGCTGCTGGCGCTAGCCATGTTTTCCATGTCACGTCCTACAGATAGAGAAACTATAAAAATGCTCCCTCAACGCTTAAATCATCAAGTCAAACTATAGATCTTTTTTTCTGGAAGCTTCTGAAGTTCTCTCACCATCGTCACCCTGCATCTGATACATAACAGCTGTTGGACAATCAACACCAAATTCAGTATTAACATTAAATTAATTTAACACAGTTAAAGGGGGGGCAGCCCTCCCTACCAAAAAACAATGTGATGACAAAAAAGATTTTTTTTTCTTCTAAAAATGACATTATTTAGAGTTAAAAACACCCAGATGTATATTAATATACTGAGAAGATTGTATAAAGGATTTCTGAAAGGCAGAAATTGCTTGGCAAACTATGATATTCCTCTGCTTCTCACTTGTCATTTGTCTAGTTCAACTCTGGGGCGCTGGAGAAATCACCCTCAGGAGGCGAGCTCTTAGATTGAATTTGCCAATGGCAGATCTGCATTGCCAAACTGAAGAACTTAACTTAGCCATAAATACAAAAAAATAACTCCCCGAAGGGCAATTTTTCTAGTGCCCCAAAGAACGTTAAAGCTGACATACCTGATTTCAGATTGCCTAGCTTAGCCTGTCCACACAGTCACAGAACTCTCAGCCCCTCCCGTCAGATAGAATTCCTAAGCCACTAACCCCCAGGTTTGGAAACACGTGTAGCCCCAGAAGACGACAGAGTGCAAGAACACTGGTCCGCAGTTTATTCAAGTACTGTAACATGGCGGAATCACCGGTAAGAGAAGCCAATATAACAATGAACAACTGACATTGTTACTTTGTCCTGAACCTGATGCAGAACCAGCCGGCGGCTGTTTCTCCTGCTGTGACATGGTAGAGCGGCGAACACTCCCAGCAGTGGTGTGCTGCGGTAATATGTCTCAGTTTTTAGGAGGTCCATATGGCTGGAGAGACTGTCCAATCAGTCCTTCCGGGCCGAGCCATTTGATTGATTGATTGATGTTTTTAGACAAATACGGGAGAACAACTTAATTTTTTTTTTTTTTTTTTCGTTTTTTTTTTTATCTTCACAACATATTTTTCTCCATGCTGTGTTAAAACGTTTTTAATGGGCATGAAAAAAAATATGTTAAGGTAATTTTTATGCAAATTAAGTATAGCAGCTTTAAATACTGCAAGATTATCCGCTATCAAACAGCCAGCTATGAGAAAGGAAAGCAGTCTGTGAGAGGCTTCTCTCAGAGCTAGCTGGATGTAGCTATGCTTACTCGGTTTTCCTCCATGGCTACTTCTAAAACAAGCGACACTGATCCTGCCTGGACGGTTATAGGAGTGAGGAGGAATGTGAAACATCAGTCCAAAAGAAAAAAGAAGCAAGAGAACACCAGGAGACACATGGATAACAAAAGTAAGAACAATGTTTTATTTTTGTTTTCTGGTAGAATAAAATTGAACAGAAGGGAAACTTGCTAAACCCAGTGATAGAGAAGCCTGTAAAGAAAAAGAAACTTGTGATGAAGTTTAAAATTATGATTAGTAGATGGTGTTATGATCCATTTCTCACCAATACTTTTGTCTTGTCTTGAAATATGATTTTGCCAAGCACAAAAAAGAAAATTAAAATGTTAATTGTTTACACTTAAATTAAATCCTATTAATATCAAAACAAGCCTTTAATGTCTCCAGAAATGTTATTGACATTAAATTGTTCTGGTACTAACTTTATTATAATGAAAAACTGTTAATGTTTTTCAGGTGTGTGAGACCATTCTGCTGCCCACTGAGGAGTGTTTTGTCTTCACTCAGCATCTCGTCAGTGTGACCTGCTGCATGGACAACTGTTTCCACAGCACAGTGGGAGGTTTCCTGAGATACACTGGACACAACTGTGGAGGCTTATACAGAGTTGGACAATTAAAATGACCAAACATATTTAATATTTAGATTATGTTAAATATTACTTAAACATTTGCAACATTTAATGTTAATACCCACAATTTGCCTGTTTGGCTGACTAGATTAACCTGTTATGGTGGTTACTTTTATTTTATGATTTAATAAAGTCACTGTTAAATATTTAACTGAAGTTGAAAATGTTTTTTTTCTATATAGGGTTTACATTAACTTGTTTGTACAAATGTTTTATTGAAAGTCATTTAATTGAATTTATGCAGCCCAGCCCAATAAATATTTCACCAGCCACCACTGGTTGCCCCTCTGCCCTTTTTTGTTCATTAAATGGCACAATCTAGAAATGGTGCCATATTTACGAGGATATTTTTATAAACAACAAAGTCATTTCCATGTGGACAAGGCCTAAAGCAGAGGTGATAAATTAATAATGAAGACAACCCTTGCAGAATTGTAGTAACACTAAAAATAGACTGAGTTGAACATGGGCTTGATGTTGACACATACATATTAGTTCACATGGGTCATAAATGTCTCAAAGACAGAATGTCCATGCTAGAGTGGTTCCTCTGTCTGTGTCACTATAAATGTCCATTTAATACTAAGTGCCTCAGGGAATCACATGATTCTGGACGCATGTGTAAAGGTGAAGGTAAGATTGGAACACTGGAAGAAAAAGGCTCAACTTCAACTTCTTTGGATTATTGAAAAATGTGACTTGTAAGACTTTTTTTCTGTGATGTACATCACAACACGGGTGGATCTGGGAGTTGTGTTTGTGATTATAGTAGTGGGAAAAACTATTTGCCCACTTCCGGATTTCTTATTCTTTTGCATGTTTGTCACACAAAATGTTTCTGATCATCAAACACATTTAACCATTAGTCAAAGATAACACAAGTAAACACAAAATGCAGTTTATAAATGATGGCTTGTATTATTTAGGGAGAAAAAACAGTCCAACCCTACATGGCCCTGTATGAAAAAGGAATTGACCCCTGAACCTAATAACTGGTTGAGCCACCCTTAGCAGCAATAACTGCAATCAAGCATTTGCGATAACTTGCAATGAGTCTTTTACAGTGCTCTGGAGGAATTTCGGCCCACTCATCTTTGCAGAATTGTTGTAATTTAGCTTTATTTGAGGGTTTTCTAGCATGAACTGCCTTTTTAAGGTCATGCCATAGCATCTCAATAGGATTCAGGTCAGGTCAAAGTAAAGTCTTCATTTTGTTTTTCTTCAGCCATTCAGAGGTGGATTTGCTGGTGTGTTTTGGGTCATTGTCCTGCTGCAGCACCCAAGATCGCTTCAGCTTGAGTTGACAAACAGATGTCTGGACATTCTCCTTCAGGATTTTTTGGTAGACAGTAGAATTCATGGTTCCATATATCACAGTAAGGCTTCCAGGTCCTGAAGCAGCAAAACAACCTCAGACCATCACACTACCACCACCATATTTTACTATTGGTATGATGCTCTTTTTCTGAAATGCTTTGTTACTTTTACGCCAGATGTAACGGGGCATTTGCCTTCCAAAAAGTTCAATTTTTGTATCATCAATCCACAAGGTATTCTCCCAAAAGTCTTGGCAATCATTGAGATGTTTCTTAGCAAAATTGAGACGAGCCCTAAGGTTCTTTTTGGCTAACAGTGGTTTGCGTCTTGGAAATCTGCCATGCAGGCCGTTTTTGCCCAGTCTCTTTCTTATGGTGGAGTCGTGAACACTGACCTTAATTGAGGCAAGTGAGGCCTGCAGTTCTTTAGATGTTGTCCTGGGGTCTTTTGTGACCTCTTGGATGAGTTGTTTCTGGTAATTTTGGTCAGCTGGCCACTCCTGGGAGGGTTCACCACTGTTCCATGTTTTTGCCATTTGTGGATAATGTCTCTCACTGTGGTTCGCTGGAGTCCCAAAGCCTCAGTACCAGACTGATCTTAATCAATTCAAATCAAATCAAAAATACTTTATTAATCCCTGAAGGGAAATTCAAGTGTTGTTGTAGCTCAGTTATTCTTCAGGGAGCCATAGAGAGTTCTAGCTGTGGACAGGAAGGATCTCCTGTAGAGGGTTCTAGCTGTGGACAGGAAGGATCTCCTGTAGAGGGTTCTAGCTGTGGACAGGAAGGATCTCCTGTAGAGGGTTTTAGGTGTGGAGAGGAAGGATCTCCTGTAGAGGGTTCTAGGTGTGGAGAGGAAGGATCTCCTGTAGCGGTCTGTGCTGCAGCGGATTATGAAGAATCTTCTGGCTGAAGACATTCTGTTGTTGAGTTACTGTGTTCTGAAGAGGATGATGAGGGTTTTCCATCATGTTCTTCATCCTCCTTTGGACAATCAACTCAAGAGACTCCAGTTCAGTCTCCAGGACAGAACCAGCCCTCCCCTAATTACTTTTGTTCTCATTTGTTCCTGAATTTCTTTGGATCTTGGCATGATGTTTAGCTGTTGAGGTGCTTTTGGTCTACTTCTCCGTGTCAGGCAGCTCCTAGTTAAGTGATTTCTTGATTGAAACAGGTGTGGCAGTAATCAGGCCTGGGGGTGGCTACAGAAATTGAAATCAGGTGTAATACACCACAGGTTATTTTTAACATGGGGGTCAATTCCTTTTTCACACAGGGCCATGTAGGGTTGGATTTTTTTCTCCCTAAATAATAAAAGCTATTATTTAAAAACTGCATTTTGTGTGTACTTGTGTTATCTTTGACTAATGGTTAAATGTGTTTGATGATCAGAAACATTTTGTCTGACAAACATGCAAAAGAATAAGAAATCAGGAAGGGGGCAAATAGTTTTTCACACCACCGTTATCTCCCCTCTTTTTCATCTAAACCTCTCGGTGGTGTGAAGACGAACTTGTGGACAGGTTCGTACCTGAGTGGCTTTGCTGTCTGAAGAATCCTTCTCCCCTGAAGGCAGGCTGTCTCTCTTGGTGCTTTGTACTCTCTCTGAAGTCTTCCCTGAAATTGTAGTGCATTGACAAATCAGAAGGGGACTTCTGTTTTCCAGTAAGTCATTTTTTTCAAATGATAAGCTGCAGTTCCGACTCCTTTTCCAGTGACACTCCAATGAAAATGGTGTTTTGTTGTGTAACTGCACAGTCTGATTCAAAACAGAGCAACAAAACCAAACTAATTCTGAAGAGGGAGTCTTCTGGCTTTAATAATGTGTACATACCATGTTTTTAACCATTAACCGTTTTACTGAAGCTTGTGTTACGGTTTGGTTTTTTGCAGTTCTACAACTCGGACATGTCCAAACTGTCAAGTGTAGATTCAATATTTTCATTATTCTTTATATAACAAGCGTTATTGCACCAGAAATGCATTATATAAAGGCGCCATATAGAAGGATTAGACATTTCTAATGAAACATGAGTTGTTGTTAGTCGTCTGTCCGCTGAGTTCTTGTATCTGAATGATTCAATAGCCTGCGCTAACGTTAGCTTAGAAAGTTTAATTTTTGGAAAGGGTATTTTTCCTTTGCTTAAAGAGGCCCTTCCATTAAAAACAGTTTTTCTGAGGTTTCTGTTGAATATTTTATCTCCACAGGTGTTCTTACCTTCATAGTGGGTGTGAAAACAGGTCAACAACTTCTCTTTCAGTTTTTATCTCTCAAATTACACAGGTGACAATAACACCCGAGTTCAAACGGCCTGTACTTGTTTCGTCACAACTCCTTTGTTCGTTAGTATTCGGCAGCTCCCGCAGTTGAAACCACGACTAGCAGTCTGCTTGATAAAAGCTGTAGCATAAGATGTAGCCAACCGGAAGAGAGAACGTTTGATGTTGCCATGCGCAGCAGGGCAGGAAACAGTATACCTTGCTCTCATAGGCTAGTTTGTTTGCCAATCTGAGTCCAGCAAATCCGAATAATGAATATAAATGAGCTGCTGCCAAAGCCTGACACGGAATGAGCTGGAACCAGCTGAATTTTGATGCTGACAGATTGAAAGGTCTATTAATCAGTGTTTCCTAACGTTTTTTAGATATAAAATGTTTCATATTACTGGTTAATACTTAAGAAATAACCACAAAGTCCTGAAATTTGTATAAAATGGCCTGTTTACTTCTTTATTCAGTAGGGAAATTCATCTGCATCAGCAGCAAAGTGACAGGTAAATGAAGCATTCAGATCTGCACAAGTAAAAGTATTAAAAAACCTAAGCCTCTCCTGTACATATTAAAATATAGGCTACATATGCATATGTACATTAAGGATACAATTATGAAAATGAAGCACTGTACAGTTATTAAAAATAAAAATGTACACTCAGGTTTTTAGAAATGTGTAACTGATTAGGATATTATTGATGTTCATCTATTTCTTAAAGCCCTATTGCTGAGGGGATTAAAAAAGCCACTGGGATCTGAGCAAAAGTACAGAAGGGGCTGTTGGACTTTGTCTTTGATGTTATGCTCCCAAAAGTCAGATTTATCTGGTTTGTGAAATGGGAGTAATTAACTTGGAAATTATGGTCAATATTAGATGCCTTTGGAATGTAGAAAACAAACCTTAGAGCGAGGTATGATTGGATCATTTCACTGTTTTTTCAGATCATAATAAGCATCGTGGAGTGCAAAGGACTAATGAGGCTACAGGCTGAAATCCTGATGGTCAGCGGCTGCATTTTTTCAGTCTTTTAGTCCATCTACGTAGTTTATTGCTGCTTTTTTTGCTGTTAATTTTTAATGTTCAGTTTTATTTGTTCTCCATGTGGTATACTTTTTGTTTTCAGGACATTTAGTACATTCACTTAAACAAAAGTTTATGGCAAAAAGTTGGCCTCTTGTCACATTAATAATGTTGCATGTATGATATTGTCATGAAAAGACTTAAACTCCAAAGGTATTTTTGTTGTAAGAGGCTGTTTTTTAATATCAATTAAATAAACTACTTTTAATACAGTTAATAACATGTTTCTAGCAGGAATGAGCCCCTGAAACTTTGTTTTAGAACAGACTCAAAGCAAGGTGTAAAAAAAATATATCAACCACATGTGATCTTAACTAAAGTGTTAATTTTTCCTTTTTAATCCATAATACTCAATTTATACCCTCTTTTAATACTTATCTAATCATCTGTCTGGGGTTTTTATTCACTGACAATCATTGGGGGTACTATGTTACAGTTTCATAGTTAAAAAAAAAATCAAATATGATCAGAAGGACAATAAAGTTTTGATCCATTTTAAACAGCAACTATCAACTTGTCTTTGAGTCTTAAATGCTCTTTCCCTGACCAATATGGTGAACAAAAATACATACAACTTCCGCTACAGAGGTCACGTGACTTCTGGTACGGAGGTTGAGGCAAAATGACAGCTGCTTGGCTCCTGTGGCTCTAGCTAGCGGACAAAAATACGTACAACTTCCACATTCTGCATTGATGTAAATGTGATGTTGCTAATTTATTTAAACTGTCATCAGTTAAAACAGAACAATAAAAGATTTTAGTCAGCCCGGTGCATTAAAAAGAACAATTTCCACTATGGAGGTCAGTCACGTGACTTCCAGTATGAAGTTGAGGTATGGCCGTTAACAGCGGCTGCCGCTGGGTAGTCTTGTCAAAACCTGTAATGCTTGCTCTCAAAACCTCTGCTCTTTCTCAGATATTTTCTGTTCTCTCTCAAATCTTTGTTTTCACGCTCAGATTCTATTTTTCTTGCTCAAGGATTTTCTGCTCACACACAAACTCTCTCTCTCTGCATGGATCAAAACTGTGCTCACGGAATTTGTTTGATCTGACGGATCGAGGAGTGTCGTCACCTAGCAACCATTCCAGCAAATAGAATGACTGTTCTCCTAATATGGCGGCAGCCCACTTTTGTTTTCTGCTGTGTGTTAGCCGGCTACAGGTTACTGCATCTGGTGATGTTACTATTTGAAGTGAGAAACAACCTCAAGTTTCTGTTCTGATTTACAAGGTTTAGGGAGTCATGCTATACTTTAAAAATAAGACAATTAAAACAATTACCGGTGCTTGACGCTTCATATGCCTTTCATACAGATTCAGACATCAACATTCCTTGGCAGTTTAGCCAGTGGTATGGAGCTAAATAGGGAGGTAGAGTAGGCGGAACTATCTGGATCATCTGCTCTGGCTGACGAACTTAAACTACCAACATGGTTTTTGTACAAGTCTACATTTGTGTAAAAGTTTTATATAAAGCAGTTTCATGGTCATAAAAGTGTGTCTGTCAATTCCATTTATTAGTGTTCTATGCTAGCAGCAGATGTAGCTTTGTATTCTGGTGGGTTTTTTTAAATAATTTTACTGCTTCTAACTAATGATTTACCCCATATGTGATTTAAACTTTAACATATCTCCAGTGAAGTGGGCATTTTCACCACCTTTATGTAAAATCTCTTTATTAGTTATTAATAGAGCTTGTTAGGGTCAAACAGACAAGGTGCTTTCTAGAGGCAGCCTAATGATGACGTCATGAGCATTCACGCTCAAGCGTAGCATTTAAGGGTAATGCTACCTCTATCGAGAACAAAAAGAGAGCTGCTTCAAGCACCAGCAACGCTTCAGCCCAGACCCCAACCAAGAAAAAAAAAGAAACGTTTTTTCCAGCACAACAAAAAGGCTGAAACTCAAGTTGGATCGACGGAGGCAAAGAACAAGAACATCGGTTCTGCGTATAAGAAGTGAAAAATGCTAAGAGAATCTCTCTGCATGAGAAAAGACCAGCAGTTGGTGTCATTTTTGCTTGGAAGCGATTGTTTTGCTTCTGTACCGACTGAGTCATCTTCTCCTGAAGAAGATCTTTGGTTGGGAACACCTGTTCCTTGTTTAGCTGCTGCGCGGGTGGAGAAGAGTTTCTTCAGGAGCTGGTGGACGTTCATTCGAGGCCTCGTTCTTCTCCTGACTGGTAACAATCTAGCCAGATCCTGTTCTCTCTCATGCTTACAATAAGGTTGTTTTCTCCAGTGTGTTTTTGTGTCCTGATTCCTGTGCTTCCCCCAGGATGATACTCAGCGTCTCTGTGTCTCCTCAAGGCCCGCCCCCCAGCTCTGTGAAACCTGGCAGCGTCATCCGAACCTGTCTCTCCACCTGCATCTGAATGCTCATATGGCCCTGAGTTTGATCATTGTTGAAAAATAAATCAGTTTTAACAATTTTGAAATTTGAGTCTGAGTCTAAGTTCTGCATGTGGGTCAAGACAAATTTATTTAAAAGCAAGGGTTTCCACATATTTCCTGTAGTAAAAACATTTTTTAGGCTGCTTGTCTGGTGTGCCCACAGCTGATTTGGTCTAAATAACTTACATCACATTTATTACCCCAGTGGAAGTCATGCCTGCAAATCTGTAAACTGTCCAGTACAGGACTGATTCAGCTGTTGTTTCTCAACGCTTGTGAGTGAATGTACAGCATGCGTGTCTCATGCACGAGCTTACCATTAAGGCTGCAGTTACACATTTGACCTGACGGGGTAATTCTGAGCACAAAAATTTTAAATATCGTTGTAGTTCCTTTAACCATAGGTGCATATTTCGTTAGGTGGAAACCTATGCAATTTTATTTATTTTTTCATCTATTTGTGCAGCCTGCACTGCTGAATGGTTAACCATAAAGACTATTTTATAATAATTGCTATTTAGCACAATTTGTTGACAACTGACTGCTAATAATAGTAGTCAGCAAAGATGAGCAGTCTGTTGGAGCACGTGTTGGGTTACCTGATCAACCAGGCCCTCACGTCTTTGACAGATTACTTTACAAAGACGTGAGGGCCTGGAGCTGAACCGCTGTCTCTCAATTTCGAAGGCAGGCTTAGCCAGTTGAGAGAGAACCAATCACAGAAACCCAGAAGTGATGCAACATATGTGACACTAAAGCGGATACACGCGAGGCGGAACAAAAACAAAAGGTTTAGTGAGCGGAGCCGTAATGGTAGCTAGCCATGGTTAATGGAGGAGAAAAGACGAATATTAATGACAGTTGTCGCTTTTGTGTCAAAAACTTGTGAATACGAGGTGTCATTGCACACTCTGTTCACGTATTTGACTGCCCCAAGCAAACACTGTGCAAACACAGAAGTAAACACTTCATCCACAGCTGAGTCCGCCATGTTGAATGTTGTGCTCTGGGTGGAAAACGCTAGTTCCGTGTTTTCAGGATGACGCACAACAAAGGTGATATGTAATTGGTAAAGTTTGACGTGGAAATGATCAGGTGCGGCTCCGGTGTCAGACCCTTCTGTATTTGAACATAATGCAGGAGGATCTGATTGGTCAGGCTATGTGTTGGGCACATTTCAACGTGCGCATAAGAAATAAGCTAAGATGTAATCATATATTGTGGACGTTTTTGCTATGCTAACAGTACACACGTACACAGCGAAGTGTATTTAAGCAACAGCATTAGGTGAGACCTCACATGAACACTCAAATATCCAGCCAGTTTAGAGCTATGGCTAAAATTAACCTATGTTGCTGATGAATATTCCTTACAATCCTCAACTAAATGTTAGCCTAGTTCTACTTACAGTATTAAGAACACTTTGGTTTTAATTTAGGGACCATCTACCATCTATCAACGAAAGTGTAATGTTGTTTAGAGCTTTAGAATGAACATGTTTTGAATCAAGTGAAAAAATATCCTGCTTCAGATCAATAAATGTTTGTTAGGTGTTGCATACTGACATCCAATTGGCTGGATATATTGCTAGGAAGATTTGTGAGGAAGAAAACATGGGTTTGCTGTCTGTTGGATCAATCAATCCAAAGTAATAATTCGCACACCAGATGGTCCAAATCATTCTGTCTGAGATCTGAAGAGCCACAAAACAATTGAAATTACAAAAAAGATATTATTTTGAAAGCATATCATGACTCTAAAAATTGTAAATCAGAGCAGAAAACTGAAGAAGTTTTTTCTCTTCATCCAGTGGGCAGCGAAGTAAAATCACCAAACACGATAACCTATAGCCGCAAGTTAACACAGCAGAAAACAAACGCACCCTAAAGTGGGCTGCTGCCATATTAGGATAACAGTCATTCTATTGGCTGGAATGGCTGCTAGGCGACGACAATCCTCGATCCGCGAGAGCACACAGAATCCGTGAGCACAGTTTTGATCCATGCAGAGAGACAGTTTGTGTGTGAGCAGAAAATTTGTGAGCAAAATAGAATCTGAGCGTGAAAACAAAGATTTGAGAGAGAACAGAAAGAGCAGAGGTTTTGAGAGCAAGCATTACAGGTTTTGAGGAAGAAGAGAGAATATTTGAAAGAGAGAAGGTTTGAGAGCACAGGTTTTGAGGGAGAAGAGATATAATCCTGCTCCCAAATTGTAAATGTATGCTCTTGATAAATGGCAGTAAAGTTCCCCCATAAAAATGTCAGTTCATGTTGAATATGATGTTAAAACACTGTTGTGCTGCTGTGGCCAGCGAATAAAACTGCACTTGCTCTTTTCAATTAATGCTTGCTTGCATTTTCATTTTGCATCAGTTTCTTTTTTTTGCAAATGTTTGGTAAAATCTTTTCATCATTAAAACAAAGATTGAGATATTTTCATCAACTTTCTCTTTCATTTCATTTGAAAATAAACTAAAGCTACGCAAACATCCTTTAATCTCACATTTTTTTTGTCAGTTTCATCCATCTTTATGTATGCACAGTGACAAGTACACTTTTTCTCCTTCTGTATTTGTAAAGTAGATTTGTGTCTTTAATCACACATTTGGATTGTTCTGAGCTATCCAGAGTCATCCTATCACCACTAGTGTAGTGCATTGGTGCCCTCTTGTGGTTTACTATCATTTTCATCCAAAGTTATTCCTAAGGGATCCCATAGTTTTCCAGCAGATAGGCTTTTTCCCATGTTTTTTTCTGTTAAGGCCTGCCTGTTACACTTGTTTAATAATTTTTATGATCAGCTATATTGCCATTGTGATAAATATAAAAAACTATTGCAATTCATTGTTGGGCCCATATTACTGATCCCAATCCAAAACCCTAATTTCACTTTGGTTGTTTTTACATCTGTTCTCCTGCCCATACTGAAAATAACCGCAGACCATCCAATTGTTCAGGATACTTAAAGTAGGTTGTTGCACTCAGCTACAGGAACAAACTCAGTTTAGACAAGATTAGTTCTGACCAGACTTCAGATGGTTGAATCACCTTCCACTTTTAATCCGTGAGGCAGACACCTTGTGTAGTTTTAAGAATAGACTTAAAACTTTCCTTTTTGCACAATCCTATAGTCAGGGTTAGCTTGGGTTCTCCTGAGCTTTCCCTTTAGTTATGCTGCTATATGCTTAGACTGCCGGAGGACATACTGACCACATTTCTTCACTCTGCTGTCTTTCTTTACTCTTCATGTTTGTATTGATTATTACTGTTGTCATTAACGGTTTCTCTGTTTATCTTTCCATAGACATAACGACTGGCCCAAATCCATCAATGTTTGTCTGTATCTCTTTACTGTCAGTTCAGACCCTAGTCGGCTAAGGCAAAAGGCCGCCCACCCTGAGCCGGGTTCTGCTAGTTTCTTCCTATTAAAAGGGGGTCGTTCCTTTCCACTGTCGCCAATCGTGCTTGCTCAGGATGGGGGATTCCGCTGAATTAACAATTCAACCCAATCGACTGGTTCCTTAGCTAGGAAATGTTTTATTATTTATTGGTTGAATTTTCTGTAAAGTGCCTTAAAATGACTTTGTCATGAACTGGCGCTTTATAAATAAATAAACGAGGCAGAGGACAACACGAGGCAGCTGAAACGTCTGCACAACATAGTCCGCTTCCTACTTTTGGTGCGGTCTCGGTCCGGTTGCATTCACACGTGCAATCGAACCGCTGCAGAATTTGTTTCAATTGAACCGAGACCTATGTTTTTAGGTGGACTCGGGTTCAGTGTGAATGCACCCCTAAAACAAGTTCAGTCTCAAGAATTTAACTGAGGTTCACGTGAATATTATTGTATAAACTAGGGCTGGGCGATATGACTTAAATAAAATCTTCGATTTAATTTTTTTAAATTCGATTTACAATTTTTTTCAGATTTTCCCCTACTTATTCAGGAAAGCAACAAGTACAAACTGCAGACAACTTAAAGCGACCGCTTCTGTGACTGTTCTCCACCGGTGCCTTGTGCAAAAGATTCAGCTACAGTTCATGTCAGAGAGACGGGCGTTTTTCATGTTCGGCTGAATGCTTCAGTTTCAGGTGTTAGAATGAGTTTGTGATGCAGCTGCCTTCAACTGCGATGGGCTTTAGGCAAATGCTGCAGCATAAGGTCTCTTGCTGCTGCAGCATAGGGTCTCTTGCTGCCCCTCTCCTGCAACAAACTAACGCTACATAACAAACCGCAACAAACTACGCTACTAACGCTCCCTTTGCTCTCCAAGTCGAGGAACCCGGCTTCGTCCGAGTCCGACGGGGCGGCTGTGGCTCAGTGGTTAGAGCAGTCGTCCTCCAATTGGAAGGTCGGTGGATCGATCCCGGCTTCCACCGCCACATGTCGAAGTGTCCTTGGGCAAGACACTGAACCCCATGTTGCCCCCCGATCTGCGTATCGGGTTGTGTGAGTGTTAGCCCCTACCCTCTCCCCCCGGCTTACATATCGGGTTGTGTGAATGGGTGAATGCAAAACCTTGTAGTGTGGAAGCGCTTTGAGTGGTCTGAATGACTAGAAAAGCGCTATACAAATACAGGACATTTACCATTTACCATTTTTCAGTCTGTCCGAGCTTGGAGCCCAGATGCCACCGGATAGCCCTCTGATCGCACTTTTAAATGAGATCAGGATTACTGCGGACTACATCCTCCGCACGTCCCACTGTGCAGCGCTCTCCCTAGGAAGAGGGATGGCCTCGACAGTGGTGGCCTAAAGACACTTATGGCTTACACTATCTGATGTCCCACATAGAGATAGAACCATATCTCTGGACAAACCGGTGTCTACAGAGGGGCTTTTTGGACAATTTCTGGATGCCATTCAAGCGAAGTTTGAACTCAGAAAAAAGAAAACTGAGGCACTACGCAACATCCCTCCCAGACGTGATGCTAGGCCTAAGCCCAGTGTGAGTTCTCGCAAACCAGTCTCTTCACCGCCCCATTAAAGAGGGCAACACCACCTGCAGCTTTTAACCCCGCAACGGGACAGCCACCATCTTACAAACACGCTCCACGCCAGTCGGCTTGGAGTAAAGGCCCTCCTACGAGCCTTCAGAAAGACATCCCGTCTCGACGGAGAAAGACCTAGCTACGGGTCTGATAAAAGAGAGGCTTCAGGAATTGGGAGACCTGACGTCCTCTCATTCATCTCTACTAAAGAGGCAGGTTGTTCGTTCTGTTCAGTTCACACATTGTTGGTACTTCCACACCCAAATTCAAGTGGGTTAAATGTTGCTCAGGGAACCAAACAAAATGTTCAAAATGTTTGTATAACTGTACCAAATATTTCAATAAAGAGTGCAGTCTTGCTGCCAAAAGATCAAAACTCTTGTGCGTTGCGAAACGCACAAGCAAACTAGGCTGCACCTCTCCTCTTCAGTAGAGGGCAGCACCTCCTTGTCGACAGCGAGCGTGTTTAGCCGTCTGGCGTCACGACTCCATCAATGGCGCGCATGCGCACCTTCCCTGAGGGTGGAAAGAACCATTGCTATGGGTTACCTGTTACAGTTCCGGGTCAGAAACACCCCGTTTCCTTTCAGTTGTAAATACAACTGTAGAAACAGAAGCAGCGATAGTTCTGAGGGAAGAAATAAACACACAGTTGACAAAAGGAGCGGTACGTGTGGTTCCCACTTTGGAGGCAAAAAAAGGTTGGTACAGCCACTATTTTGTTGTTCCGAAGAAGGGAGGTGGACTACGTCCAATCCTGGATTTGAGAGTGCTAAACAAACACCTTCACACGTACAAATTCAAAATGTTGACACTGAGACAACTGTTGAATGCTGTCGGTCCAGGCGATTGGTTTACAACAATCGGTCTCACGGATGCTTACTTTCACGTAGCGATACATTCGGAGCATCATCAGTTTCTGAGATTTGCCATCGAGGGCATTGCATACGAGTACCTGGTCTTGTGCTTCAGTCTGTCGCTTGCCCCTCGCACATTTACGAAATGTGTGGAAGCAGCATTGGCTCCTCTCAGAGAAAGAGGGATTCGTATTCGAGCTTATCTGGATCACTGAGCCTTGAAAACATTGCATAGAAACCCTACTAAAAGGGTACGTACGACCAAAACAAAAAGTTTGCGTACGCCAAAAAGATTTCCGATTTATAAAACCATACGTACGCAGTTATAAGCAACTTCCCCTTTATAATTCACACTCTTCCTGGAAGCTTGCATACGTGAATTTGGCTCATGTCCCGCCCTGAACGCGCCCAAACCCGGCCATATAAGGTCAATGCAAAGCAGGACATGAATATTGATGCATATGAGGAAGATGGGAAATATCGCAGCTAAACAAAAAAACAAGAAGATAAACTTCACAGAGACGAAAATTAAAGTGTTAGTGGGTGAAGTGGAGGCTAGGAGAGACATCTTATTTGGTGGAAACAGCAGCGGTATCACAAATAAAAGAAAAAACTATTAGTGGCAGCGTCTGCAGTGCACCTGTCAGTACAGCTGACAGGACGGTGTACGGTCTTGTGTCAGAGAAGGAGGGCGACACCAACCTGACAGAAACAACAAATAAAGCCGGTAAAACACCTTTTGTAAGACGTGGCTACGTTAACAAATTTTAGCATGTTTTAAGGAGACAGACTAATATGTCGTGTCTTTTCAGCAGCTCACTACAGCTCACTCCAAGCTGCAATATAGATATCATTGCTGTTCTGAATGTTTATAATAACATGAATCTATAATTAATATTTGTGTGAGGTGAAATGACGTGTGTGAGAGGAGTAATATGCAGTCTGACTGCAGTTCACCACCTCACCAACTGCGTCGTTGATTCCCCTCGTCTCCAAAATGTCCGTAGGCATGGGTCAGAGTTGGCGTACAGGTGCGCACATTTTCAAGTCAAGTTCGTTTTTTCAGAAATCCCAACTTTTGCGTTGAAAGTGGCTTACGCTACTTTCAGGCCCCATTTTGTGCGTACGCACCGTTTATAAATGAGACCCCAGGACTGTTAAGCAGCTAGAATTCTGGATCAGACAAGAATGGAACTACAATCCTCCAGCAGCTGGACTCCTTACTTCCCAGCAGTTTACAGACATATGTTAGAAGAGGAGAAGCTACACAATAAATACCCCCCTTTTCCAAACTTTTTTCAGATGTGCTATCAAATTCTAATTTTCTACCTCTATTTTCAATATCTGACATGTTGTTTATGTTCTATTTGGGAATCAAATTAGTTAAAGGGACTCTAAGCAAGTTTAACTACTACTACAGTCATTTAGCAGACGCTTTTATCCAAAGCGACTTACATTGAGAGAACATACAAGCAAGAAATCAGAGAGAAGGAAACAATATAAGGAGGTGGACTGTTTGGAGTCCAGTTTAATTCCGATGCTGATACATCAATAGTATTTGAGTCAGATCGACGAAGGTAAAGATCGGTTCGGCATTTGTGAAGTGGAAAATGCTGAGAGAATCTCGGTGTGAAAAAAGACTCGCAACCAGTGTCATTTTTGCTTGAAAAGTAAGAAATTATTACTAAATACGTGGGGAAAGAGTCGTGTCAGGTTCTGTGAGCGACTGTACTGAGTGAGCAATCTTCTCAGGAAGATCTTTGGTTGGGACGCTGGAACACCTGCTTGTTAAGCTTTGTGGGGGGGAGAAGAAGCAGGCGCGCCTGCCGGATTACACTCGTTGCTCCTGTGTCTCCTCGGACTCTCCAAGCTCTGTGAAACCCGAAGTCATCCGAACATGTCTCTCTGCCTGCCCATTGCCCTGAGTTTGATCATTGTTAAAAATAAGGTCGGTTTTAACAACTTTGAAATCTGAGTCCAGCCTGAGTTCTGCATGTGAGTCAAACACTTATCTGAGTCCATGAAAAGTTGATGCTTCCAGGAGTTATTTGTCGTAGTATAAAACATTTTTAAGCTGTCTGACGTGCTCACAGCTGATTTGGTTTAAATATCATAACATCACATTATCTCAGTTGAAGTCATGACTGCAAATCTGTAAATTCTCGAATACAGGACTGACTCAGCATGCACGCGCGCCTCATTCACGAAGTTAAGGCTGCTGTTTCGCATTTGGCCTGACGGGAAAATTGCAAGCCCAAAAATTTCAAGCTTCCTTACAGTTGCTTTAATGAGATTTGCAAATCATTACATTCTATTTTTATTGACATCTTACACACTGTCCGAACTTTTGGGGCCACTATCCGGCATGTTTTAGCCGTTTCCCGACTCCAGCACTCCTGATTTCACAGCAACAAATGCATGATATGAAATTTTAACAACCTTGTGGTTCATATGACGTCTCACATGGAGGCGGAGAGTTTGTCCACAGGTGAAATTGCAGAAACTCACTTATACTTTCGTCCAGTTTTAGGTTTCAAACACCAGAAATATTAATTGATGGGACTCTATGTAAAACATTTGTGGCAGCTACACTATCCAGTTATTTTCAACCGTAATGAAATGTAAATTATTGATCGTGATGCATCTCTGCTACGGGGTTTTGAAAAAAGAGAAGATGATGGTTGAAATCTAGAGTGCGCCATGGCTGTATGATGAATTCAGCAGCAGAGGAAGTAGTGATTTCAACTTTCTGCTTGTAGCATTTGACCAAAAACAAAAACAGGAATGTGATTCATTCACCATCTGATCAGACTGTGTTCTTACCAACAGAAGAAGAGACAGCAAGGAGGCGCCTTGTTTTAAAACCCATTAAACATGTTCACTTATCAGCATCTTACCTCTCTTGCTGTCTGGACTCTGGTCAGCTTTAGCCTCACTGTTCTCACGGTGCGACATGGTGTTGGCCTCGGGGGCAGGGCTGGTGCTACAACTGTTTTCCGGTTTCACTGGGGATGAGTCAGCAATGGAGCTCTGGTTGCTGTTGTCATCTGGCAAATGGGCAGATGGAGAGTGTCCCATGCTCAGTTTAGAGACAAAGCCCACTTTTTATTTTGTAGTTCAGTGTCCTAATGCTCAAATTAAAATTTGCACATTTTATTTTAGGACAAAATATGTTCTTAAAAAAAGAGAATATTAAGATATTTGGTTTTTGCTCCTAAAATACACACATCATTATGTGAAAAGGCCACCACTTAGAAATTAGACTAATTGAAGAGATACATTTTAATGACCAGTTACTGGCAAGACTGAGTAATTTTGCATGTTATATACGCCAGCAGTTCCTAACCTGTGGGGTGCTACAGACATTTTTTGGGGGGGGGTTGGGTGATGATCGATAAAGAGGAATGTCAAAGTATTAAAATGTTGTGCATTTGTACAAATGCCTCCACAATGAGAAGGTTTGTTTCAGTTAATTGGTGCATCTGTTGGGTGGGGGCAGAAATTTCTTTTAGGTGCATACAAAATACATCACAATCAGAGTCAAATCCCTTATACAGCATCACAAGGACATCCCTGGGCAGAAAGAAGCTGATATTAAACTGACTCAAACAGGATGTAAAACATATGAACCCACCATGCATATCCATCATCCCCGGAGAGGAGCTGTTCTCTGGAGTTGTCAGCTCAGAACCATATTTATCATCTTTGCCTTTCTTCTTATTTTTGTTTTTCTACATCACAGAAGGAAAAAAAAAGATTAAACGGGAAACAGTTCCAAAGTTTCACTTAAATGAAAACAGCAGATCTTGCTCAGCAAGTTTTTTCAAAAAATTTTTTTGATGCACCTTCTAACTATACAAATTTATTTGGATGATAAACTCACATCATCTGATTTTGTCTCTGTCACTGGGACCCACTTATAGATGCGAAGGGACGTGTCTCCAACAGTCACCCATTTCTTCTCCCTGATTGAAGAAAAGGTGAATCAAAGCACCCAAAACAACCACATCTCAAAACCTCATGCTAGAAAATTAAAAAAAAAAAGTAGATAGTTGATTTAGCTCAGTTGTTCTTGTTACTAAAACATACTTTCAGTTAAATGTATTTGGTGAATTATTGGATCAACTACGAGTGGGTTTATATTCTATCCCACTGATAAGAATTCTAATCACATGATTAATTACATAATTGACAGGATTTTAAAACCAGACTGTTGTTTCTGTTCTGATGTTGGATAGAGGATTTAAAAAGTGGTGCTGGATTTACTATTATTAAACTGTTTTATTTTCAGTTTAAAAGCAAAACCAGATATACTGAGACAGAGGAAAAACGCAACCACAAGGCAACACAATGAGTTCAAAAGTCAAACATTTTACTACACAATTATTTATTTTCTTAAATAACTGCCAGATTTATTTCATACCTTCCTACATTTGAATAAATCATTTTCTTTTTTAAGAACCTGTTGCTAAACAAGTTGATATTTATGAAGCTGACTGCTACATTCTTGACTTGATTTATCCCACAATGTTTCGGAATTCCATCAGTGATTCTTGTCTTCTTAATTATCTGAAATAATGTCAAATTGCCTAAATCTAAGTTTTAAAAGTAAACACTCCATACTTCCAAATTTTTATCCTAACTGACCACATGGCATGATATTACGATTCTACAATTTTACAAAATGGTTTATTCTAGAGTGGCCTTTTACAAACCCTGGTCCAAATCCTATAGGATCTCTGAAATGAGCTGAAACATCTGGAGAAGGAATCCTTCAAACCTCACAGCTGGAGCAGTTTGCTCATTAAAAGTGGATCAAAATACCTGTCAACAGTTGTAGAAACATTTCTTTATCACAGCGATTACCTCAAAAAAATGTTACGTCCCAAAATATTTGGTTAACAGTACAGTGACACCCCGCCCACACCCCTGTCCAGCTGACAGGTTTTGGGCCGACCAAGCATTTTTACTACTTATATAACCCCTCTGGAGAGGACGCCTCACTGTTCAGGACAACGGACACGTTTCAACCGTCCAAAAAATAAAATCAGTGAGCATTCACCCCGCTAACGGACAGTGGCACAGAAACCAGCTGCACATCCGATATGGAGGACCCTCAGCTGCTGCCACCAGCCAATCAGCACCTGCTCCCATCCAAGCCATTGTACACTCACCGGCCACTTTATTAGGTACACCTGTCCAACTGCTCGTTAACACTTAATTTCTAATCAGCCAATCACATGGCGGCAACTCAGTGCATTTAGGCATGTACACATGGTCAAGACAATCTCCTGCAGTTCAAACCGAGCATCAGTATGGGGAAGAAAGGTGATTTGAGTGACTTTGAACGTGGCATGGTTGTTGGTGCCAGAATGGCTGGTCTGAGTATTTCAGAAACTGCTGATCTACTGGGATTTTCACGCACAACCATCTCTAGGGTTTACAGAGAATGGTCCGAAAAAGAAAAAATATCCAGTGAGCGGCAGTTCTGTGGGCGGAAATGCCTTGTTGATGCCAGAGGAGAATGGCCAGACTGGTTCGAGCTGATAGAAAGGCAACAGTGACTCAAATAACCACTCGTTACAACCAAGGTAGGCAGAAGAGCATCTCTGAACGCACAGTACGTCGAACTTTGAGGCAGATGGGCTACAGCAGCAGAAGACCACGCCGGGTGCTACTCCTTTCAGCTAAGAACAGGAAACTGAGGCTACAATTTGCACAAGCTCATCAAAATTGGACAATAGAAGATTGGAAAAACGTTGCCTGGTCTGATGAGTCTCGATTTCTGCTGCGACATTCGGATGGTAGGGTCAGAATTTGGCGTCAACAACATGAAAGCATGGGTCCATCCTGCCTTGTATCAACGGTTCAGGCTGGTGGTGGTGGTGTAATGGTGTGGGGAATATTTTCTTGGCACTCTTTGGGCCCCTTGGTACCAATTGAGCATCGTTACAACACCACAGCCTACCTGAGTATTGTTGCTGACCATGTCCATCCCTTTATGACCACAATGTACCCAACTTCTGATGGCTACTTTCAGCAGGATAATGCGCCATGTCATAAAGCTGGAATCATCTCGGACTGGTTTCTTGAACATGACAATGAGTTCACTGTACTCAAATGGCCTCCACAGTCACCAGATCTCAATCCAATAAAGCATCTTTGGGATGTGGTGGAACGGGAGATTCGCATCATGGATGTGCAGCCGACAAATCTGCGTCAACTGTGTGATGCCATCATGTCAATATGGACCAAACTCTCTGAGGAATGCTTCCAGCACCTTGTTGAATCTATGCCACCAAGAATTGAGGCAGTTCTGAAGGCAAAAGGGGGTCCAACCCGTTACTAGCATGGTGTACCTAATAAAGTGGCCGGTGAGTGTATGTGCCAATGACCTGCTGCGCAACCTGGCGGACTCAGGGACAAATGTTAGCACTTCCCTCATTTTGATGTGACATTCAGGTCTGTTAAGGGGCCCTTCGGCACAAATTGTCATGACTTTCAACAGTTTCAGCATCATGCCAGTTTCTCCTTTGTCCAATGTAAATGTTGGTCATGAGCATTTTCATAATAGACAGAAAAAACTGACATGTATCCATTAAATTTATTCAAAGTTGAGACATTTAGAAGAGGATTTGACCATGCGGTAGTTCGTAAAATAAGAGGATGTACCAAGGAAATGTCTGTGACAATGGTTTATGTCATTACTAGATGACAGGACACCTGGACACCCCACCATAAAGGACAAAACGTCTAGTCCCGTCAGCATCCGCTATAGCAAGGTTTCACTGTACAATCATTTGCGTCCAGTTTTAGTAGTTAACTTTTTCTTTATCATTCTATTGTAACATTGTCTGAATTTTTTTGTTAGTTCTGATATATTTCAGTGACTTTGTGTTTTAATGTAAAAGTACCTACTATTTTGTCAGTGATGTGTTTGATAAAAATTATAAATTCAATTCAGAAAAAAGAACTCAGACAAAAAAATTACAGAATTAGCAAAAAAGTTATCACATAACTGGTTTAACAGTAAATTTAAAGGTTTGCTTTCTTTAAAATCAACTAATTACACAATTAATCCACTGTTCATTAGAACAGAGTCACTCCTATCAAAACCAAATTATAAAAAAACATACAAACTCATGATTTATAAATGTGCCGCTTTATCGTAAAAGCTATGGGAGACATTGTTCAAAGTAGAAGTATTAAAGTTTCATCATTGTTACAATCTGATGATCAGCCTGTCCTTAGTTTTAATCTACCCGAGTTAAAATAAAATCTGAAAAATTCTGGCACCAAACAACATTTACACCTAGATAAATACGAAACAAACTTGACACAGATGTGTGAGATTTGATGTGTTTTTCTCCTGTAAACAGGTGAGTCTGATTCCTCGCGTGCTCAGCCTGCCCTGCACTACAGTAGCTTACTTCCCTCTCCCAACCCCCACCGAGCCTTCTCCTCCATCCGACCTAAAGCGCGACTCAAAGCGCTTAATTTAAAACTCCAGACAGACTAAAGTGCTACGACTCAAGTGCGCCGTCGTCAAATTGTTCTCCGGTTCAGACTCGTCGGTCGTTTCGCTCCTAAAACCGCCGCCTGCGCAAGCAGCAGCTCGAGAGCAAGCAGCAATGGCTTCATGTGACTGCATCGAAATGGCTTCTGGGTTCAACCCTTTGCCATTAAAATCAACAGAAAATCACCGGTTACATGTATGTTCCGTTCAGAGGACACGCGAAGGCCGAAAAGGAGCAATACACCGGTACGCCATGATGCACCTGAGCTGAGACTACATCTGCCGGGAGCCCCGTTCAAAAACTGTCCTTTATCTTTCCATTTCATCCCTCATTCGGTCTCGCTTCCCTCTCCTCCCCCAACAAGCGAGCAATTCTCCAGTTAGATAACGAAGCCGACTCTTTTATCCAGTACCTCTTACCATTTTCGAACTTTCTCAATAGCGGCCATAACCCTCTTGATGTCATCTTTGGCCCTGCTTCGGGTCTCAGCTCGGACCGACCTGCCCGACATTGCCGCGGTGGGTAAAATATTTTTAAAGCTCGCCGGCAGTTCAGACACAATGCAAACAGTAGAGCGCACGGAGAAGCCAGTGCGCATGTGCGGCCTGATTAAGCCGAGGGTGAGGGAGGCGGGCTGCAGCTGCACTCACAAACGATATGTGTCTCCCTGCTGAGCAAGCTGCAGAACAAAGGTACCACACTGGTTCTTGTTCCAGTACAACCTGAAAACCTACACCGAGTCTTCTGAGGGTGTAAAGAGGAAGAGAAAACTCAATTTTCATGCTTTTTGTATTTACTTTTAGAATAAAAATTTTCAGAACTTGGACTTGGAAATTTTGTATGTGATAACTGTGACAGAACCCCAAGCTTTTATGTCAAGTCAAAGTTTAACCCCTTCAGACCTGGGCCCTCATTTATCAAACGTTCATAGAAACTGTCCTATATTTTATCCTACAAATGAAATCTAGAATGTTTGTACAAACAGTCAAAAGTCTGATTTATGAAATGTGTGGTGGCACAGGTTAGCAACCCTCAAGGACTTGAGACCCCTGATTTAGAGTGTCCAATTAACCTCAAGCAGGGTTTTGGTCTGTAGAAGGAAGCCGGAGTCTCTGGAGTATACGGGGTGAACATACAAACTCCGCACAGAAAGGTCCCAACCTGGTTTCAAACCCAGGACCTTCTTGCTGCAAGGCAACAGTGCTACCAACTGTGCAGCTTGCTATTTTTTTTGTCCCAAATATAAAACCTTCGGTAACATAAATACAAAGAACTCAAATGAGATATAAATACCATATAAAACAATAACAAGATACAAAGAAGTTAAAGTAGCCTTGCACGGTAGCAATCAAAATGCTCTTCTTAAAACTGAACTAAATGTTGAAAACTGTTCCACAGAGTAGGACGCCTTTGGTTCTGAGACTAGATCAGTGGATCTCAGTTAGAGCTGGGTGGTATGGCAAAATTTTCATATCAAATTGTATCAGTTTTACGGTATTGTACATGATTTTTTTATATGACCAATGTTACCCACATTATCTGCTAATAAATAAATAATTACTGCACTAGACTGGCTTTAAATAGCCCATTTGTGTCATATGCACAGTACCATGTTTTTGTTGCACAGTCTCTTCAAAATATGATTGCCAATAAGGGGCAGTAATTAAGGTAAGTTGCTAGTATTACGCCTGCCGGCTACCGCAAATGATAGTTGTTTGGTCCAAGTCTGACCTTTTGAAGCCGAAGAAATTCCATACTACACATGTGGCTCCCCCTTTTGGAATAAGTTGTTCTGGGTCAGTAATCTGTGCGTTGTTGTTACAGTCCCCGCCAGCAGCCATTCTTCATTCAAAACTTTGGGTGTTTCTCAATGTCAAGGCGCCTCATCGACGCAGCACCTTGCTAGGCAAGGCGTCTTGCTTACAAAGACTCTGGAACAGACATAACTCACATGACCGTGGCTGCCCGCTTACACGCTCTGTTTACGTCCTGCCTGTGGTAGTGTATTCCTTCAGCCATGAAACTGGAAATGTTAATAAAATAAATGTGCAAGTGAGGTAGTACCTTGTAGGCACCCAAGCTGCAGCTAATAAGCAACTAACCAACCGTAAAACTGCTTTGGATCTAAAAAACATTTTAGCTATAAGTCCAATAGCTACAATTAGTTAATTTACATTTAAGCTGGAAATTTGTCTTAGAAGTAGCTTCTGCTGGCTCCTAATCTGCCTTTTTTTTAAATACTGTGCTGCCTTTTGGGAATTTTTTGACCAAGGGAAGGCATTGAAGGGACTCTAAGCAAGTTTAACCACAAATACATTTATAGAACTGTAAAATTTCTTCCTCATACATGCTCCAATAATGTCCTGGTCACTAGAAAGAGCCCAGGCATTTTCACTGTAGTTGTCTCTATATGCATTTAAAATAATTTTATTAGTTATTAATAGTACGTTTACTATTGCTAGCTAAAAGCTGCAAAGAGTGGCGTTTAAAGCATGGATTCTACCGAGAACAAGAGACACACTCCAGCCCAGACCCCAACCAAGAGTTATTTCCAGCATGACAAAAAGGGTAAAAACTTGAGTCAGATTAACGCAGGTAAAGATTGGTTCAGCATTTGAGAAGTGGAAAATGCTGAAAGAATCTCGGTATGAGAAAAGACCCGCAGTCGTCGTCATTTTTTCTTGAAAGGTAAGAAATTGTTACTAAATACGTGGGGAAAGAGTTGTGTCAGAATCTGTGAGTGACTGTACTGAGTGAGTCATCTTCTTAGGAAGAAGATCTTTGGTTGGAACGCTGGAACACCTGCAAATCTGTAAATTGTTGAATACAGGACTGACTCAGCTGCTCGTGCACGTAAAGCATGCAGGCGCTCCTCATGTACGAAGTTAAGGCTGCTGTTATGCATTCGGCCTGACGATGCTAAACCTTCAGCGACGGTGTTCCTATAACAGAGCTCTAGCAACATGCATCATGATTCTTCTTTTCCTTTTGGCTGCTCCCTTTAGGGGTCACCACAGCAAGTCATCCGTCTCAATATATCCCTGTCCTCTGCACCCTCTTCTCTCACACCAACTAACCTCATGTCATCCATCCATCCATCCATCCATCCATCAATCATATATACCTGCTTCTTCCTGTTCAAGGTTGCTGGTGCCTATCTCCAACAGTCACTGGGCGAGAGGCGGGGGACACCCTGGACAGGTCGCCAGTCCATAACAGAATATAAAAGTCAAAAAGATGTAAAATTATTTTAGATTCGCTTGGAGTTACTTGTAGCTACTACCCCTCCTAAATGTATTTTATGCTAGCTCATTTTTATTCTTTAAAATGTTAATCGTACAGGTATTTTTGTTTCTCTCTTAATTATGTGCATAGTTGTAAACGGTGTGTCTTTTTGTTGTCTTAAATTTAGGCTGCGTCCAAATTCAGGGTCTGCATACTTTTAAGAACATATTTTAAGGATGTCACGTCACACCGCCACGACGAGAACTGTCCAAATTCCAAGGATTCTTAAAATACTTGCTCGAAATGCGTACTATTTCCCCCCGAATTTTAAGAATAGGTCTGGTGTATCCTTTCACATTCTACATATCCCACGATTCTTTTCGGCAATTTGGCGGAGAGTTGAAACCAATGAAGGAGGAGGCGAGAAGTTGCGCAGAGGGAGAGGAGTTTGGATTGAGATGTACAAGTTAAAAAAAACTAGCAGTAAAAAAGTAAATTCTTACAGCGGTGGTCTCATTAGACCTTTGGTTTTAACGTTAATCATGTTTTAATTGTATGTTTACATCTCTAAAAACGTTCCCGTTCGTACCTCCCCACACAGGTAATTTCTCCTCTTGTTAGTGTTTCCGTTTTTTCAAATATGTTTTAGGGATGAAAAGCAGAAAAACCCCTTTATCAAGCTCCACAGCAACCTGTGTGGTGGAGGTATAAGTATAAATCTATTTATAAATCCTATTCTCAGCCAGCCAGTAGTGAGGAAGAGGAGGACACGGATGAAGAGCTCTCATAAAGTTTTTGGTTTTGTTATAAACTTCTTCGGAATAAACTGATTGAAATAAATACTTCTCGTAATTCATTGTGTTTACTTTTCGTTTCCTTTTTTATAGTGAATGGATCGTTTATAAACAAGAAAATTAACTTTATATAATTAAAGTTGTTGAAAGATGTGTAGAAAACATTTATGATATAAAACTCAATAATATAGGTACAGAAATAAAACTACTTACAGAACACAAGACAATATTTTAATAAGTAATTGCAGAATAAACGTGAGAAGAAGGACAGCTCGTTCACGCTCCATTTTCACTGCTTTTGTTTGGCGTCGTCACGGTTCCTAGGCAATGGGACATGCGCAGAGTGTAAGGGCGAGAACAGAAGGAAGGGTAGAAGCGTCCAAATTCACAAGACACTAACTTTCGATTTTTGCGTTCTTGAAGGAATCGTCCTCTTTAGACCGGTTAGGAGGGACTCTCAGTAGTATCGCCTGAATTTGGACACAGCTATAGACTTTATAAAGAAAAAAAAGTCACCGGCAGCTGCTGCAAAACAGAAAGTGACTACTAAGCTGGCCACGTCAATGCCATATTCTTTACGCAACTGTAAAATATTACTGTAATCACGTAGTCAACACTTCCTGATGCCTTCAATGCAAATACTAATCACTGTTTAGTGTATGACAGTTAACACTCATCACATATAAAACTGCATTCAAACATGCTTGTTCTGCGAAATAAACAATACGGCATTGACGAGAGCAGCTAAGATAGGGTCTTAGCAACCGGATAGAGGTCGCCAGTTAACCCAATCACACGTTAAACCACATTAAACCATAACACAGGCTCCCGTGGCTCGTCTCAGACCATGTGCTAACATCCTTTCACGTGTTTATTCCCTTTTCTCAACATGGATAACGTGACAGAAGGAACGTGGGACAGTTTACCTGTTCGACTTAATGACAAGATCTTACAAACGCTCGATGAAAGCAAATTTACTCATATGACACCCGTTCAAGTAACTAGTAACTTAATTAATTTGTTTATAATCTGACTCTTCACCTAAAAAAATCAACTGAACTGTGGGTTTTCTTCTTTTCTAGTCTGCTTGTATTCCGCTTTTCATGAGCAACAAAGATGTGGCTGCTGAGGCGGTAAGTGACGACAGTTTTCTGTAATTTAATGATTTGTTGCATTTAAAAAAAGTTTGTGCAACCTTCCCTCAACAAAAATCCCAATCGTCAGTACGTTTAGCGATCGAAGGAAGTAGAAAATAAAGAAAGTAAAAGATCCCTCAAGATGTTGGTTTGGCCAGAAATTTGCAATATTATTTTGCAAAGCACAGATTGGATTTACTTGTTCCAGTAGATTTTTGTCAAATGAACATCAGTCAGACACTATCTGTACCTTACTCCTGTTAAGGGTTGAGGTAGGCTGGTGTCTATCTCCTAGCCCAGGGCTATTCAAATCTAGGCCTCAAGGGCCGGTGCCCTACACGTTTTAGATGTGTCTCTGCTCCAACCAACAAGCATGGCAATGTTCTGCAGAGGCCTGCTAACGAGCCATCATTTGATTCCAGTGTGTTGAATTAGGGAAAGACCTACAACATGCAGGATATTGGCCCTTGAGGCCTGGATTTGTATAGCCCTGTCCTAGCCTGACCAACTCCAGGCCTCGAGGGCCACTATCCTGCACATTTTAGATGTTCCCCTGTTTCACCACACCTAATTCAAATCTGCAACCTCTCAGCAAGTCCTATAGAAGCCTGTTAACGACCTGTTCATCTGCAGCAGGTGTGGTGGAACAGGGGAACATCTAAAATGTGCAGGATAGTGGCCCTCGAGGCCTGGAGTTGCCCACCCCTGAATCAGATCCTCCTGCATTATGTTCAAATGCAGGAGGGTCTGACACCGGAGCCGCACCCGATTATTTCCGCGTCCAATTTTTCGACGGACCAATTACATCTCACCGTTGTTGTGCGTCATCTTGAAAACACGGAACTAGCGTTTTCCACCCAGAGCACAACATTCAACATGGCGGACTTGGCTGTGGATGAAGTGTTTACTTCTGTGTTTGCACAGTGTTTGCTTGGGGCGGTCAAATACGTGAACCGAGTGTGCAATGACACTTCGTATTCACAAGTTTTTGACACAAAAGCAACAACTGTAATTAATATTCGTCTTTTCTCCTCCATTAACCATGGCTCTGTAGCTACCATTACGGCTCCGCTCGCTAAACCTTTTGTTTTTGTTCCGCCTCATGTGTATCCACTTTAGCGTCACATATGTTGCATCACTTCCGGGTTTCTGTGATTGGTTCTCTCTCAACTGGCTAAGCCTGCCTTCGAAATTGAGAGACAGCGGTTCAGCTCCAGGCCCTCACGTCTTTGTAAAGTAATCTGTCAAAGACGTGAGGGCCTGGTTGATCAGGTAATCTATCTCCAGCTGTCATTTGGTGGGAGGCAGGGTTGCACCTGGACAGATGGACTGGACAGCCAGTCCATCACAGGGCCACATAAAGATAGACAATCACTCACACCTAGGGACAATTTAAAGTTACTAGGTTACCATCATGTATATTTTTGGTCTGTGGGAGAAAACTGGGGTCACATGCACTGCGAGAACACGCAAACACCATGCAGAAAGGTCCCACCCTGGTTTTGAATCGAGGACCTTTTTACTTCCAAGGTAACAGTACTACCAACTGTGCCACCATGCAGCCCTCAAATTAATATTTTAATTCCAATAGTTTTTGTGTCTCAGTGTATTTTGTATATTTGAGGAAACAATGAGCTGAATTTTTTGGTCCGACTTTCTGTGCAACTCACTGAGGGTCATTTTGTTGCAGGTGACGGGGAGTGGGAAAACATTGGCATTTGTGATTCCTATTATAGAACTGCTGTTGAAGCGAGAAGAGAGACTAAAGAAGAAACAGGTAAAGATGTCGCCAAAGTCACAGTGGCTGCTTAGATTGGCATTTTTAACCCGTGAACCACCAAAATAACAGAATTGCACTAGCACCAGTTGACAGTAATGTATATCTTTGATTTTAACAAATAATTTCCGTGCATTTACACATAAAACGTTAGAGTAAAATAGAAATAAAAAGTGTGATGTTCAATTTGCTGAAAAAACTCAGGTGGTTAAAGGGTAAATCCAGGTTATTTTAACATGAGGCACATGTTGCTATTTTACTTGAAGAGTTGGGAAATTTTAGATTTTTAGGTCTGTTTAATCTGAGCTACCATAATTCCACACTTTGAACACTGCTGCATAAACAATGATACGGGTAATTTATGGATTTTTACAGTGTAACAAGCTTCATGTTGCTGAAACATTCCACCTCGTCACATCAGACCAATAACATTACTTAACAGGTCACAGAGGACCAATAGCTACGTTTACATGGGCACATTTAATCGGAATAAACGTCATGTAAACATGTCAATCAGAATGTTTTGATCTGATGCAGCCTGATCCGAAAGAAATTTACTTCCGATCGAGAGGGGTGGTTTTGTCCGATCTTCATTCGGATAGACGTGCATGTATACACCCATTTGGAAAGAAAGGGTGAAAAGAGCCCTTTGCGCATGCGTACAACTTCAGCGTGACGTCTTTCTGCTTTCGCAGACTCAAGTAGAAAACATAGCGGGAAGTAAACAGAAGTGGTCTGCTGGTGCAGTCATCCTGTCATCCTGCTCTCCTCTCCTGTGGCGGAGGAGCAGTAGCAATATGTATTCAGCCGCTAGCTTGGTTAATGCGACCAGTAAAAACCCAAACATAACGGTAATCACCCGCAGAGGGTCCATATTGGGGATAACGTGAGTCAGATCGAGCACACGATGGGGCGGGAAAGACGTGCTGAAAGGACGGAGTTTGTTTACTTTTTTTTTTCTTCCCCCGGAAAGACAACTCGCTGTGCGCATGCTCAACTCATTTAACCTGATCGAGTGCTTGGTGCATGTGTACTCATGGCATGATCAGATCATTTCAGTTAGTGTCTATGTAAACAGGGATTTGGGAATTCAGATCGACCAAGATTTTAATCAGATTGGGGAAATTTGGCGCATGTAAACGTAGCTAGTGAAACTGTTCAAATTAAATCAACACACTCACACTAAATTCTTAATTTTGCACTTCATGCACACGCCTTCATCATGGAAAAGACACGAAGACATGCATATGATGTAGCTTTAAAGTTAAAGATGATCGATCTGGCTGTTGAAGAAGGAAATAGAGCAGCTGCATGTGAACTTAGTGCAGGAGGAAAATGAAGATAGAGATCAATAACTTTTTCTTGTAGGCTAGTGTAGTTTTCATTTTTTAAGTTACAATTAAGTTACAGTTACAGATGCTGTTCAGCAAAAAGCCTTTACACTCTATTTAATTAAAAGTTAAAAAAAATCTTTCTATGTACTACTACTACTACTACTGTCATTTAGCAGACGCTTTTATCCAAAGCAACTTACATTGAGAGAACATACAAGCAAGAAATCAAAGAGAAGGAAACAATATAAGGAGGCGGACTGTTTGGAGTCCAGTTTAATTCCGACGCTGATACATCAAGTGTATCTTTTTTTTTAGTGAGAGATAAATTCTCAAATCGCTATCATAAATCATAAATTAATCCCACATTAAGACTGAAAGTGTTCTTTAAAGAGGTGAGTCTTAAGTCTGCTCTTAAAAGTAGCTGCCGACTCTGAGGATCGGACCGAGTTTGGTAGGTCATTCCACCATCGGGGGATAACAGAGGAGAAGAGTTTGGAACATGATCTCATACCACGTTGTGGTGGAAGCGCTAGGCGTCTTTCAGTGGCTGAGCGTAGCTGACGCGTGGGAATGTAGGTTTGGATGAAGGAGTGAAGGTAAGTAGGAGCTGTGTGTGTTAGAGTCTGGTAAGCCAGAAGCAGAGCTTTGTATTTGATGCGTGCTGCAACTGGAAGCCAGTGCAGGGAAATGAGCAGCGGAGTGACATGAGCCCTTTTGGGCTGGTTGAAGACCAGACGTGCTGCTGCGTTCTGAATCATCTGCAGAGGTTTAACCAAGGACGCCGGATGACCGGCCAGCAAAGAGTTGCAGTAGTCGATCCGGGACAAGACCAGGGCCTGGACCAGAAGCTGTGTGGTGTGGTCTGTGAGGAAGGTTCTGATTTTCCTGATGTTGTAAAGCACGAATCGACATGAGCGAGCTACGGAGTTAACCTGCTCCTTGAAGGACAGCTGGTTGTCCAGTATGACACCAAGGTTGCTGGCGGAGGTTTTGGGGAACAGCGTGATGGAGTCAAGCTGTACGCTTATCTGAGGAGGTAAGGAGTTACAGGCAGGACAGACAATGAGGTCAGTTTTGGACAGATTAAGCTGAAGGTGGCGATCCCTCATCCACGCCGAGATATCTGAGAGGCAGGCAGATATCCGCACTGAGACGGATGTATCGTCTGGAGGGAACGAGAGGAGGAGCTGAGTGTCGTCAGCGTAGCAATGGTATGAGAAGCCATGGGAGCGAATGATCTCGCCTAATGAGGTGGTGTAAAAAGAGAAGAGGAGAGGACCAAGGACCGAGCCCTGCGGGACACCCGTCGCCAGCTCATGGAGACTGGACATCTGTCCATGCCACGAGACTCTGAAAGATCTTTCCGCAAGGTACGAGGTGAACCACGAGAGGACCGGTCCCGAGATGCCAAGCTTAGATAGCGTCGAGAGGAGAATGAGGTGGTTGACGGTGTCGAAAGCAGCAGACAGGTCAAGGAGTACGAGTACTGAGGAGAGACCAGCCGATCTGGCAACCCGTAGTGACTCTGCAACTGAGAGAAGAGCGGTTTCAGTAGAATGGCCTCGCTTAAAGCCTGATTGATAAGGATCAAGTAGGTCGTTGTCGTGGAGGAACTGTGAGACTTGAGTGAAAACGGCTCGCTCTAGGATCTTGGACATGAACGGTAGGAGCGAGACTCGCCGGTAGTTTCCTACCGGCCTACCTATGTAATTTTTTAATGTTGGCCACCTGCAAACCTGTAAATGTACAAATCTCTTTTTCTTTTTAAAGCTTATATTCAGGTGTGTGTTTACTTTAAATTTTGTGTTTGTTTTTTTTTAGGTTGGCGCTTTAGTTATCACTCCCACAAGAGAACTGGCTTTACAGATCAGTGAAGTAGTGGAGAAGTTTATTCAGAAGTTTCCACAATTTACGTGAGTATAACAGTTACTGCCACACGTCAAGCATGAGCAAGGAAATTGACATTACGTTGTAAAGCATCACACCAGAATCAATGAAAGTCATCATCGTCTTCCACTTATTAAATATTGGGTTGCGAGTGCAACTGTTTCAGGAGAGAAACCCCAGTGACACTCTCCAGCTCCTCCTAGAGGATCCCCAGATGTTCCTAGGTCAGAGAGGATATATAATTCCTCCAGCAGTTTCTGGGTCTGCCCAAGGGTCTCGTCCCAATGGGACTTGCCTGGAAAATCTCTATAGCGTGGCGTCCAGGAGGCATCCTAATCATGCCCAAACCACCTCAGCTGACTTCTTTCGATGTGGAGGAACAGTGGCTTGACTTCAAGCTCCCTCCAGATGAGGGAGCTCCTCACTTTATCTCTAAAGCTGAGCCCGGGCACCCTACAGAGAAGGCCCATTTCAGCTGTTTGTATCCGGGATTTTGTTTTTTCCATCAGGATCCAGATCTCATGACCATAGGTGAGGGTCAGAACGTAGACAGATCAGTAAATCAAGAGCTTTGCCTTTCAGCTCAGCTCCTTCTTCATTATGACAGATTTAAGGAGCTCCCTCATCACTGAGGATGAAGCCCCGGTCCGTCAGTCCATGTGTATCCTGCCTACACTCGTTAACAAGAAGGCCAGATACTTAAACTCCTCCAGTTTAGCCAAAGACTCACTACAAACCTGAAACTGAAAGTGTTTAAATCACATTTCAATTGAACTTCATCTGTGCTCTTTATTTATCAGGCAGATTTTATTGATTGGTGGCAGTAACCCAGTAGAGGATGTGGAGAAGTTCAAGGATCAGGGGTATGTGATGATTTTCATTCAGCTTTGAGTAGTTTTTTATGTGAATTAAATAAAACTGTGGAATAAAACTGGCCCTTGTTCTGTTGGACTGGTCACATGAACAGTGTGTATTTACAAAAACAAACATATGAAAAACAGGGCTCTTTAAAGGAGAACGCCCGTTTTTTGCAATTGGGGCCTTATTTATTCTGTGAGATGTGTTTTACTCGTCATCAGTGGTACTTTTTTGCGATTCGGATTCGTCTCGGAGATTTTTGATTCACACGACAAACACCTAAACGCCAATAAACGAGAGTCAGTTGGGCCTGCGTTCGCCGACCCTAAATCGGTTTAAAATCAGTTCAAATCCGTTATTTTTTTAATCTCATTCCTCATTTTGCTGTTGCACCCAGGATATGCGCAAAATCGACCCATTTTTTCTACACTGAAAACAAGAGTTCCGATTTGTGTGTTGCTACGAATAGCTAAGGAGTAGCAGTTTCAAACAACTTCCTTACAGGTAATACGTGAGTGGGCACGGAGAGATGACATCACTCTCCCGTCACTGTAAAAAATATCATTTCTATGAGCGCAGGATTCAAGATGGCACTGGAACGGAATAAACAATAGAGTATCTAAATGGCCAGATTAAAAAAATAACGGATTTGAACTGATTTTAAACCGATTTAGGGTCGGCGAACGCAGGCCCAACCAACTCTCGTTTATTAGCGTTTAGGTGTTTGCCGTGTGAATCAAAAATCTCAGAGACGAATCCGAATCGCAAAAAAGTACCACTGATGACGAGTAAAACACATCTCACAGAATAAATAAGGCCCCAATTGCAAAAAACGGGCGTTCTCCTTTAACTCTATAATATGAAACTGATTTGAATTTGAGTTTTAAATAAGATCTGATTTTTTTTTTTCCCACCAAGATGACCTGCTAGGTTGATGATCTGGTTCTGACCTGCATTAATCTGCCTTACAAAACAGACAGTAAAACATAGAGGTCTATTTAAAGTCATCCCTTGTTATGAAGTGAATCCAAGATATCTCCTCAGATAAGTCTGTTTTGGGGTTTTTTTTGTTTGTTTTCAGACTCATAGTTACTATTTGTAAAAAGATTGAAAAATATATTTCTTCGAAATTTGTGAAAAGCAGAAACATACAATCCAAAATCAGCTGGTTTTATTTTGGTGTAGCAGAAAATTTGACCTTGCTGCGTCTAAATTTACTTTGTCTCTTTGTTGGTTTCTGTTTAAAACACTGGACTCATTGTTTCATTCTATATGATCCACCAGCTGGTATTTAAAGAAAAGGTTATTTAAACTGTTTTTGAAATAGAAAGAAATATAGAATCATTTTTTCAGGAATGTGGAAAAACTCCCAACCATTTTTCACATTTGTGCACATTTCCAGGGGCAACATTGTGATTGCGACGCCTGGTCGTCTAGAGGACATGTTTAGGAGGAAGTCTGAGGGGTTTGACTTGGCAAGCGCATTCAGGAGTCTGGATGTGCTGGTTCTGGATGAGGCAGACAGACTGCTGGACATGGGCTTCGAAGCCAGGTATGAAGATACAAGTTTTTCAGTTATTTCGGTTTTTTGCTCTTCATTCTGTTTTCATGCAGTGAAAAATAGACTATATTGAAGGGCCAGGGGTAATCAGAGTGAAAGCTTTGACCCTTAAAATGTTTCTGACACTATGATATGATTGTATGGATTGGATTGGTGCATGTGGACTTTTACACCTGTAAAGACTCCAGTATGACTGAAAGATATTTACAGCTTTTGACATTTTACTCTTTTAGGGAAGATCTTGCTTTATCAGTAACACAATCCAGATTTTGCCTGTTGAAGTTGTTTAAAAACAACATGCAGATCTTCTTAAGCAAGACCTGATTCACTTCGCTGATGTAATTTTAGTCTTGATTTGCTTTTTAAAGAAGTATTTTTGTACTTAATGGGGCTCTATGCTTCAGTAATTCTAACAGTGAGTGTTTGTGCGTGTGTTTCGGGGGTGGGATCCAGCCTGAACACCATCTTGAGCTACCTGCCCAAACAGAGACGTACAGGCTTGTTTTCAGCCACTCAGACTCAGGAGCTGGAGAAGCTGTTGAGGGCCGGCCTCCGGAATCCTGTGAGGATCATCGTTAAAGAGAAAGGCGAAGCTGCCAGCACTCAGAAGACCCCCTCCAGACTCTCCAACTACTACGCTGTGAGTGGGGAAGGACTGTGGAGTCGGTTTCACGTCAGTCAGCTCAGAGATAAGCAAAAGAGATGACATAAAAGTCCTGCTGTTCTTTCAGGTTTGTCGATCAGAGGACAAGTTCAACAACCTGGTGGCGTTTCTAAGGCAACACAAGCACGAGAAGCATCTGGTCTTCTTTAGGTACCCTAACTGGAGTTATATTAGTCTGGGTCATTTCCTGTTTTGATTGTCAGCAAATGTGACAAAATTATGTTTTTACTCTTTACTTGGGTTGAGTACATTTGGAAATTATTTTCACAATAACCAGATTTGCATCACACTTGACATATTAAACCATGTCATATATTCACAAATGTGAAGCTGCTTGAAGGTGGTAAAGAGGATTTTGTTGCAAATTTAGATGTACAATTTACCTTAAAATCATTTTATCAACTTGTAGCGGTCTTGTACTTATGGTTGCCAAAAGAAAAAGTTATAATATTCATAAATCATATACCTGGTAGGGCCTTAAATAAAGTAGCCAATGGATAAGAACCCATTTTGTTATCTATTGGCTACTAGATTGTCAATCACACTTCTTGTGTACTTAAACTATGCAGTTTGCTTAGGCTTCACAGTGATTACCCACACGCCGGCACTGCTGCTACTAGCACACTAGAAGCACTCGTACTGCTAAGAGTAACAATTAAACAGCCCTTTACCATTGATGAGTCTGGCATGTTCGAAGAAACAAAGTTGTAGTAGTACCAGAAAAAACTCCAGCGATGCCAATAGTAAACAAACAAGGGGAGACTCCAATGCAAATTTCTAACAGAGGCGTTTCTGGTGCTGTGGGGGGGTGCTAAAACCCATGCGCACTATTCAAAAAACGACAAACAGCCTTTGAACTTCTCATTCGGGGCAAATTACACCACCATCAGCTCTATTCAACTGAGCTGAGACTCAGGAAGGATAACAACAAGTAAAGACATTAATTCGACAAGCACATTTCAAGCTGCACTTGTGTGGCATAACAGTTTTTATGATTGAGAGAGCTGAGGGTGAATTGGTAAAACCAGAAGTGCAGCATTCTGTATGCCAAGTATCCAAGCAGAGTTTGAGACGCAAATAGAGCTGCTTGTGTTTTGATGTTGTTTATCTGCATTTCATTGTTTAAACTGTGTTGCATTTCCTTTTACTTTTTTCCACTTTTATATTGAAACATTTTGTTTGACTAAATTTAAAAGCATATTGGTCACCTCATTGTTTTTTATGTTGAAGAAAACATTAAAAACAACTTATTTATTAATGTTAGTGTTGTTTAACGGATTATTTGCCTGTAGAATACCTTAAAACAACAAACGTTAGCAAATTATTATCTAAGACATGGACAAAATTGTTGGTACCCTTCAGTCAGTGAAAGAAAAACTCACAATGGTCACAGAAATAACTTTAATCTGACAAAAGTAATAATAATTAAAAAATCTATGACTCTTACCCAATGAAAATCAGACATTGCTTTTCAAACATGCTTCAGCTGAATTATAAAAAAAAAAAAAACTAAACTCATGGAACAGGCCTGGACAAAAGTTGTGGTACCCCTAGAAAAGACTGAGCATCACGGGTATCTACAATCTTGTAATCAGTCAGTGGGCCTATATATAGGACTCCAGGGTAGTCACTGTCTTGTTTGGTGACATGGTGTGTACCACACTTAACATGGACCAGAGAAAGTGAAGGAAGGAATTGTCTCATGTTAAAGGTAAAGGCTATAAGACCATCTCCAAGCAGCTAGAGATGTTCCTGTGACTACAGTTGCACTTATTATTCAGAAATTTAAGATCCATGGGACTGTAGCCAACCTCCGTGGATGTGGTCGCAGGAGGAAAATTGATGACAAATCAATGAGATGGATAATCCGAATGGTAACAAAAGAGCCCAGAAAGACTTATAAAGAGATCCAAGGTGAACATGCTCAAGGAACATCAGTGTCAGATTGCTCCATCCGTCGTTGTTTGACCCAAAGTAGACTACATGGGAGACAACCAAGGAGGACATCATTGTTGAAAACAAACAAATCATAAAAAAGCCAGACTGGAATATGCCAAACTACATGTTGACAAGCCACAGAGCTTCTGGGAGAATGTCCTTTGGACAGATGAGACAAAAACAGAACTTTTTTCCAAGGTACATCAGCTCTATGTTCACAGATGGAAAAATGACGTGTATCAAGAAAAGAACACTGTCCCTACAGTGAAACATGGAGGAGGCTCTGTTATGTTCTGGGGCTGCTTTGCTGCATCTGGCACAGGGTGTCTTGAATCTGGGCACAGAACAATGAAATCTGAAGACAATATTAAGGGACTCTAAAGAGAAATCTGCTGGCCAGTGTCAGAAAGTGTCGTCTCAGTTGCAGGTCATGGGTCTTGCAACAGGACAATGACCCAAAACACAACAAAAAACACCCAAGAATGGCTAAAAGGAAAACATTGGACTATTCTAAAGTGGCCTTCTATGAGCCCTAACCTCAAACCTATTGACCATCTTTGAAGGACCTGAAACATGCCGTCTGGAAAAGGCCCCCTTCAACTGGAGCAGTTTGCTCACGAGGAGTGGGTCAAAATACCTGCTGAGAGGTGCAGAAGTCTCATTGCCAGTTACAGGAATTATTTGATTGCAGGGATTGCCTCAAAAGGTTGTTTAAAGAGGCCTTTCTGTTTTTTCTGAGGTTTCAAGTTCAAGTTTCAAGTTTATTTATTTATAAAGTGCCAGTTCATGACAAAGTCATTTCAAGGCACTTCACAGAAAAATCAACCAATTAATAATAAAACATTTTCTATCTAAGGAACCAGCCGATTGGGCTGAATTGTTATTTCAGCACAATCCCCCATCCTGAGCAGCACAATTGGCGACAGTGGAAAGGAACGACTCCCTTTTAACAGGAAGAAACCTCTAGCAGAACCCGGCTCAGGATGGGCGGCCTTCTGCCTTAGCCGACTGGGGTCTGAGCTGACAGGAAAGAGACACAGACAAACACAGATGTATTTTGGCCAGTCGTCATGTCTATAGAAAGATAAATAGAGAAACAGTTAATGGCAGCAGTAACAATCAAAGCAATAACAATTTGATGGCTCAAGTGGGAATATTTCATTGTTTGTTTATGTGAGATACACCCTCCTCAGAGGCAGCCAGAGTAAAGAAAGACAGCAGAGTGAAAAATGTGGTCAGTATGTCCTCCGGCAGTCTAAACCTATAGCAGCATAACTAAAGGGAAAGCTCAGGAGAACCCAAGCTAACCCTGACTATAGGATTGTGTAAAAAGGAAAGTTTTAGTCTATTCTTAAAACTACACAAGGTGTCTGCCTCACGGATAAAAAGTGGAAGCTGGTTCCAGGTTTCTGTTGAGTATTTTAGCTCCACAGTTTTTTACCTTCATAGTGGGTGTGAAAACAGGTCAACAACTTCTCTTTCAGTTTTTATGTCTCAAACTACGCAGGTGGTGATAAAACCCAAGTTCTCCCGTGTTCAAACGACCTGTATCTGTTTCGTCACAACTCCTTTGCTCATTACCCCTCCTTTCCACCGGATGTGTCAGCAGCACGTTACTGAAGCGGCACGTCTCGCTCGCGTATTGGCCCTTTCCACTGGGTGCGTATCAGGCGCGTAGCGGCAGGGAAGCAACCGTCAATGAAAGAGCACGAAGTCACGCGAGATTAGCAAAATCAGCAGAAAAAAACTACAACATGGCTCCAAAAGGTTTGTGTTTTATGTAAATAAAACAAAATAAATTTTAAACACAAAATAAATTTTGTGTTTTATGTAAATATGAAGGACATTTAAACATCCAGAGGGCTGCTTCCTCTGAGCGTATTTCAGTTTTGGAAAAGTTTACAGCGGGGGTCTACAAAACCCAGTAGTGTAGTGCCATTGTTCAGCAATTGTCTCTGCTTCACCACTCCTCAATCAAACAAGGTTGTGAGAACTGTTTTTCAACCTCAATCTTCAAGGCAGATGTCTTCCTCTTTCCAAAATGTCGAACTTGTGGCGCGTTTCAGACGCGTAAAAAAACAGAATTGCCGCGTATGTGCTGCGAGATGTCGCACCTGAGATGCGTTCGACTTGTGCTGCTGACGGATGCGGTGGAAAGGATTCTATTAATTACAGCGATATCTATCAGCTGCGTATGACGTGCTGATGCAGATAGATTGAAATGTCTGTTAATCAGTGTTTCCTAACATTTTTTAGACAAAATGTTTCATATTAAAGGTTAATACTTAAGAAATAACCACAAAGTCATGTAATCTTTGTGAAATGGCGTTTTAAAAAAAAATATAATATTGGGTACCATAACTTTTGTCCAGGCCTGTTCCATGAGTTTATTTTTTAGATAATTCAGTTGAAGCATGGTTGAAAAGCAGTCTATGACTTTCATTGGTTAGCATTCATGTAATTTTCCTTTATTATTACTTTTGCCAGGTTAAAGTTTTTTTTTCTGTGACCATTGTGAGTTTTTGCTTTAATTGACCGAAGGATACCAACAATTTTGTCCACGTCTGTGCTGTTCTGTTTAAAAACTGTATGAATCTTCATTCTACAGGTTTTGGAGGAGAAAACAGCTTCCAAATTTCTGGATTTTGAATGATTTCTGTTTAAAAATACATTTAAATACAAAATGAAATGCTGCTGCTTCCAGAAAATTACACTTCTCATAATTCATAAGTGGGTGCAACACGGCGCAGCACCTCAGCGAAGTTGTTACGGTCCATCCCGGGGTACACCACGAAGTCACCTTCTGACTCGGGGTCCAACTCATGGAACAGAGAAAAAATGTGTTAAAAGGATCTTACTATAAGTTTCATATGGGGGTAATTTCGAAACCTTCCTCTGTTCTGCTTGCAGTGTTAAGTAGACCAGAGGAATATTTCAAGGAATCCCGACTAATAACAAGAAAACTCTACGGTCAGCGTAAAGCAGAGAATCACTTAATTTTCTCATGAATTCCTCAAGTTGCTCTTGAAATTTGAACAGTAGCTGTACCAACTTCCTAAAAATGTTTTAGGAAACTATGCCACAAATATGTTTCCAAACTTCAGATTTTGTAGGAAGCAGGAGATCAGTAAGAGCGTATCCAGGCCTTTAGGTAGCTGTTTTGTGAAAGTGCTGGTAAAGTTGAGTTTGAGTTTTTCTCGCCCAGCCCAGCTAATAAATTGACAAAAAACATTAAAGAAAATTCCTGTTCTTTTTGATGGGGTAAAGTTGCTCATGTAAAGTTTAAAAACATAACTTTATTTTTTTCATGTGTGAGTAGTTATAATCCATCTTTATAGACTGACTTGTTTCCATCATCAGTACTTGTGCCTGTGTGGAATACTTTGGTCGAGCTCTGGAGATGCTTGTGAAGAAGGTCACAATCCACTGCATTCACGGCAAAATGAAAAACAAGCGCAGCAGCATCTTTGCTGACTTTCGGACTCTGAAAAGGTAAGAATCATCTTATGGTTAAAGAAAAAGTCAGTCTGTCTGTATTGCTCATACTTCTCTCTGTCTCTTTGAAGCGGGATCTTGGTGTGCACAGATGTCATGGCCAGAGGAATAGACATCCCGGATGTGAACTGGGTTCTGCAGTATGATCCTCCCAGCAGTGCCAGGTCAGTTAAGCAAACTGTAAAACTGTTTTAGTTTGAAATATTTAACAACAGGTCAGAAATGTGCAGTTTTACTTTGTATTTTTTTTATTAGTTGGATCCTTTTTAAAAAATAATGTATATGTTAGGGACTGTTCTTATTGGCAGATTAATTCACATTTGAAGCTGTAGTTGGTGGTTAAGGTTTCAAGATGAAGTGCTGTCAATATGATTAGGAGGTAGTTTTAGACAATATCTGAGCTCTGGGTTTGTCTGATATTTACATTCAAAAATATTAACTTTATTTCTTCATTTAAAAAACATTCATTTACACACTTTTTTCATTCTGGGTTTATATTGTACTCGTCTTTTTGTCAACTCTCAATTATGTTATTTCAGTGCCTTTGTACATCGATGTGGGCGAACAGCACGTATCGGAAACTATGGCAACGCCCTCGTCTTTCTGCTGCCGATGGAAGAATCTTATGTCAATTTCTTATCCATCAACCAGAAAGTGTGTATGGATTATTATCATCTTCAGTTATCTGTGTGTCAGTGTCAAATTTAAGCAGCTATTTATGTTTGAACATTTTGGACTTAGTAGAACTTAATTGATCAAATTCAAACTTTTGAACCCTCTAAAGATAGAAAGGTATAAATGTCTGTTAAATGAGTGCAAACAGATGTTACTTTCCAGTTGCTATAAAGCCAAGGACAAAAATACTGTATATTCCTCGTTAGACACAAAATGGGACACATAAGGTTCTGTCTGCAAAAAATTTAAAATCTATTGGTTGAACTTCATTTGCTTTTGTTGAACATATTTACAGTCAGAAACTAAAAATTGGGATCAGACAAGCAGTTTAGAAGTAGATTTTAAGTCATTCTTCTGGGTTTTGGACAGAAAAATAACGTTTTCCATCACTTTGTTCCTGTTTGAACACAAAAACAAACACTTATTTCAGTGGACATTTCATCAGTTGAGAAACAAATGAGTGAAACACTTTGTGGTTGTGTGATTCCCCCCAAAAACCTTCACTTGATTTATTGTAACAAGAGATATCAGTTGTTATAGCTGAGGCATCCCTGTAAATATTCCAAAGGTCCAGCCTGATGTTGGTGGGATGACCTCATGGTCTCAAGCTCTGAAGGTTTTTGTTTCCTTAAGGGATGAAATATTCCCAAAACAAATAAGAACTAAAGTACATGGATTTGTGTTAGTGCAGTATTAATGAGCTAAATCCCAGATTACTTTTTTGGAAAAACTAGAGAATGTCACAACAAATTTTTGTTTGACAAATATCTGAAAAAAGGAGAGGAAAAAAAAGTTGAATCTTGAAATAAATGTTATCTACATCTGTCACGTCATGCAGTGTCCACTCCAGAAGATGGCACCTATTAAAGACCTGGTGGATGTTCTGCCCAAGTTGAAGGCCATGGCCTTATCTGACCGGGCCGTGTTTGAGAAAGGCATGAAGGCCTTTGTCTCGTATGTCCAAGCATATGCCAAACACGAATGTAGCCTCATCTTCAGAGTCAAAGGTGAAAACAAGCACTACAAAGCAAAAATTATTTGGTATGGGTCTTAAAGACATTTAAGCTCTTGTTCCTACTCTTTTCTTTGTAGATCTGGACTTTGCTTCATTGGCTCGTGGCTTTGCACTTCTCCGCCTGCCAAAGATGCCAGAGCTGAAGGGAAAATCATTTCCTGAGTTCACAGAGGCTGCAGTGGACACAGACAGTATCCACTATAAGGATAAGAACAGGGAAAAGCAAAGGCGCAAGATGCTGGCTGAGCTTAAAGAAAAAGAAAAGGTGGAGCTTCCTAAGAAAAGCTTTATAAAGAATGAAGCCTGGTCCAAACAGAAGAGAAAGAAGGAGCGTAAGAAAAAACTGGCAGCCAAGAGGAAACAGACTGAGGTATTTTCATTCAGGAGAAGACAAGTGTCTCACAAGAATAGAGCTAATGGCATCTTTTTCTGTTTCTGCAGGACTCTGAGGATGATGATGACATGAAAGAACTTTTAGACGACACTCGTCTCCTTAAGAAACTAAAGAAAGGCCAAATCAGCGAGGAAGACTTTGAAGAACAGATAAAGCACGGGCCAAAAAAGAAACCCAAAACTGAATAATTGTAACAGGAAATGACACGCATCACACAAACACAGACATTTAAGTACGTTTATTGGAAAATTGTGAGGCAATTATAAATAAAGTTTGATAAGTTCATCGCTGACGGCTGATGGTGTGAGAACTCCCAGGTCAGTGAAGAGGAGGGTGATGAGGGAGGGAGGGGTGTAATCGATGACTGGATGCTCCTCTGACAAGTTCTGTACAGTCTTCAGAGTATCTGCTTTATACTATAAAAAAAAAGTACTTGGAAAATAAATCCTCAAAACAAAAATCAATAGATGTGCAAAGTCATACCTTAAATTTATCCGGAACATCTTGTTGGTTCAGAGGATACAGACGTACAAATTTGAAACTTTCTGCAACAACGTAAAAGGGCTTGTTGTGAGCTTTGGAGCACAAAGCCAGCTGATACGTGCCGATCTGAAAAACAAAAAATTGGAAAATTACTATTTAAATATTGAGCTTATTTGGTACAGGTTACCTTTTTGAAGTTATAGAATGACCATTTCTTTTTATCAATTCTGCTTCTTTGACTCTGTTAAAAATGAAGCACATCCATGAGGATTGAAGCCAGAAAAGAAACAACCAAACTTTAAATTACCATTCTAGTGTTTCTTGATTTGCAATTTTAGTTTGGGAGCATACAGTGGTGTGAAAAAGAACTTGCCTGCTTTGTGAATTTTTTTTTAATATGTCACACTGTTTGATTATCTGAAACATTGGAGTTATTAATGAGACAAACAATGAGGTGTTGATTGTTACAGGGAGATCATCACACTACCACCACCACGTTACTATTGGTTTGATGTTCCTTTTTCAAAGTGCTGCATTACTTTTACACCAGATGTAACAGAACACACACCTTCCAAAGAGTTCAGCTTGTCTCTTTAGTCCAGAGTATTTTCCCAAAAGTCTCTGGGATCATAAAAATATTTTCTGAGAAAACTGAGACGAGCTTTTATGTTCCTGTCACTCCTCAGTAGTTGTTGTCATGGAACTATTCCATACAGTCTCTTTCATATGGTGGAGTCATGAACTCTGACCTTATCTGAAGCAAGTGAAGCCTAATGTTGTTCTGGGGTCCTTTGTGACCTCTTGATGACTCGTCGCTACACTCTTGGGGTAAATTTGGTTGGCCGGGTGCTTCTGGGAAGGTTCACCACAGGTCCATATTTTCTTCACTTCTGGATAATGACCCTCACTGTGGTCTGCTGGAGTTCCAAAGCTTTAGAAATGACCGTATAACATTTTCCAGATTGACTGTTCTCAATGACAAATTTAATCCTGAATTTCCTTGAATCACAACATGACGTATGGCTTTTGAGGATCTTTTGGTCTAACCCATTTTGTCAGGTAGATCCTAATCAAGTGAGTTCTTAACCAAATCAGGCCTGGGTATGGCTGGAGAAATGGAACTTAGCTTTTTGAAGATCTGATAGTCCATGTTTTAACATGAGTTCAACCACTTTTTCACTCAGGGCCACATAGGTTTAACCTGGCTCTGCCAGATCTATGTGTAGCCCCACCTTTTCTCGATTCGGGGACACACATACATCTGGAACCACTCCATTGAAAACCATCTATTTTGGTCAAAAAAATGTTTGAGCCAATCGTGTTAGAATTGTGCTTTGGGTGAGTGTTCAGGTATGATTGGCAGCAAGTGCCAGGCAGTCAAAGCAAACAAACATCGCTGCGCCGGTGGATGTACGCATACAAGCAGCTATTGAATCTGTTTTAGGACTAGAGATGATTTCTTCATTGAAAAATGAGCAAAGGTAAGAACTTTGTGCATTTCTTCATAGTAAAGATGTGTTTTGCTTTTCTTAGTGGTAACAATGTGTGTTTTTCTCCCGAATGGAGTCGCAAGAGCTTGATTTACTGTGATTGGCTAAAAACAAATCATCAAAGGCAGACACTTGCTGGCTCGTCCTCCAATCAGCTTAAAATATTATATCAGATGTCCCTCCCTTTTATAGACAGTTTCAAATGGAGTGGTTCCAGATGTACAGTGGGGCAAAAAAGTATTTAGTCAGCCACCAATTGTGTAAGTTCTCCCACTTAAAAAGATCAGAGAGGCCTGTAATTTTCATCATAGGTATACCTCAACTATGAGAGACAAAATGAGGAAAAATAATCCAGAAAATCACATTGTCTGATTTTTAAAGAATTTATTTGCAAATTATGGTGGAAAATAAGTATTTGGTCACCTACAAACAAGTAAGATTTCTGGCTTTCACAGACCTGTAACTTCTTTAAGAGGCTCCTCGGTCCTCCACTCGTTACCTGTATTAATGGCACCTGTGTGAACTCGTTATCAGTATAAAAGACACCTGTCCACAACCTCAAACAGTCACGCTCCAAACTCCACTATGGCCAAGACCAAAGAGCTGTCAAAGGACACCAGAAACAAAATTGTAGACCTTCACCAGGCTGGGAAGACTGAATCTGCAATAGGTAAGCAGCTTGGTGTGAAGAAATCAACTGTGGGAGCAATTATTAGAAAATGGAAGACATACAAGACCACTGATAATCTCCCTCGATCTGGGGCTCCACGCAAGATCTCACCCCATGGGGTCAAAATGATCACAAGAACGGTGAGCAAAAATCCCAGAACCACACGGAGGGACCTAGTGAATGACCTGCAGAGAGCTGGGACCAAAGTAACAAAGGCTACCATCAGTAACACACTACGCCGCCAGGGACTCAAATCCTGCAGTGCCAGACGTGTCCCCCTGCTGAAGCCAGGACACGTCCAGGCCCGTCTGCGGTTTGCTAGAGAGCATTTGGATGATCCAGAAGAGGATTGGGAGAACATCATATGGTCAGATGAAACCAAAATAGAACTTTTTGGTAGAAACTCAACTTGTCGTGTTTGGAGGGGAAAGAATGCTGAGTTGGATCCAAAGAACACCATACCTACTGTAAAGCATGGGGGTGGAAACATCATGCTTTGGGGCTGTTTTTCTGCAAGGGGACCAGGACGACTGATCCGTGTAAAGGAAAGAATGAATGGGGCCATGTATCGTAAGATTTTGAGTGAAAACCTCCTTCCATCAGCAAGGGCATTGAAAATGAGACGTGGCTGGGTCTTTCAGCATGACAATGATCCCAAACACACCGCCCGGGCAACGAAGGAGTGGCTTCGTAAGAAGCATTTCAAGGTCCTGGAGTGGCCTAGCCAGTCTCCAGATCTCAACCCCATAGAAAATCTCTGGAGGGAGTTGAAAGTCCGTGTTGCCCAGCGTCAGCCCCAAAACATCACTGCTCTAGAGGAGATCTGCATGGAGGAATGGGCCAAAATACCAGCAACAGTGTGTGAAAACCTTGTGAAGACTTACAGAAAACGTTTGACTTCTGTCATTGCCAACAAAGGCTATATAACAAAGTATTGAGATTAACTTTTGTTATTGACCAAATACTTATTTTCCACCACAATTTGCAAATAAATTCTTTAAAAATCAGACAATGTGATTTTCTGGATTTTTTTTCCTCATTTTGTCTCTCATAGTTGAGGTATACCTATGATGAAAATTACAGGCCTCTCTGATCTTTTTAAGTGGGAGAACTTACACAATTGGTGGCTGACTAAATACTTTTTTGCCCCACTGTATGTGTGTCCCCAAATCGACAAAAGGTGGGGCTACACATAGATCTGGCAGAGCCAGGTTAACATAGGTTTGGATTTTACTGGTTTTATCTTTATCTAAACATACAAAAAGATGAGAAACCACAAAGGGAACAAACCACTGTAGTTTCATGGAACTCGAGGCCCTTTCTACACAAACGTGTTGTGAAAACCTGGGTCAGCTTTCTAAATTAATATTCCATCCATCCATTTTTTGAACTTGCTTTCTTCCTGTTCAGGGTCGCAGGGAGCTGATGCCTATCTCCAGTGGTCTTTGGGCGAGAGGCAGGGGACACGCTGGACTGGTCGCCAGTCCATTGCAGGGCCTCACATAAACAAACAACCACTCACAACTAGAGAAAATTTAGAGTCGCCAATTGCAAAACCTACTGCATGTTTTTGGACTGTGGGAGGAAACCGGAGTCCCCGGAGAAAACCCACGCATACACGGGGGAGAACATGCAAACTCCATGCAGAAAGGCCCCAACCCAGATTTGAACCCAGGATCTTCTCAATGCAAGCCCCTAAGTTAATATTATTCTTGGTAAAACCTTTGAAACATTAAATAAATATCAACCTTGTTGATGATCCCTCCACTTTCCACAACTCCCTCTGCACCGACGATAACCAGATCCACTTTCTCTAAGAAATACCTGAATAAAAAATAAAACAAACAAATATTAATATAACTAGTGTTCTGTTGGCTGGTTTGTTTTTAAAATGAAACACTGAACATATTCACCCGACAGCTGCATCCAGGACCACCGTTACAGGTACATTAAGTTCCTTCAAGGCTTCTGCCATCTGTTGTCTAAATAAAAGAGAAACTGAGTGACTGTGTGTCCTTTGAAATTAAAACACACACACACGCACAGCTCACCCACCCAGTAGCATCAGGCTGTGACTCTGTCACAAATACAGAAAAACGTTTCTTCTCTGCTGCAGCTTTTTCCAGCACTCGCAGGACGACTCTGGAGTACGAGTGAGTCAGGATTTTCTGAGAGAACATGGAAGAAAAGAGAAACTAAAAGGTTGCAGCAGTGATGACGAGCAACAAACATGCTGTACTTACAGCACCATCTTTGATGAAGGTGTGGCAGAGCTTAGCGACTTTGCTTCTGGACATGGAGATCTTTTCAAGAAATAGTTCTCCTCTCTCCTCCATCACCTTCTTACAGCAAGACAAATCCTGGAGAAAGAATCAGCTAGATCAGCTGATAATAATTCCTCACCATGCACACAACACTGTATAGCTTACCTGGTGCTCCAGTGAAGTGAGACTGATGAAGCGAAGGAAGAGCTCTCCTCCAGATGACACGGCCACAGATGAGTCCTCTCCCATCAGGCAGTCTGTGGCCCAGGTCAGGCTCTCCCTCAAACCTAAGAGGGTCTCACCTAAAGGGGGCAGGACAACTTTCAAAACACAGCTCCAATTTTTTAGAAGCAAAAGATGTGCTTAAAAAAATCCACCGAGTGGTTCTTTGTTCTTGCATTCTGCCAACAGATGTGCTTAAAACATGGTTATTACAAAAAACATGTTTATTGTCATTAACTGTGACAGATGTTTTAACCTTAAATGACAGGAAGTTGTGATTGCAGTGTTGCAGAAATGTCTAACAACATCTCTAATGTTGTTGTCATCTGCTTCCAGTGAGTGAGAATTTCTCAGTGCCTCTTAAAGCTTTTCTTCTTTGAGTTTGGCTGGTATCAGTATCAGGATTGTAAAAAATGAACTATTACTACTAGTCTGTATTTTACACACATTTCAGTGCAACTCAAGTCGTGTTTGTTCAGTTCTGGTTCTGGAATCAGGCAGAACAACCACTTTGTAATATTAGTATCATTCTGCTACAGAAAGTCCCTGAACATGATCCATTTCTTTTTACTCAGGTCCATGTTGGTCAAAGCCACTTAAGAGGGGCTGAAGGCTCAGAGCCCTAGTTTGCAGAACCCTGATCTAGAACAAAGTTTCCATCTAACAACTCTTTAAATAACCACTTTTCTAGCACTAGCACTTTTTTTCTAGCTCAAAATTCTTATTTTTTGTATTTTTCAAAGATCAATTGACATGGACTGACTCCAGGATTTTAGGAAGTCGCGTGGCATCCAATCACAATTGAAAATAATTGTTTCATATATTTTGTTTGTGCTGTGAGCCACACCTTTGTCTCTCTTGAGGAATTCCAGCAAGGTGCGAATTGCAGCCACAGCGGAGGCCATGTCCGGGTCTTTCCTCATCTGCGCCCTGAAATACTCCACCAGCTCTGATCCGGATCACACAGAGACCCGGTTCAAGAATCGCTGATGCTGAAACTGGAAATGTGACTCGAGACGGACCTTACCTTCTTCGTTCATGTTGATTCCCACAGAGGAGCGTTTATATTTACTGTTTGAACAACCTCTCGAGGATTTTTGAACAATTCACCGATATATGACACAGCACATGCGAAAACACGACGCTGAGTTCACGGATTAATCGGGGCAGCAAAAATAACGTTGTAAATTCCACTTATTTTCAAAATATCATCTTTTAAAGCTCACATCACCGTAACTTCATGTGTTCACACAATAAATGCCCTTGTCTTGTGCTGTTTTATCAAAGTTTATTGAAATACATTTTTAAAAGCTGTGTCGCAGGAGGATGACGTCGACTTGAAGTCATCCGTTTCGGTATTAAAGAAGCCGTGTCCATTTTCCTCAGACACTCTTCATAAACAAATTCATAATCTCCTCATTTGTTATGGAAAAACAAACCTAATTATTTAAAAAATATATTGAATGTGAACAAAGCAAAAATCTCAAACTTTTTACATTTAAATTGTACTTTCAAATTCAAAAGGCCTCTATTCCATTCGTGCAGAACTAATATTTTGTAAACTTTTGTTTTTGCCAAATCATAGACAAAAGAAGTAGCGTATTTGTTTTCTATGCTAATATAGTTTAAAAAATGACAACTTAAAGAATTTACAAATTATTTACAAGATATTTTTTTCTTTATTTTTTCGTTTTGTTGTAAACATTGTGTGTGCTCTGTTATGTTTTGTGTCCTGTTTGGTTTGTACATCTGTTTGTTTATCTGATGCTGCTGTTATGACCAAATTTCCTCTCGTGGGACAAATAATAGACTATTCTATCCTATTCTAAAATACAAATTCCAAATGTACTTATTTATAACAAATTAAGCAATGTGAGGCTGTGAACACTAATCTATGCTTTAAGAATAATGACTGAAAAGTGTAATGGGGTCCTAGGCCTATTAATGGAGCAGATACATAAAATTTTTACACAGAAATTGTCTTGGGTTGGTGATCCTCTGCCCATCTTTACATCTGAGCACATTTGCATCTCTAAAATGCTCATTTTATATTCAGTCATGTAACCCTGTGATGGACTGGCATCCAGGTGTAACCCCGCCTCTTGCCCAATGACTGCTGGAGAAAGACACCAGTTCCCCGTGAACCAAAAAGGAACAAGTGGGTATAGATAATGACTGACATGTAGTATTTGAAAACAACTCAGTAACCAGTCACATTCCAACCTTTTTGTTCCCCTCGTTTTAATTTATTTGACATATGTTGCTGCCATCATATTAAAAATAAGCTAATATTTTTAATGAAATTGCACAATATCTCAGTTTCAGCATCTGATAACTTTATTTAAAATGCTGTTATTTAAAACTTTGGAAATAAAATTCTGTTTTTATGTACATGTTACACGGCATCACAACTATGTTGTAATAAGCATTGTATGTATTTCTTAATGCACCAGTGAAATAGGTGAAATCTATTGCAACAAGAGTGATGACAAATGTTTTACTTTATAGGGCATTATGTATTTGTGAGTGGGTGAGAAACAATCTGAAGCATTCTATAGAACATGGAAAAAGGTTAAAGGGACAACATCTTCTCTGCTTCTCCCTTTTTTTTTTACATGATTCTAGAAGGGTCTTTTTTTCTCCTCATCTTCAACAATCATGCCTGTTTATGAACACACATCACTAAATGCTAATTTGCACCAGCATTAACAGGTTCTCCATGTAGATTCCTAGTGTTCAAACCTAGCTGCTGAGTTCAAATACATTAACAAGAGGTGAGAAGACAGTTTCAAATTAAGTTTATTGAACAGAGGTGAAGATGGGTCAGATCTGGGGAAGAACTAAAGCAAGCAGGGTAAACAGTAAGTGAGGAGAAGGTGGCACTTACAGGGGGATACAGGAGCAGGTAGAGTCACAGTCCAAATGCAGGTTGAAGCAGGGTAAGCCAATATGGGACAGACAGAAACATGGTCAGGAACAGTCCAGGGTCAAGAACACATACAGATAGCTGCAGGTTTGGAAAGGCTAAAGGCAGTCTACAAACAAGCAACAAACACAAGACACAGGGGTTTAAATAAGACAGACAGGCATGGTGAGTGAGTACGATTGGGGTGTGGTGACAGGAAAACATGAACAGGACATGAACTAATTTATCATGCTTGTGAGTGGGGTGACAGGAGGAGACACTCACACAAAACTAAAGTGAAACTAAATACACCTGGAACAAATAGAATCCAGACACCACACACAGAGAATAATAACAAACTCACAGAAAAAAACTACAGAACAGAAACCAAATCACCAAAACAAGACAATACAAATATTAATAAGGGTGTGGGAGACACCAAACGCAGACAGGAGGCATGGGGGAGATGATACATGACAGTGACAGTCTAACAGTTTAAACAGTAATGGACAAAGAATGACCCAGAGTCATGGTGAGAAGTCAGGTTTACTCTGAGGTATGTTGACAAACCAGTCACCAGTCATCAACAACAAAGCAGTAAAGATAAGAACTAGAAAGTTCCTCAAGAAACACTGAGAGGACTGCCACTGTGTGCAAGACTCAAAAACCCTCGGCCAATCAGAAAGCTGCATTCATTTGACACTGAGTGACACAGCTGACACATGCTGAAAATGTTATGTTAAGACTGAAGGCTGAAGTCAAATAAATATAGGTGTGTATTGGAGAAATTAGAGAATTTCAGGTACTATTTCATTGGTTTACAATAGGGGTGTGGTTTTTAATGCATTCCATTGCCATGGTAACCCAAAATTTAATGTACACATGATAGTTGACTTCTTCTGGTCAACCTGATTTGGTTCATGTGTCACACGTGTTCACATAGTGTCTGCTGTGAGCTCATGGTGCGTTTGATGGTGAATAGCGTTGCCATGGCAATACGGTAACAGACATGTAAAAGTTGCTTCAATATGTTATAGACCAATGTCTAGTGACCAGAGATAAGTCAGACTGAGCTTCAGAAAAAAAAGGTAAATCCACCGATGGCCAGCACAGAATAGAGGAGATCGATCCTACAGGTGGAAAATCTAAGTTTAGAGGAAGTCAACAACAATAACAAAAAACTATTGCTTTTTTGGACGAGCGCATATGCCTTTAGAAAAAAACAGAAATGGATGTTGGGAAAATCCAAACAACCATGATTGACAAAGAAAACAAAAGAACACAGTCTTCAGCTGAGCCATCTTCCAGCCTCTTCCAGTCGGAGCCTGTAGGAAATAGCTAAGAAACTGTAAATGCTCCATTTCTGTTTAGTCCTGCACGTTACAGCAACACTAGACATAAAAAGACTCTCATTTTGTTCTGAAAACCAAAAAAGCTAATTACACAAACAAACAAAAACATACACACAAAAAAACATAAAGAAAAAACAACATGTACAAAAAACTTTTAAAAAGACATCTCCTCCCAACCTCCCTCCTCTGTTCTTAGATGGACTGAGCTTAAAGCTGTCATATCCAGTTCTGCTTTGTTTTATATTGTAGGTTTTGGATTTGGAAATTGGTATCAGTTCCCCTCTTTGAAAAAATAAATCAAGAAAATGTAAGCAAATTAAAGAAACTCAGTCATTTAGTGTAGAAACTGGAAGCAGGAAACAAGCGTTGAAAGGGCTTTAACCAAAGGTAACTAATTTTAAGCCCTCCAGCACTTATGAAGTTCAGCAAAAGTGCAGGATCTTTTCATCACTGGAGGCAATGTCTACAGATAACTGCTTGTTGTTTTCATACCTTTACACTAACTAAAGCAGCTTTGAGCTTTACAACAGCTGTGTTTATACTACACTGCCCAAAACAATAAAGTGAAAACAAAAATAAGATATCCTAGATCTGAATGAATGAAACATTCTTATTAAATACTTTGTTCTTTACATAGTTAAACACACTGACAACAAAATCACACAAAAATTATCCATGGAAATCAAAAGTATCAACCCATGGAGATCTGGATTTGGAGTCACACTCAAAATTAAAGTGGAAAAACTACAAGCTGATCTAACTTTGACATAATGTCCTTAAAACAAGTCAAAATGAGGCTCAGTAGTGGGTGTGGACTCCATGTACCTGTATGACCTTCCTGCAATGCCTGGACAGCTCCTGATGAGGTGGTGGATGGTCTCCTGAAGGATCTCCTCCCAGACCAGGACTAAAGCATTGACCAATTACTGGACAGTCTGTGGTGCAACATGGTGTTGGTGAATGGAGAGGGACATGATGTGATTGGGCGAGCCAGTCTATAGCATCAATGCCTTCGAATTGCAGGAACTGCTGACACACTCCAGTCACATGAGGTCTAGCATTAGGAGGAACAGAGGACCAACTACACCAGCATGCTAGAATGAGATTTATTGTCATTATACAAGTACAAGGTACAAGCACAACAAAATTTACTTGTCTCACAAGGGGTCTGAGGATCTCATCTTGGTACCTAATGGCAGTTAGGCTACCTCTGGCGAGAACACAGAAGGCTGTGCAGCCCCCCAAAGAAATGCCACCCCACACACCATTACACTGTCAGATCTGTCATGCTGGAGGATGTTGCAGACAGCAGAACATTCTCCACAGCATCTCTAGACTCTGTCACGTTTGTCACATGTGCTCAGTGTGAACCTGCTTTCATCTGTGAAGAGCACAGAATGCCAGTGATGACTTTACCAATCTTGGTGTTCTCTGACAAATGCCAAACTTTCTGCAGTGTTGGGCTGTAAGCACAACCCCCACCTGTGGGCGTCAGACCCTCATAATGTCCTTATGGAGTCTGTTCCTGACTGTTTGAGCAGACACATGCACATTTGTGGCCTGCAGGAGGTCATTCTGCAGGGCTCTGGCAGCTCCTCCTGTTCCTCCTTGCACAAAGCAGATGTAGCGGTCCTGCTGCTGGGTTGTTGCCCTCCTATGGCCTCCTATGTACTGGCCTGTCTCCTGGTAGCGCCTCCATGCTCTGAACACCACACTGACTGACACAGCAAACCTTTTGCTACAGCTTGCATTGATGAGCAATCCTGGAAGAGCTGCAATACCTGACCCACTTGTGTGGGTTCTAGACTCTGTCTCATGCTACCACTAGAGTGAAGCGCTGCATCAGCCAGAAAGCTAAAACTGAGAAGTGGTCTGTGTGGTATGTCCCACTTGGAGGAGACCCCCAGGCAGACCCAGAATTTACTGGAGGGATCATATATCCTCTCTGACCTGGAAACATCTTTAGATCCACCAAGAGGAGCTGGAGAGTGTCGCTGGGGGGGGAAGAATGTCTGGGTTTTTCACCTGAACCTGTTGCCTCTGTGACCCAACTATTATAAGAAGATGGATGGATGGATGGATGGATGGATGGATGGATGGATGGATGGATGGATGGATGGATGGATGGATTATTATTATTGATTATTGTTTATAATTGATCTAAATGTTTGAATAACTGTAAATATCTTTGACACTGGACCTGTTGATGTGATCTACACTTGTTGTTTCTGTATAGTGCCTTTAAATGACTTTTATCATGAATTGACACAATTTTGACAAAGTCAAGTCAAGTTTATTTATAAAGCACATTTAAAAACAACCAAGGATGACCAAAGTGCTGTACAGTGACAAGAAAAGCAGTAAAACAGCATAAACAGAATAAAAGCTCTAAAATACATAAATACATAAAACACCTCACTAATAAAACAGTCAAATTAAACCTTGTTAAAAGCCAATGAGAAAAGGTGGGTTTTAAGAGCAGATTTAAAAGTTCCTGAGCTTGTGGAGAATCTGATGTGAGGGGGTAAACTGTTCCAAAGTCTGGGTGCAGCTACAGCAAAAGCCCTCTCTCCTTTAGTTTTTAATCTGTACCTAGGAACTTCTAAAATCATCAGGTCTGCTGACCTCAAAGATCTCCTGGGCTGGTAGATGCTAAGAAGTTCTACCAGGTAAGGAGGTGCAGTACCGTTAAGAACCTTAAAAACAAGCAGTAAAATTTTAAAATCAGTCCTAAAAGCGACTGGGAGCCAGTGGAGAGAACAGATGACTGGAGTGATGTGGTCTCTCTTTTTGGAACCAGTCAGCAGACGAGCAGCAGCGTTCTGTACCAGCTGGAGACGATGTAGAGAGGAACGAACTATGCCAACATACAGAGAGTTACAGTAGTCCAGCCGGGATGTAATAAAAGCATGGACCACTCTTTCTAGATCGTTCCTGCACAGGTATGACTTGACTTTGGCTAAAATCCATAAATGATAAAAAGATCCCTTAACTACGGAGCTGATTTGTTTATCAACTTTAAAAGCACTGTCAAAGGTGACACCAAGGCTCTTCATGGAGGAAGTACATTTAGAAGTTAGGGGTCCCATAAAATCAAAGGAAAGGTTGGGGACTTTTGGAAGTCCAAACACAATGACTTCAGTTTTTGTTTCATTTAGATGCATAAAGTTATGAGCCATCCAAGTCTTAACGTCAGACAGACAGGAGAATAACCGCTGCAGAGACTCCTTACAGTCTAACCTCAGAGGGAAGTAGATCTGGATGTTGTCAGCAAAGGTGTGGAAGGAGACATTATGTTTGCGCAGCAAAGAGCCCAGAGGGAGCAGATACAAAATAAACAGCCGGGGGCCAAGAATGGACCCCTGAGGTATACCACAAGTTAAAGGAGCTCTGGGAGATGAGAGCTCACCAAGGTGAACAAAAAAACTCCTGTTAGCCAGGTAGGACTGGAAACTAACTGAATGGACTTGAAATTTAAACAGCTCATAGCAAATCTTTCTCTGCAACTTATAATCTTTCCAAATTTCTTCTGCTGCAGTTTCCACATGAAGCTCCTTGTGGCAGCTTCAGAGAGCAGCAGCTAGAGATGCCTCAACTTTTTACAGCATACTGTTTTTTCGGACTGCCTAACCATGAGAGCCAGAAAACTCAGTCCGCAGTTAACAAAACAGAGTTCATCAGTTCTCTGCCGCACCTCTCCGATATACAGGTCCTAGCCCTGACCGAGACCTGGATCCGTCCTGACAACACAGCAACACCGGCTGCCCTCTCTTCTCATGCAGAATTCACACACACTCCTCGTCCTGCTGGGCGAGGAGGCGGTACAGGCATCCTGATTTCCAAAATGTGGAAATTTTCCTCCTTGCTAACCACTACCACCTGCTCCTCATTCGAATTTCATGCAGTACGAATCTCTAAGCCCGTCGCTGCCTATGTTTTGGTTATTTACCGCCCTCCGGGAGGCAACATGGAGCAATTTATGGATGAACTGGACACAATCCTATCCGACATTCCAGATGATAACTCCCCTTTAATTGTTATGGGTGACATGAACATTCATATTGATAAAACACAAGCTCATAACTTTCTGGCCCTGGTCCACTCCTTCAATCTCAATCTGGTCCAGACTCCCCAACACACAGAGCTGGCAACACACTGGACCTGGTACTGACCAGAAACTGCACTGCAGGCAACGTGCAAGTCACACCGCTGCACCTCTCAGACCACTTCCTGATTAAATTCTGCATCTCCATCCCTTACGTACCTAACGCAAAAGTAAAGACTGTCTCCTACCGCAGAAACCTTCAATCTCTCACTCCCTCGCAGCTATCGGAGCATGTCTGCTCCTCCCTCCCTTCCTACTCGGTGCTCTCAACTCTGCCTGTAAATGACGCAACAGAGACGCTCTGCTCCTCACTAGCTTCTTCTCTGGACGAAGTCTGCCCTCGTGTGTCAAAGCTGGCCGCCCGGCAGCGTCCTAGTCCGTGGCTCACAGACACTCTGAGGGATCACAGAGCTGGTCTGAGAGCAGCTGAAAGGAAATGGCGCAAATCCAAAAATCTCTCTGACTTGTCCGAATACCAGCAAAAGCTCTCTAGCTTCACATCCTGCTTAAAGGCTGCCAAGATAGCTTTTTACCAAAACAAAATCCAAAATGCTCCTAACATGGGAAAACTGTTCAAGACATTCAATACTCTTCTCCGTCCTCCACCTGCTCAGCCACCCACCGGGCTGACTGCAGACATGTTCGCCACCTACTTCACCGACAAAATCGCCTCCATTAAAAATCAGTTTTCTGAGCCTGACAATCCCAGTCTGGTCCATCCTTCCTCCGGTCAATCGCTCTGCTCCTTCCGCTTACTGAATGAGGACGAAGTCTCCCGAATCGTAGTGGAATCTAATCCAACCACGTGTCCTCTGGATCCGATTCCTACAGATATCCTGCTGAGCATTCTTCCTGCTGTCAAACCTGCAATAACCCACATTATAAACTCTTCCATGAAAACTGGCATCTCTCCTTCAGTTTTCAAGCAAGCCACTTTCACTCCGCTGCTGAAAAAACCGTCGCTCGACCCGGCCCAGGTAGGAAACTACCGGCCAGTCTCGCTCCTACCGTTCATGTCCAAGATCCTAGAGCGAGCCGTTTTCACTCAAGTCTCACAGTTCCTCCACGACAACGACCTACTTGATCCTTATCAATCAGGCTTTAAGCGAGGCCATTCCACTGAAACCGCTCTTCTCTCAGTTGCAGAGTCCCTACGGGTTGCCAGATCGGCTGGTCTCTCCTCAGTATTCGTACTGCTTGACCTGTCTGCTGCTTTTGACACCGTCAACCACCTCATTCTCCTCTCGACGCTATCTAAGCTTGGCATCTCGGGACCGGTCCTCTCGTGGTTCACCTCGTACCTTGCGGAAAGATCTTTCAGAGTCTCGTGGCATGGACAGATGTCCGGTCTGCATGAGCTGGCGACGGGTGTCCCGCAGGGCTCGGTCCTTGGTCCTCTCCTCTTCTCTTTATACACCACCTCATTAGGCGAGATCATTCGCTCCCATGGCTTCTCATACCATTGCTACGCTGACGACACTCAGCTCCTCCTCTCGTTCCCTCCAGACGATACATCCGTCTCAGTGCGGATATCTGCCTGCCTCTCAGATAACTCGGCGTGGATGAGGGATCGCCACCTTCAGCTTAATCTGTCCAAAACTGACCTCATTGTCTGTCCTGCCAGTAACTCCTTACCTCCTCAGATAAGCGTGCAGCTTGACTCCATCACGCTGTTCCCCAAAACCTCCGCCAGAAACCTTGGTGTCATACTGGACAACCAGCTGTCCTTCAAAGAGCAGGTTAACTCCGTAGCTCGCTCATGTCGATTCGCGCTTTACAACATCAGGAAAATCAGAGCCTTCCTCACAGACCACACCACACAGCTTCTGGTCCAGGCCCTGGTCTTGTCCCGGATCGACTACTGCAACTCTTTGCTGGCCGGTCTTCCGGCGTCCTCGGTTAAACCTCTGCAGATGATTCAGAACGCAGCAGCACGTCTGGTCTTCAACCAGCCCAAAAGGGCTCATGTCACTCCGCTGCTCATTTCCCTGCACTGGCTTCCAGTTGCATCAAATACAAAGCTCTGCTTCTGGCTTACCAGACTCTAACACACACAGCTCCTACTTACCTTCACTCCTTCATCCAAACCTACATTCCCACGCGTCAGCTACGCTCAGCCGCTGAAAGACGCCTAGCGCTTCCACCACAACGTGGCATGAGATCATGTTCCAAACTCTTCTCCTCTGTTATCCCCCGATGGTGGAATGACCTACCAAACTCGGTCCGATCCTCAGAGTCGGCAGCTACTTTTAAGAGCAGACTTAAGACTCACCTCTTTAAAGAACACTTTCAGTCTTAATGTAGGATTAATTTATGATTTATGATAGCGATTTGAGAATTTATCTCTCACTAAAAAAAAAATAATTTTTGATACACTTGATGTATCAGCGTCGGAATTAAACTGGACTCCAAACAGTCCGCCTCCTTATATTGTTTCCTTCTCTTTGATTTCTTGCTTGTATGTTCTCTCAATGTAAGTCGCTTTGGATAAAAGCGTCTGCTAAATGACAGTAGTAGTAGTAGTAGTAGTAGTAGTAGAAAGCTGAACATCTCGACCCTGGAGGTGAAAGAGTTTTATGATTTTGGACCTTGCTTTTGTCTTTCCTTTTGTATTCACAGGGGTGTGGCATGAAACTTTTTCTTCTTTTAGTTTGGGTGTGTAAAGACATTACAGCTTCTTCCCCCCCCCCAACAGACCAGTGACTACATGTGAAACTCTGCTTTCTCTCAAGAAAAACATGAAGTGTAGACTGTCAAATATCAATTTTGTTTAAAGTTTTCTATACATAACTTTTAACGTATTAACATACTTAAATCGTGTATTATGGATTATATTTTTGAAAGAGTCATTGAGTGAAGTGAGTGAGGTGTGAAACCAGTCCTACAGGGCTGATGACTGTTATGTAGCTACTTGCATTGTTTTTCCAGTTTCACAACTTGTGACTGGTATCTGTAGATGTCAGGGGTATTTACAGCTTGTAGCTTGGATGTCCTGCACTGCTTTTCTGGATAATATATTTTATGTAAAACTACATGTCAGAAGTTATTTCTTTCATAATTTACAAAATAATGGTAGTTAACACGTTAGATTGGCTTTCACGTTTTTTGCTTGTCATTTTATTTTGAAAGGTGGCTATTCCTGATCGAAAATCAAGTTGAACCAGAATAACTGAGAGTGAACTGCACCTGACGTACCTGACGCACCTGGATCTTGTCTCAAGTGAAGCGCTGAACCCTGGATCAACTTGGATTTATTTAACCAACTATAAAGCGACAATATGAGCAAAACGAAGAATAAAAGTGAAAATAAGACCGAAAAGGCTTTGGCTGCGGAGAAAGAACAGTTTAGTAAACAGCAGGTAAGTATTGGACACGTATGTTTCCAATTCTTATTTACCTTAAATAAGGTTCCGTAATTTGATTCAGATTCTTCAGTTTTTCATCAAAAATGCGAAAATGTGGATTCTGAAGAATAAAACATTGAAAAACAGATTTTGTGTTTGTCATTTATAAAATGGATTGATTTTTGATTGTTCTGTGGAGAAGCTGAGCGGAATGATTTTTTCATGTCCTCCACGTTTCTTTCAGCTTCAGAGCATCAGTAAAATTGTCGCCACTGCAGAAGTTCCACCCAAAGAGAAATACATCCGCAGTATCCTTTCAACTAATAAAATACATGTTTCTATTCTATTCTATAATATTATTTAACACTATCTCGTGAGACCTCAGAAAAGCTGTTTTGTCACTATGGAAGAAGCACATACTAATAGTACACTAACAGTCTAATAGGGAAAATTGTCCTAAAAAGTTGAGAAAAGTAATTAACTCTGAACCCACGTGGATTTATCATAGACATCCAAATGTCTTTCCCTGCAGGAAAAAAACAGTTGTTGACATGGTTCTGAAGACTCGTGTCTTTTTTTTGTTTATCTTCTAAAAGAACAATAGTTGTTGTAAAGTTTTAGAAAAGAGAAAAATGGATGGCTCCATCACTACAGCGGAACTTCCTTTAATCCTTCACAATAAGAGTTTCACATGCTCCAAAATATTTCAAAAACTTTGTTGTTGTTGTTCCCTGTTAAAACTCAAATTTGAGCCTAAACAACTAGAATTCAAATATAATTTCGAACTCTGTGTGTTTATATACATACATACATACCGGTGTGTGTGTGTGTGTGATAATAATTCGTACTATTCTTACTATTTTACATTTATTTTTGACATTTTCAATAGAATCTTAAAAATGGGAGTGGCGCTAATGTGCACATTTAATGCATCAGATTTGAATGGATTCAAGTTTCTTGACCTTTTAATTATTTCCTATTATTTTATATGGTTCATTGAGGATAAATATGTTCCCTACACAACACCTTCCATAAATCAAAGTTTTGGGGGTATTTTACATTTTATGAATGATCAGAAAATATTTACCAGATGAAACCAGACCTTGAGTTTTGTTCAGTCAAGCATTTAGACAGTGGTGATTTCCCCTTCAGTACCAGCACAATGTTGACAATCATGTTACTGTTTTGTGGCATCTTTAATTTTATTTATTTAGAATTTAGGTGCTTCAATTTACTACAAAAGTTATTATTAAATTATTTTGCAAAAGCATCAGAGTTTCTGACAAAATTTACTCCAATAAAAGCCTCCTTAAAAATTAGATAATTAGCTTAAGGCGGTTTGTGTGTTAAAATCAGCTGTAGATTTCCTAAGTTCCAGAAACACATTTGCTTTAGGGGAAAAGTGTAGGAGATTAATAACACAGCCTCCTACTACTCTACTACTCAATAATAGTTTGGTATAAATCTGAGCACAGAGTGGGGAAAAAATCTGAACATAGAAAGATTGATATAAACCTAAAACATCTTCCTTAAAATCACTCATCGAAAAATTTTTAATCAGTATGATTTATCATTCATCAAGTGTTGTTTTAAAAATTTGAATAGAAGAATGGTGTTATTCTAAAAGAAATATTAAAAAATCTTCCTTTCAGATGGGCATGGTAGTTAAATACATCTCTACTAGATCCAAGGAAGTAATCTGGACTGTTTTTACCTTCTTTCATTTTTGAGTTTAAGTGTTCAGGAGTCTCCTTAACAGCTGTGAAGATATTTTACTGGGAACTCACAAGGAAGGAGGAGCTACTACTTTCTGGTCCTATGTCTTAAATTTGCCTCTGTCTAGCAACTCCATGGTCAGCTGGAAATTTTGTTATTTGCTCCACAAAGTACTTCGGGATGGACACAGAAATGTAAGTTGACGGTACTATTTGCACCTGTATCTTGTCCTCCACTTCCTCAGTTCCTTCTCATGATGGTGATGTGTAACCTTCCCATCTTCATCTCATCCACAGGCTGTTGCAGATTCCTACAGATACAGTCGCAATATGAAAGACATGGGCACCTTGTGGGTGAGTATCTCCCACTTGCAGGTTAAAACTCCGACAGAGACAAGAAAATTGCTCAATATTTTTTTTTATATCTGCCTACAAACATGGCAACCATGGTACAATTCTGTTAAAGGAAGAAAAACCCTCAATGGTCACTGAAATGGATAAAATTGATAACAGTAGTAGAAAAGATTATAAATAATTTGATCATAGAGACACTTCAATCTAAGGTGTAATTAGCATCACAGATGTCTTCAATCTTATATTATTATTTAAAAGGTGAAATCTTGCCACTGTATTTGGTATCACAGTAAACATGGACCACGGAAATCTCATTAGAGAGTTGTCTCAGGTGCTTTGAAAGAAAACTATTGCTGATCATATTAAATGTGAAGGCTATGAAACCATCTCCAAGGAACTTGATCGTCCTGTGACTACAGCTGCACATATTATCCAGAGGTTCATGGGACTGTAGCCAGCCTCCATGGATATGGCTGCATGAAGGAGACTGATGACAAACTGGAGATGCAGATAATAAAGACCTACTTCCAAAGACATTAGAAGTGAACTACAAGGTCATGGTACATCAGTGTCAGAATCATGAACACAAAGCAAAAAGCACAACTGGAATTGGCTAAAATACATCAAGTCACAATTGGCTTGTAGGAGAAAGTCCTTTGAACAGATGAGACAAAACTGGGACTTTTTGGCAAGACACATTCTATTTTATGTCTGAGACCCAAAACCTGTGGGTGAAGAACTTGTCTGATAGGCAACTTGCATACAGAGGAAGTTGTTTTGTGAAAAGGACTTAAAGGTGGGATATGGAAAATTTTCATTAAAAGCTATATTTTTAATAAAATAATGCCTCCACGGGGTGTTTAGAGGGTTGTAGAATGAAAATACAGCATTTCCTTTAAAAAATATATTTTAAGTAAAATATTATAAAATATTAATTTTGGCGGGTACGACGTTGGCATTTTGTTTACATCTACCAGCCAATAGCTGGCAGAGCAGCAGGCACCATTTTGGGTTGCCTAATACCGTAAATATTGTAGTACAGTGAGGCTGGTGCTGTTGAGTCTGCAGATCAAGCAGCTGGAAGCACCGGGGATATGTGGTGATTATATACCTTATTATTCTTTATTATTGGATAAGTGGGGCCAGCAGAATGGTATGTGAGGAGGACAGAGGATCTTAGGAGGAGACTGCAGAAAGTTTTGGAGCCACAGGACAATTCTGAACTCTTTGCCAAGGACTGAATCGATGATTGAGCTACAAACAGGTAGGAGCTGCTTTTATCAGAGTCAGTGTGTGATCAGCGGGGCTGGAGAGCATGATTAAGTTTCAAGTTCAAGTTTATTTATTTATAAAGCGCCAGTTCATGACAAAGTCATTTCAATGCACTTCACAGAAAAATCAACCAATTAATAATAAAACATTTTCTATCTAAGGAACCAGCCAATTGGGCTGAATTGTTATTTCAGCACAATCCCCCAACCTGAGCAAGCACGACTGGCGACAGTGGAAAGGAACGACTCCCTTTTAACAGGAAGAAACCTCTAGCAGAACCCGGCTCAAGATGGGTAGCCTTCTGCCTTAGCCGATAACTAAAAGGTCTTCCTCCCATTCTACTTTTAGAAATTCTAGGAACTACAAGCAGACCTGCAGTCTGAGAGCGAAGTGCTCTGTTAGGAGCATATGGAACAATAAGATCTTTAATATCAGCTGGAGCTTGGTCATTCAAGGCCTTATGCGTCAAAAGTAAAACCTTAAACTTTATTCTACACCTTACAGGGAGCCAGGGAGGGATTAGTGAGCTGAACTCAGGATATTTCAGAGTGTGTTTGGTGAGGAATATTGATTGACCTGAGCGTCGGAGCGCACGCGGATGGGGGGGGGTTCATCACACCACAGAGTTGATCATAAGGAACAAAAAAATGACAGAAAAAGAGGCCGAAGAGCTCAGAATGAAAGTCACTCACATTAGCTCTAAACCTCCCACTCCATAACTTTACTTAGTAAGAACCACAATATCTCCATTCCCTGATCCAAATCCTGTTAAGGAAAAAAAAAACTTTCTTGTGCTCACATGTTACTACAGAAAAAAGTTGATTTGTCATGATACTTTACTATCTGGTGTTCATGACAAATCAACATCCCCCCTTCCCCCACGTCTCATTAGGTGCTCCATAAAACATGGATTCTGGAGAAGGAACCCTTCAAACCTTAGACAACTGGAGCAGTTTTTTCTTGAGTGGGTCAGAATACCTGCTGACAGGTGCAGAAGTTGCTTGATTGCAGTGATAACCTCGTAAAGTTGTACAACAAAATATTAAGGGTATCGTTGCTTTTAGTCTGAGCCAGTTATATTAGTTTGATTTTAAAACTTATTATGTTAAACCTCAATTCAAAAGCAGTGCCTGATTTTCATTAGTGGATTTTTTGTATTTCTGTGTTTATTTTTATTTAACAAGTATTACTTTGGTCAGTTTTTATATATTTCAGTGACCATTTTTGGTTTTCTTTTTTGTAATGGAAGGGGACCAATAATTTTTAACATGTCTGTATATGTGAGTCCTTGAAACTGTACATTTATTTACTCATTAAATTAGGTCATTATGAATTTCTAAACAAGATTTGTGGTATATTTGTGAGTATGACACGAGCCATTTTGAAAAGGAAAAGTTTTTTTTATGTAAAGTAGTCTCATCTCTAACTTCTTTTTTTTTTCAGGGAAATTTACATGATCGATATGGTCACATTGTTGCCTTGTCTGCTAAATATCTCCACCTCAAAATTGAATTTCATGCAAAGGTAATACTTTAAAATTTCTTTCATGATTCATACAGTGAAATATTTATTCCCTAACTATTTCAATATTTAATTTATTCTTTCAAAGTAAAAGAATGGACTGTAGCTCACTGATCTATATCAGAGCTTTTATTTGTGCAAACGAAGGACTAATGTTTCATTGAGTCCCCACTCTGCAGCATTATTGGTGACCATTTATAACTTGGATACTTCATCAAGAGCCCTAGAGGATACACACTCCACTCATTTAAACCTAAGTTTTGAATCAATGAAGAAATTCATTAGATTTGTTTTGTTTGTTTGTATCTCTGCTGTTGGAAATCATGGGAAAATTTCTTGTCCACCAGGAGGTTGTTTTCACCAGGGTCTGTCTGTCTGTCTTTTAGCAACATAAGTTAAAAAGTTATGGATGGACTTTGATGAAATTTTCAGGAAACATCAGAAATGAAAGAAGTGTGTAGATCTGATGATCTGGATCACCCCTAAAATGAGATCCTGGAATTTTTTAAGGATTCTTCCTCATTGTCAGATAGAGCTGTTTTTAACATATCTGCATGTAACTCCACAATAAATGATCCAGGTGCTTGGTAGAAAAAGATATACAGGGTGAGTTCCTAATAGGTTATAAATGGCATGTACTTGTATAGCGCTTTACTCAGGTCCTACGACCCCCAAAGCGCTTCACACTACAGTTTTTTGTCATTCACCCATTCACACACACACACACACACACACACAAGTGTGTTTTTTTATCCTTATGGGGACCGTCCATTGACTTCCATTGATTTTAGTAACTAGATTTATACCTAACCCAAACCCTTTTACTAACCTTAACCATTACTGATCTATAACTAACCCTAAGACTAACTAAAACTCTATTCACACCATACCTATAAACCTAACCCCTAACCCTAAAAAGGGGAGTCCCCCTCATGGGGACCAGGCTTCGGTCCCCACAAGAACCCTCGGACCCCAGAAAGATAGTAAAAGTCAGGAAACGGGTCCTCAGGAGGTCAGAAATACAAACCCACACACACACACGCAAGTGTGTTTTTTTATCCTTATGGGGACCGTCCATTGACTTCCATTGATTTTAGTAACTAGATTTATACCTAACCCAAACCCTTTTACTAACCTTAACCATTACTGATCTATAACTAACCCTAAGACTAACTAAAACTCTATTCACACCATACCTATAAACCTAACCCCTAACCCTAAAAAGGGGAGTCCCCCTCATGGGGACCAGGCTTCGGTCCCCACAAGAACCCTCGGACCCCAGAAAGATAGTAAAAGTCAAGAAACTGGTCCTCAGGAGGTCAGAAATACAAGCCCACACACACACACACACACACACACACACACACACACACACAAGTGTGTTTTGGTATCCTTATGGGGACCGTCCATTGACTTCCATTGATTTTAGTAACTAGATTTATACCTAACCCAAACCCTTTTCCTAACCTTAACCATTACTGATCTATAACTAACCCTAAGACTAACTAAAACTCTATTCACACCATACCTATAAACCTAACCCCTAACCCTAAAAAGGGGAGTCCCCCTCATGGGGACCAGGCTTCGGTCCCCACAAGAACCCTCGGACCCCAGAAAGATAGTAAAAGTCAGGAAACTGGTCCTCAGGAGGTCAGAAATACAAGCCCACACACACACACACACACACACACACACACACACACACACACACACACACACACACACACACACACACACGTTATAAATGATGCTAAATGATTAATCTGGATCGTTACAAAATTCTAGGTACTTTGATCCAGAAAAGAAAAAAAGAGAACGTTTGGGTTGTCTCTGCAAGAGAACAAATTATGATGTAGATTTGCAACAACCACCAAAAGATAGTCAAGACATTGGAATCAGAAGTGTGCTAACTGATTTGATGTACCTTCAAAAACTCTGGAGCTCAATCCATAAGAAAACCACCTTTACCGAAAAAGGGATTTTCATGAATAACTACTGAACTAATAATGATGTCAATACAATTGCTAAAGGTGTTTTTATGGTCAAGGAACAATGTAGAGACAATAAAGGTGAGACTGTTATTTTTGGTGTAAATCACAATCACAATATGGAGGAACTGAGGTACTTGGCGAAGGTCTGAGATCTACAAGTGATTTTCTAGTTGATATTGTAATTTTGCTTGTCAGTGACCCAAGCAATGAAAGATTATTTATCTACATGGTTTTAAAATAAACTATTAAAATAAAAATAAATGGAAAATTTTTCACTAAAATAAGTGGAAAGCTTCTAAAACGTTTTAAAAAACTTTGTTAATGAATGTAAATATACTTCAATTAATATATTTACTCATTTTGGCCAAAAACCCTCGATACAAACCAAATAGAAAAACTGAAAGCCTTGAAGTATTTTTATAGTTGAACTTTTTTATTTCTTTCTGTTTACTTTAACATTTTTTCATACATTTCCTGAAAATTGCAAATATCCATGGTTAATAATAATAATGAGATGTCATTGGAAGTTTATACAGTATTCTTGTTTATGGCGAGTGTGCCCTGTTAGTTATTTAATCATATTTTTATGATCCTTCCCTGATATTTTCTATATAAAAGCCCTCTGGGTCCTTATCGGCCATTGTAACTCTCTCCTCTGGGTGTGTCCAAACATTTGCCTGTCGCTCTGACAATGCAAATAAAGTAAAAATAACATCAAATTTAGTGTTCCTGTCCTGGGATAATTTCTTTGATAGGTAAAATGTATATATTGAAAAATATGAAAACAAAAAATAAACAATAAATCCGTTTATTGAAGTCAAGACTGTAAGACGGAACATGTGCGGATGTAATGGGTAGCGCATCTCAACAGGTAGCATATTTCAACAGAACACGGGTTCGAGCAATGGCTGTCTGAGACACGGCTGCAGAACAGTTATTTAGTACTGCTTTAAACGGAATGCACATTTTTCATTGATTGCTGTTGATAATCTGTCTCTCAATCCACATAGAACACAAGAACCCAGAACACGTTCAGTAAGATGTAAATGCCAGAAAGACACTCAGTGATTGTATCACTGTTTTAGAACCTTTCTGTAACCTCTCTGTTTCTTCAACAGCATAAAGTGATTCCCGGTAACCTGGAGGCCACCGATGAGATTCTGGAAAAGGAAGCAGGAACTGATATGACAAAAGTGTAAGATTCTTTCTCTCAGCTGTGTGGCCGTCCTGTGCAACAGCAGGTTGTTCACCTTCTCATTCAAAGAAGGATTCAGATTTTTTTTATTGTCAAGTACAAGAGTAATTTGAATTTGGAGAATTCTCATATGTGAACATGTACTGAAGGAGGGTCAATTTAAAGAGGCCATTTCATACAAATTTCAGGACCTTGCGGTTATTTCTTAAGTATTAACCAGTAATATGAAACATTTCATATCTAAAAAACGTCAGGAAACACTTATTAACAGACCTTTCAATCTGTCTGCATTAAAATTTGGGTGGCTCCGGCTCCTTCTGTCAGGCTGCTTCGCTGCTTTGTCAGCAGCTCGTTCCTATTCATTATTCGAATTTGCTGGACTCTGATTGGCTAAAAAACTAGCCTATGAGAGCAAGGTATACTGTTTCCTACCCCGCTGCGCATGGCAACGTCAGACGTCGTGTCTTCCTGTTTGCTACGTCTTATGCTACAGCATTTAGCCAGCAGCATGCTAGGCGTGGTTTCAACTGCGGGAGCTGCCAAATACTAACGAACAAAGGAGTTGTGACGAAACAGATACAGGCCGTTCGGACTCGGGAGAAATCGGGTTTTATCGCTACCTGTGTAGTTTGAGAGATTAAACTGAAAGATAAGTTGTTGACCTGTTTTCACACCCACTATGAAGATAAGAACACCTGTGGAGCTAAAATATTCAACAGAAACCTCAGAAAAAAAAACTTTTTCAATGGAAGGGCCTCTTTAAGAGTGAATTTCAAGTATCTAAACATTTCAAACTTTTAGAAAATTGTATTGTCATTTCAGAAAATGCGTGTTTTTCCATTGCATTACATCAAATAATTAAACTGGTTATTCTCAACATTTGTCCATTTTGGAAATTGCTTCACATGGAACATGTTGCAATAAATCACTGACCATATTATAACTCAGTTGGTCTTCAGTGAGAACTACTATTTTATGATAAATTGTGTGTTCCTCTGAAGCCCCATGCAGATCTTTAATCTTAATTGGCTCATGAACTTTAAAATGACTTAATCTCAATTATGTTTCATTATTTTCTAGGTTGGATATGACACAGGAGCTGATGGATTACTTGGATGCTGGACTGAAGATGGCGGAGACGGGTAAAAACAAATATTTAAAAATAAAAGATGAGTATGGTTTAATTTAGGAACCAGAGCCTGTGCAGTGGAGACATGAAGCTGAAAGTCACACAATCATGAGCTTGAAGCAGCATCATGAAGCAGCAGCTGCTCAAATGAAACAGAGAAACCACGACTTATACTTTTGTTTTTAAGCAAACACATATATTGTATTAAAGCAGTACAAAATATCTTTTACAACGTTAAGCTGCTGTTTTGAAACTTGTCTAAGTGAATAGGCCTACTCACCGAAAAAAATGTTCAGCTTGATATTAGACATCACTCTGGACGCCTCTGGTCCCCCTAGATTACACTTAATAACTTCAGTAGTTCGGGTCGCAGCCGGAAGTGGTGTTCTGACGATTTATGCCGCCTTGTAGAAAAATGCCGCCATAGTACGAATTGACAACTTATTTCATAATGAGATGTCTTTCAAAGTTTATACATTGTTTTTGTTTATTGTGAACGTGCTCTGTTAATTAATTAAGCATATTTTTATGACCCTTCCCAGATATTTTCTATATAAAAGCCCTTTGGGTCCTTATCGACCATTGTTGGGTCCCTGTTCTCTGGGTGTGTCCAAAAATTTGCCTGTCACTCTGACAATGCAAAGAAAATAAAAATAACATCATATTTAGTATTCCTGTCATGGGAGAATTTCTGTGATAGGTAAATTGCATTTATGGAAAAATATAAATATAAAAAATAAACGCTAAATCTGTTGTCAAGACTGTGGAACGGCACATGTGTGTAGCACATCTCAACAGCGTATTTCTGCAGAACACTGGTTCAAGCAACGACTGTCTGAGACATGGCTGCAGAAAAGTTATTCAGTACTGCTTTAAATGAGACAGACAAGTGTGGGGAGAGAATGTGATTTAGGAAGTGAATAGGTGCAGTACATAAACTAAATGACAGGACAAGGTGAGGGAGAGAGTGTTTTAACACAAACCTAAACACAGAAACAAAACTATTAAAACTCCAGTAAAGACAAAAATGTGTGAGAACATAAAGACAAGCAGGTGACATGGAACAGAATAATACATGACAGTTGTTCTCTACTTTGTTAAAGTTCTGCGTCAAATGGATGCTAATGGGGCCAAATCTTCAACTCCAGCTGGACAGTGCAGACTGACACCTCTCATACCCCTCATACAGGACTGCAGTTTCCTCTACCATTTCTGCGTTCGACTGCTGTTCAAACTTCACAGCCGTGAGTGACGCTTATTCAAACTCTATTGTGTTAGATCCTGATTTAAACTCATCCAAATTCACGTTTCTTAGGTATTGCTTCAGATGTTCTTCTCGGTCATCGAGAGAGATTTCGTGACCTATTTATGAGGTAAGTTGTTAGAATTGTTGGAAAAACTTGGTATTTCGTTTAGTGTTTACTTACCTGGGTCAGTGTACAACACATTCGTTTGTTCCATTTTTATTTTTTAGTCTCTCACAGTTTTTCAAGCGAGCCAGAGAAATTGAGTTCTTTAAAACGATTATCCAGATCCCAGATCTCCCAGATGTAAGTGTTGAGATAAGAGTTTTTGTAGCTTATCCCACATCTACCTAAATATTTGTTCAGTAGAACATTTCAGTGTGTAATGTTTGTTTCAAATCTGCAGGCTCCTCCAAACTTCCTCAGAGCTGCTGCCTTGGCCGAGTATAAAAAGCCAGTGGTAGTGATGCCCAGCGAGGATCGTCAGGAGGAGGAGGAAGTCGAGACGCAACCAGAGTTTAGAGAAGCCCTTCAGATGCCACAGGTATGCTTAAATACATGTGAAATGTGTTTGCCTCTCATCTGCTCTAACATTTAGCTTTTCACCTTGGCAGTACTATTTGCTCAGCCAAATGGGAGGACCTGAAGCATCACTGGACCAGAGAGAAACTCAGAGTGACAGCTGGAAGAAGGAGTTGAAACCTGAAGCTCTGAAACCAGAGTTAGAGCTCATCAAGGGTGAGGTAAGAGTTATGGATGTTTTGTATGGTTGGCAACAGTACATGTCAAATATATACCACATAAAAGGTGCATGAAATCCAGTTTCAGCTACACATATTAACAAATATTAACTGATACTGGCTTTTAGCATTAGGCATAGGATCCTGGGGGGCATGACCTCACTTTCAATAAAGTTGTTCTACCCAAAAATATTTTTAAATGCCGTGCTGCTCAGTGTCTTCTAATGTTGGCACAGACTGGTCACATGGACAGAGGCAGCACAGCAACCAAATTACAACAGCAACTTTCTGTTGACAGTGTCCTGAAAAATATATTATGGTGCTGATCCAGAATCGTTCGTACCCTATTATTTATTCCTAATGAGTTCGAAAATAATGTACTCATAATGATTCAATTTGTTGAACTATCCACTTTGAGCAAGGCAGTAAGCTTATTAAATGTTTCAACTGTAGAAATACAATCATTTTACTGCAGTGAAATCAGCAATTTTTCAGTATAAATTTATTATAATATTTTTCTTAATGTATTTTCTTTCAAATACAGTGTGTTTTATAATATTGTCATTATAACTACTCAATAATTATGTGGATATACATAATTTATAGTTCTAGTGAAATATAAGCCCTCCAGTGAAAAACCATGGAACTTACCAAACTTCCCTATAATGCTGGACAGACCCACATACCCGTGACATCTTCATCCAGACTGCTAGCGGCTAATGACCACCGCTACCTGTGCAGTTGATATAAGAGCTGACAGGTAATGTCTTATCACGCTGTTGCAAAGTGCGCACACAGCTGTGTGCTCATCTGTTCCATTTCATCTGTTGCCACCAGATAACACAATACAACGTGTACATAATAACCTACCACTCCTGTACTATGGTGGACCTTACTTACTTACGGTCGGCATTTTTCAGTTGATTTGCTTGTTAAATGCCCCCACTCTACAAGCTCCTTCCCGCTGGCTCATAACTGACGTACTCTGCCAGTCAGCGGTTAATGGTTGTCATTTGACTGATTTTTAATTTTATTTCCTATATTAATCCCTCGTTGGGAAATTTGTCTCTGCATTTGACCCATCCTCACATTAAGGTGAGGAGCAGAGGGTAGCCATCTTGAACAGCGCCCGGGGGCAGTTTTGGGGTTCAGTATCTTGCCCAAGGATACTTCGACGTAGCTTGCCGGCACCGGGGATCTAACCCGCTATCTTTCGAATGAAGGGTGATTGCCCTTCCGCCAGACTACGCCACTCGCAAGACAGATCCTTTTTTTTTTTTTGCAAAATTGATATTAATAATTAAATATTATTGTGTTGGCGGGGGACACAAGCAGACCCATACATACACAGAAATGTAAAAAAAGAAAAGGGCACCTGGAGGAAAGGGGCAGGCAGGGGCGCCTATTTCCAATCCTGCTAGTGGGTGCTGCACATAGACATTCTGTATACAGTGGGGCAAAAAAGTATTTAGTCAGCCACCAATTGTGTAAGTTCTCCCACTTAAAAAGATCAGAGAGGCCTGTAATTTTCATCATGGGTATACCTCAACTATGAGAGACAAAATGAGGAAAAAAAATCCAGAAAATCACATTGTCTGATTTTTAAAGAATTTATTTGCAAATTATGGTGAAAAATAAGTATTTGGTCAATAACAAAAGTTAATCTCAATACTTTGTTATATAGCCTTTGTTGGCAATGACAGAGGTCAAACGTTTTCTGTAAGTCTTCACAAGGTTTTCACACACTGTTGCTGGTATTTTGGCCCATTCCTCCATGCAGATCTCCTCTAGAGCAGTGATGTTTTGGGGCTGACGCTGGGCAACACGGACTTTCAACTCCCTCCAGAGATTTTCTATGGGGTTGAGATCTGGAGACTGGCTAGGCCACTCCAGGACCTTGAAATGCTTCTTACGAAGCCATACCTTCGTTGCCCGGGCGGTGTGTTTGGGATCATTGTCATGCTGAAAAACCCAGCCACGTCTCATTTTCAATGCCCTTGCTGATGGAAGGAGGTTTTCACTCAAAATCTTACGATACATGGCCCCATTCATTCTTTCCTTTACACGGATCAGTCGTCCTGGTCCCCTTGCAGAAAAACAGCCCCAAAGCAAGATGTTTCCACCCCCATGCTTTACAGTAGGTATGGTGTTCTTTGGATCCAACTCAGCATTCTTTCCCCTCCAAACACGACATTCTATTTTGGTTTCATCTGACCATATGATGTTCTCCCAATCCTCTTCTGGATCATCCAAATGCTCTCTAGCAAACCGCAGACGGGCCTGGACGTGTCCTGGCTTCAGCAGGGGGACACGTCTGGCACTGCAGGATTTGAGTCCCTGGCGGCGTAGTGTGTTACTGATGGTAGCCTTTGTTACTTTGGTCCCAGCTCTCTGCAGGTCATTCACTAGGTCCCTCCGTGTGGTTCTGGGATTTTTGCTCACCGTTCTTGTGATCATTTTGACCCCACGGGGTGAGATCTTGCGTGGAGCCCCAGATCAAGGGAGATTATCAGTGGTCTTGTATGTCTTCCATTTTCTAATAATTGCTCCCACAGTTGATTTCTTCACACCAAGCTGCTTACCTATTGCAGATTCAGTCTTCCCAGCCTGGTGAAGGTCTACAATTTTGTTTCTGGTGTCCTTTGACAGCTCTTTGGTCTTGGCCATAGTGGAGTTTGGAGCGTGACTGTTTGAGGTTGTGGACAGGTGTCTTTTATACTGATAACGAGTTCACACAGGTGCCATTAATACAGGTGACGAGTGGAGGACCGAGGAGCCTCTTAAAGAAGTTACAGGTCTGTGAAAGCCAGAAATCTTACTTGTTTGTAGGTGACCAAATACTTATTTTCCACCATAATTTGCAAATAAATTCTTTAAAAATCAGACAATGTGATTTTCTGGATTTTTTTTTCCTCATTTTGTCTCTCATAGTTGAGGTATACCTATGATGAAAATTACAGGCCTCTCTGATCTTTTTAAGTGGGAGAACTTACACAATTGGTGGCTGACTAAATACTTTTTTGCCCCACTGTAGCTCCCTTATGTTAGACAGAGTAATCAATATTACTGCTACACAGAGCATGAGAGACACGCTGGCTAGTTCTGTGACTTCATTTTATTATCTCTCTTCTTCAAGGTTATTACATTCCGTACGAAAGAAGGTATGCCATAGAGGCAGTCTGCCCTCTTGTGGCCAGTATGAATACAGACACAGCATAACCTGGTTCATACACAACATATCTCCTCCTCAGTAAGACTTGTTGTCAACAACAAAAAAAATTCTTTAGAAATAATAATAACTGAAATTTGTGGTTAGAGAATAACCCCTTTACACTACATGAGAGGCACGATACTTTCTTCATTAACCTTACTAACTGTTAAAGAAAACTAGGAGTTATGTTACGGTTTATAAATGCTTCCAAGTTTTACTCTCAAATTATCAAACAACATTTTTGCGATAACAAACATTTTAACTTTTTTTTTGTAAATGTTCACTGATCCCGGTAACGTACTGACGGTCGTGTGATCCTCACTGGATAACGTCGCACAGTCTCCGTTACCTCTGTATGTTCTGTGTGTGTCGTTTCTGGGGGCGGTGATGACTTGGATGATTTAGGTTGTGTGTGTGGCACTATATCAGTATCCTCTTTCCGTTGAAGTTTATTTGGATCAAGTGTGGTATTAAGTGTAGTTGCCTCCGAAAGTGACAATGAAGAACTCACGGGAAGACTCACAGCAGCATCCTGTGGCTCTGACTCAGGACAGTTCAGCATCTGGTCCACATGTCGTTTCCATACCCCTTGTGTTCCCACATGTACCTTGTATGACACTGGTCCGGTCCTCTCACTCACCACAGCTTGTTGGCTCACCAACATCAAACCGTCTCTCCTTGGAATGAAGCTGACGTCGTAGTTGTTGAGCATCCTGCGACTGCTGTACTGCTGCCGCAACACTTGGCTTCAGAAGATCCAGTCTAGACCGCAGCCTGCGTCCGATGAAATGTATTGCTGGGGTTTCCTTCGTTGCTGCGTGGGGGGTGTTCCGGTAGGTCAGGAGGAAAGCATCTAGACGCTGTTGCACTGGTGTAGTTCCTCTGGAAGATTTCACAGCGTGTTTGAATGTTTGCACAAAGCGCTCCGCCAGGCCATTGGAGGCAGGGTGATAGGGTGCTGAGCGAATGTGTTTGACGCCATTGGATTTCAGAAACACGCTGAATTCCTCAGAGCAAAACTGAGGTCCGTTGTCGCTCACAAGACTGTGTGGAATGCCATAGCGACTAAAAAGTCCCCTAAGCACTTGGATGGTCTTACTGGATGTGGTGCTATCCATGATGTGCGCCTCAGGCCATTTGGAGTGGGCATCCACTGCGACCAGATACATATGTCCTTCAAATGGGCCTGCAAAGTCCACATGAATCAGTTCCCACGGACTGGATGGCCACATCCACGGGTGTAACGGCGCTTGACCAGGTTCTTTCTGCACACGCTGACATGAGTTACATGTCTTTGCTTGATGCTCAGTCTGGGAGTCCATGCCGGGCCACCAAACGTAGCTGCGAGCTAAGTTTTTCATCCTTACCACACCTGGGTGTGCTGAGTGTAGCTCCTTAAGCACCCGAGGGCGTAGTTTGCGTGGCACAATCACTCTCAAGCCCCACATCAGGCATCCGTGTTGCACCGTGAGATCATGGCGGCGCAGGAGATAAGGGGACAGCTCATCACCTGTGTCCTTTGCCATTGGAAAACTGCCAGTTGTGACCATTTCCAGGACTCGAGACAAGGTGGAGTCAGACATGGTGTGACGTTTGACCTCTGTGTTGCGAACAGGTAAAGTGTCCAACTGTGACATGTAGAACACATCCACTGCACCTTGTTTCTCTCTGGGGGCATGAGGGTGTGGTAACCTTGACAGTCCGTCAACGTTAGCATGTAGAGCACCTTTCCTATACTCAATGGTGTAATGATGAGCAGACAGTAGGAGGGCCCAGCGTTGCATGCTGGCTGCAGCCATGGAAGGTGTGCTTTTCACTGGACTGAGGATGGTGGTTAGTGGGCGATGGTCGGTGAGTAGAGTGAATGTGTTACCATAAAGGTACTGGTGGAACTTGCGTACTCCAAAGACTATCGCTAACGCCTCCCTCTCTATTTGAGCATAGTTTCTTTCTGCTTTACTGAGAGTTCTTGATGCATAAGCTATGGGTTTTTCACTTCCATCTGGCATGACATGAGAGAGTACCGCTCCAACCCCACAGGGCGAAGCATCGCAAGCGAGGCGGAGAGGCAACTCAGGATCGTAGTGTGTGAGCACCTCTTGTGATACCAAGAGTGCTTTAGCTTTCTGAAATGCTGATGCACAGGCTGATGTCCACTGCCATTTCTTATCTTTGTTAAGCAGTTCATTCAACGGCTTTAGTACAGTGGCCAGGTCAGGGATAAAGCGTCCATAATAATTTAGCATTCTAAGAATGAGCGAAGCTGACTTACATCACCTGGTGCTGGGGCCTCCACGATGGCGTGAACCTTTGCAGGTGACTTATAGAGCCCAACAGCATCGATGATGTGGCCCAGGTATTCCACAGACTCTTGGAAGAAGAGACATTCTCTTGCTTGAGGCGCAGGCCGTATTCCTCCAGCCTGCCAAGGACAGCATCCAGAGTTTTTAGGTGTGTCTGTTCGTCAGGACCACTGACCAGGATGTCGTCCAGGTAACAGTGAGTGTGTGGCAGTCCGAGGAGCACCTGGTCCATTGCCTTCTGGAACAAGGCGGGCGATGATGCTGCACCAAAAGGCAAGCGGTTGAAGCAGAGAAGTCCTTTCTGTGTTGATATGGTCAGCATTTTTTTTAGTTTTCTTCTACTTCCATCTGTAGATACGCATTCGATAAATCCAGCTTACTGAAGCGTTGACCTCCAGCGAGCGAAGCAAACAAGTCTTCGATCCGTGGGATTGGGTACTTGTCAATGCACAGAGCTGGGTTGATGGTGACTTTGAAATCCCCGCAGAGTCTCACAGTGCCATCCTTTTTGTTAACGGGCACCACTGGCGTAGCCCAGTCACTATGCACCACAGGTGAGATTACTCCCTGATGACATGTTTAGTCGTATGTGATGACATGTTTAGTCGTATGTCTTCATTTCGTCGCTGGTTGTCTAGGTGGTGTCCCGATAACAACGTGGGTTTTATCGATAATTGGCAGACGTTTTGTGGAAAACCTGGACTGATTCGGAGAGACGGCATCCATCCTACTTTGGATAGTGCAGCTCTCCTTTCTAGAAATATGGCGTGACAATCCAGGGTCCAGTCCAGGAAGCAGAGTTGTAGTCTTACACACCTCTCTGCAGCTTCTCTGTCATTACCCTCCCACTTTCCTATAGAGACGGTGTCTGCTCAACCACGGTTCAAATTAAATAAACAAATATTTTGTTCTAGAAAAATAAATAATAAAAATCTGATTAAAATAAAAACAGTTACTAATATAAAACCTGTAAATAAAACCATTAGATGTGGTTTACTGAATGTTAGATCTCTTTCATCTAAATCTCTGTTAGTTAATGATCTGATAATTGATCATCATATTGATCTATTTTGTCTTACGGAAACCTGGCTGCAGCAGGAGGATCATGTTAGTATTATTGAATCAACTCCTTCTAACTACCTTAATCTTCATGTTCCTCGAGCAACAGGTCGAGGAGGAGGAGTAGCAGCTGTTTTCCAGTCAGGTCTATTGATTAGCTCTAGACCAGTTACTAGTTATAATTCTTTTGAATTTATGACCCTCAGTATTTCTCACCCAAATTGGGAATCAGAGGAACCTATTTTACTTGTTGTTGTATATCGTCCACCTGGTGCTTATTCTGAGTTCTTGTCTGAATTTTCAGTCTTTTTATCAGAACTATTATTGAAATCTGATAAAGTCATTATAGTGGGAGATTTCAATATTCATGTTGATGTTGAAAGTGATAGTTTGAATATAGCTTTTAATGATCTTTTGGATTCAGTTGGTTTCTCTCAGAATGTAATCAAACCAACTCACTATTGTCATCATACTCTTGATCTTGTTCTGACTTATGGCGTAGAGATTGAACAGCTGATAGTGTTTCCTCACAACCCTGTCTTGTCTGATCATTTTTTAATAACCTTTGAATTGACAATGATGGACCTCACCGCTCCAGATAGAAACTTTACATACCGTAGATGTTTATCAGAAAATGCTGTAACTAAATTCAAAGAATCTATTCCGTTAGCTTTATCTTCATTCCAGAAGAATAATATAACAGAGAGCAGCTGCAGAGATTTTGCAGACTGGCGAATTGATGATCTTACTGATAATTTTACAGCTTCAATGCGCACGTCATTGGATCAAGTTGCTCCTCTGAAAATGAAGGTAATCAGCCAGAGGAGGCGTGCTCCTTGGTTTAATTTAGAGCTGCGTATGCTAAAAAGAACTTCAAGAAAGTTAGAAAGGAAATGGCGTTCCACTAAGCTAGAAGAAGTTTATTTATCTTGGAGAGATAGTCTGCTCATATACAAAAGAGCCCTTCGTAGGGTTAGAACTGAGTATTACTTGTCCCTCATAGAGGAGAACAAGAACAATCCCAGGTTTCTGTTTAGTACTGTAGCCAGATTAATAAAAAGCCCAACTTCTGTTGAACCGTGTATCCCTGTAACCCTCAGTAGTGATGCCTTCATGGAATTCTTTACTAATAGAATAGATTCAATCAGAGAAAAAATCTATAATGTCCTTCCCACTGTTGTCTCTGGTTCGTTGTCCAGTGAAGCAGCTTTAGAATCTGAATCATGTTTAGACAGTTTCTGTCCAGCTGATCTTAATGAGTTAACACAAATTATAGCTTCTTCTAAACCATCTACATGTATGTTGGATCCTGTTCCAACCAGACTTTTTAAAGATGTCTTCCCATTGATTAACACATGGATATTGGACATGATCAATTTGTCTTTAATGAATGGATATGTGCCTAAGGCATTTAAGGTTGCTGTTATTAAAACTTTACTTAAGAAACCTGATCTTGATCCAGGATCTCCAGGTAATTATCGACCTATATCCAATTTACCCTTCATTTCAAAAATTCTAGGAAAGATAGTTGCAAACCAGTTATGTGATCATCTACACAGTAATAATCTTTTTGAAGAGTTCCAGTCAGGATTTAGAGCTCATCATAGCACTGAAACAGCACTGGTGAAAGTTTCTAATGATATTCTCATGTCCTCAGACAGTGGACTTGTGTCTGTACTTGTCCTGTTAGATCTCAGTGCTGCGTTTGATACTATAGATCATAAGATCCTATTGAAGAGGCTTGAATATGATATTGGGATTCAGGGAACTGCATTAAACTGGTTTGAATCATATTTAATGAAAGATTCCAGTTTGTTCATGTAAATAATGAATCTTCTTCATATACCAGAGTCAGTCATGGAGTTCCTCAGGGTTCAGTGCTTGGACCAATCCTCTTTACTATATATATGTTACCGCTTGGTAAAATTATTAGACAACATGGTATAAAATTCCATTTTTATGCTGATGATACTCAGTTATATCTATCAATGAAGCCTGATGAGACCAACCAGCAGCAGAGATTACAAGCTTGTCTTAATGATGTAAAACGTTGGATGACGCTTAATTTTTTGCTTTTAAATTCAGACAAGACAGAGGTTGTAACTTTTGGGCCTGAGAATCTTAGGAACAAGTTGTGTAGTCAGTCATCAACGTTGGATGGCATTAATTTGGCTTCCAACAAGAAGGTAAAGAACCTGGGTGTTATCTTTGACCAGGACATGTCCTTTAGTTCTCATATAACGCATGTTACCAGGACGGCCTACTTCCACCTGCGTAATGTTGCTAAAATTAGGAGCATTTTGAATCAAAGGGATGCAGAAACTTTAGTTCATGCATTTATTACTTCTAGACTTGATTACTGTAATTCATTATTATCAGGGTGTTCTAATAGTGCTGTTAAAGGCCTCCAGCTGATCCAAAATGCTGCTGCCAGAGTTCTGATGAGAGTTAGAAGGAGAGATCATATTTCTCCTGTTTTAGCATCACTTCATTGGCTCCCTGTAAGGTCTAGAATAAAGTTTAAGGTTTTACTTTTGACGTATAAGGCCTTGAATGACCAAGCTCCAGCTTATATTAAAGATCTTATTGTTCCATATGCTCCGAACAGAGCACTTCGCTCTCAGACTGCAGGTCTGCTTGTAGTTCCTAGAATTTCTAAAAGTAGAATGGGAGGAAGAGCTTTTAGTTATCAGGCTCCTCTCCTGTGGAACCAGCTTCCACTTTTTATCTGTGAGGCAGACACCTTGTGTAGTTTTAAGAATAGACTTAAAACTTTCCTTTTTACACAATCCTATAGTCAGGGTTAGCTTGGGTTCTCCTGAGCTTTCCCTTTAGTTATGCTGCTATAGGTTTAGACTGCCGGAGGACATACTGACCACATTTTTTCACTCTGCTGTCTTTCTTTACTCTGGCTGCCTCTGAGGAGGATGTATCTCACATAAACAAACAATGAAATATTCCCACTAGAGCCATCAAATTGTTATTGCTTTGATTGTTACTGCTGCCATTAACTGTTTCTCTGTTTATCTTTCTATAGACATGACGACTGGCCAAAATACATCTGTGTTTGTCTGTGTCTCTTTCCTGTCAGCTCAGACCCCAGTCGGCTAAGGCAGAAGGCCGCCCATCCTGAGCCGGGTTCTGCTAGAGGTTTGTTCCTGTTAAAAGGGAGTCGTTCCTTTCCACTGGTGCCAATTGTGCTTGCTCAGGATGGGGGATTGTGCTGAAATAACAATTCAGCCCAATCGGCTGGTTCCTTAGATAGAAAATGTTTTATTATTAATTGGTTGATTTTTCTGTGAAGTGCCTTGAAATGACTTTGTCATGAACTGGCGCTTTATAAATAAATAAACTTGAAACTTGAACTTGAAACTCCCAGTTCAGTGAGCCGTTTCAGCTCAGCCTCTACTAGCGGTCGAAGAGCATAAGGCACGTTTCGTGGCGGGCAGAATTTGGGCACACTCTCTGGCCTTAGAGTGAGTCTGGCAGTCACTCCCTTCATGGTGCCTAACTCACTGGAGAAAACAGCAGAATGTCTCTTCAACACAGCCTCTAAGCTGTCTGTCTGTCTTTGCTCAATGGCATGTACAGTTTTTAAATCTTTCCAATTCAGTCTAATGGCTCTAAGCCACTCTCTACCAAACAATGGTGGAGCTTCGACCTTCACTACATACAGTGGCAAAACAGCACTCTGCTTGTTTAACTCAACAGGCACTTTAATGACCCCTTCTGGTGCCAAGGGCTCTCCGGTGTATGTCTTTAGCATGATATCAGTGGGTTGGAGAGGGAATTTGAGCAGCTTTCGTTTGTACAATTCCCAAGGAATCAATGACACAGCAGCCCCTGTATCTAATTCCATCTCCATTTTCTTTCCATTAACTGTTGGCATCACTGATATGCGTGAATATTTCCCTTTTTGAGACACAGTAAACAATCCCAAATCACTGTCGCTGTCTGATTCCATTCCTTCGCTTTCTTTTGTCTCGAGGTAATGTATTCTTTTCTTTTTATCTTTCACACTGCGTTTGTTTACATTGCCTTTCTGTTCAGGCTTTCCTTCTTTCTGTTTCTGTTCTCTTTCATAACTGTTTTTATCTTTACTCCTGCACATTCGTTTCGTGTGGCCTTTCCTCCCACACTGATGGGATTCACGGTCTTTGTACCAGCAATCATCATCAGTATGATTTGTTTTCCCGCAGCGGCGACATTTTCCACTTTGCGAAAACACCGCATTCACTTTAAGGGAGCTGGTTAACTGCTGCACGTCACGTGCTGCTGTCTCCGCCGACACGGCATGTTCGATAGCTTTCTTCAACGTGAGGTCTTTCTCCGTTAAAAGGCGCTTCTGCACAGTTTCGCATTTTAATCCACAGACGAATCTGTCTCTCAGAGCGTCCTCTAAATAAGCCCCGAACTCACAGTGTTCAGAAAGTCTTTTAAGCACCGCCACATACTGGGCTACCGTTTCTCCGTCACCCTGATTTCTCTTATGGAACCTGAACCTTTCAGCTATAACAAGCGGTTTTGGTGCGAAGTGATCTTGCAGCACAGTAACAATCTGTTCATATGTCTTTGCATCGGGCGCAACGGGAGCCTCCAAACTGCGGAGCAGTCCATACGTCTTAGGTCCCATTACACTGCACAGCACTGAAACTTTCTTAGCTGCTAGTATCTCATTAACCAACATGTAATGTTCAAAACGCTCGATATATGTCGTCCATTGCTCACCAGCCTCATCAAACGTGTCCATATGTCCAATTATTCCAGCCATGATGCGTCTTTCCTGAATTACCCGCACCGTAGATGCACTTGCAGTATTCGCTGTGCTTGATTCATCCGAGGAAGAGTGGCTCATTCTCGGCTAGCACAGTTGCTAACCCAAAACGCAGGCGTTCATTCCAGTCTAAACTTGTATAAAGCTGACTTCGCTTCCACCGCCAGCAACTGCTAATGGGTTCCGGACTTCACGACTCATCGCCAGTTTATGTTATGTAGCTCCCTTATGTTAGACAGAGTAATCAATATTACTGCTACACAGAGCATGAGAGACACGCTGGCTAGTTCTGTGACTTCATTTTATTATCTCTCTTCTTCAAGGTTATTACATTCCGTACGAAAGAAGGTATGCCATAGAGGCAGTCTGCCCTCTTGTGGCCAGTATGAATACAGACACAGCATAACCTGGTTCATACACAACACCATCCACATCAATAGCCAATGAAATTCAGCACGTTAGCTTTTAAAATGACAAAAACTGGCAACCACCCAGCCAGCTGAGATTGAAATCTGTTAAATGTAACCCTACTTTCAACATCATTAGATTGTTGTGTGAGTATTTCACTGTAAAATTCTTACATATTGTACCTTTAAGTTCAGCCCAGGAATAACTCTGAACTTGTAAAGATTTTTTGCCCCTGCTTGCAGCAGATGTAGCTGACAAAGTGACTTTATTGAGTTTGACTTTTTTTTCTGTTCAGGATCCAGTTTGGCAAAAGAGCAAAGTTAAAATATTTTATCTCTGTAGTTTTCAGTATAATTTTACAAGTTATCTTTTTTAGGCTCAGAGGTGTGTAATCGAGTTAAAGGCTCAAGTAAACCGTCTAGAAGCTGAGGTCGAAGAGCAGCGCACACACAAACAGGTTGCAATGGTTGAAAATGAACACCTGCGACTGGAAGTGGAGGCGTTACGCAGTGCTAATGTTGCTAATGTCGGGGCTCAGATTGGATACAAAGAAGCAGACAGTGAGTGTAAAATTCTGTATATTAATGAATGACTCAAAGAAGGTGAATATACTTGAAAGTATTTGCCATGCTTTTGATTTTGACAGGTAGAGCTCAGGCAGCAGAGCTTCGCTTTACTCAGTTAAAAGAAAGACATGCAGAGCTGGTTACCAGTCATGCTGATCTAATGAAGAAGGTAAATCAAGCTTTTTGGTTTCTCACTTAAAGGCCTATTTAGTTAATATGAAATTATTGAACTGTGGTTACTCGCGATATGCAGAATGCTGAAACAGTGAAGATGCTGATGAGTACAAAGCAAGTGCAAGATGATTTGCTGAGAACCAAACAGCAGATTGAAAGTGAGATGGAAAATTTGCGACAGGAGAAAATAAATACGGTAAGACCAATTATGTTACCCATTTTTTTATTATTATTATTATTGCTGCAGTTATCAAGATCTCATTTAACATAATCAGACTTCCCATGATGTTACGTATCATGTGTAAGTCAGGCAGCCTTCCAGTCCTTGTATGTTTAAATTATGTAATAATTTGTGTAATAATTTATTAAAGTCAATTCTCTGCCTCATGAGTTTTAAGTTATTTTGTTTTTTGTATTTGCCAGCGTCTAATGTCTAACACAGGCTTAACTTATCTCTGACATCCATCAATTTATCCTTGAAGATTTCAGCTGCTGTCAGTTAAACTAAACTTTAAACATCTACAGTGTGTCATGTAATTCCACAGTTACTTCATGTTATAGGTGGTTAATACAAATATGTCCTCCTTTGGTGCATTTCATCATAGAAGTGTAAAAACACTTTGGAAGTTGTCCTTTTTAAAAAATCTTTTACAATAACAGAACAACAACTTCAAGAACCCAGATTTTTGTCTGGAAGTGCACATTGTTTTATGAATCACAAATTAAACTCTTACACACAGTTTTGCTACAGATCATCCAGTGAATATGATGCAAACCACTTTCACATACCATATAAAAAATCCCTTACAGGCACAATACAGCAGTTACTCATGCATACATTCTTCATTGCAGCTACATAAATCCTTGCAAGACAAACTACAAATCTTCTATATTAGCAGGATGTCAAAGTCCAAGAGAAAATAGTCTGTTTAACTGAAGGTCATTTGAAGCCACATCGCCCCGGAGGAATATCTTTTGATGCCTTGAGGTCAATGTTACAATATACCCACAATGACAACAAACCATTTTCATGAACTTTGCCAGGAGGTTGTTTTCACCAGGATTTCTTAGTTTGTCTGATAGCAAGATAATGCAAAAGGTTCTGGATGGATTATGATAACATGTTCAGGAAAGATCAAAATTTGCCCAGGAAAGAAGTGAGTAGATTTTGGGGTGATCTGGATCAGTGTCTGGATCCAGGAATTTTTTAAATGATTTTTCATAAGTGTGAGAAAGTTCTGTTTTAACATATCTGTATGTAACTCCATAATAAATGGTCCAGATGCTCAGTAAAAAAATACAGGGTGAGTTCTCAACAGGTTCTGCAAGATCAAGGATTGATCTGAATCATTACAAAATTCCAGATCCTATAATCCAGAAAAGAAAAAAATACGAAAACTTTGGATTATTTTTTTATCACTGTGAGAACAAATGGTGGTATAGACTTGCAACAAACCCTAAAACATAGTCAAGACTCTTTGGAATCAGAAGTGTACTATCGGATTTGATGTACCTTCATAAGCTATGGAGCTAGATCCAGAAGAATTCTGCCATTACCATAAAAGTGATATTCATGAACAACTGATTTAAAGCAGAACTAAGTAAGTTTTGCTCTCGCTCTCCCCCTACTGGTCCCCTGTGAAAGCTCACTGTCGTAACGTTCCCCCGCCGCCGCCCCCCCAACAACAACGCGCAGAGAACACTTTTGCAAGAAGAAAGAAAAACAAAACCAAGAAAATGTCTCGACAGGTGAGTATTATTGTCATCTTTGCGCTCCTAAGGGTGGCGTTGCTAACAACGGCAAGGGCTTCATGCTTGTATTTATGTACGTGAGTGTGAGTGCCGTAAAGCAGGTTTGTTCTCGCGAGATTAGTCGGGTCCGATCCACTGAAAGTTGCAAGTGCTGCTTTCAGGACACAGACCCCGGAGGGAGGGGAGGGACCCACGAATCACCCCGCCAAGTCCTTGTTTACCCCCACAGGGACTCTAGAAAACATTTATTGAGGTGAAAAAACTTACTTAGTTCTGCTTTAATAAGGATATCAATGACAATCTAATTGATAAAGGCTTCTGAGGCTTATTAAACATATAAAATGAGCTATATTAATTGGTAACTTATTGCTGTTGCTTTTGTTCTGTATTTTATTTTGAGGATGTAAGTTGGAAGGGAATGGGGACAGGGTGAAGGTTCCAAACAGCCTGACAATTGGAATAAGCGAAGTTCTCTGACTTTGTACTTGTTGACAAAAAGTGTTGAGCTTTTTGGCAATGTGCCTTTTCTTATCTTCAGGTGAATCAGCAGCAGCAGGAGGTTGAACGGCTAAATAAAGAACTGTTGGAACAAAAAGCAGAGATGGCCCGACTTCGCAGCACTTTGACAGATAAAGAGAAGGTATCACTGAAAATAAAACCTTCACATGGGAAAATTATTACAAAAATTCTAGGTAAACATTTAATTGCTTAAAATGCTGCTTTTTACTAAAGGGTTGGTTAATGAGATTTAAAAAAAACAACAAAATAAATAAAACAGGTTTGGGATTAAACACCATCCCCTTGCAGACATTAATCTTTACTGTTGGATCAACAAACATATGTCGAACCCTGAGAACATCTTTATATACAAACTGGTGTTAAGAGTAAAAAAAAAAGATGGTGGATTTTTGCAAGTGTTTTAGCACACTGTTGGGAGGAAATTAATTTGAGTTATATGCTTATGTTTCCTCGTACGTATCTACTGTTGAGATGTTTACTCAGCTAAATGAGGGAGGAAACTGTTTCTGATGCACTTACATTGATTCAGATGTTAGTATCAGGTTACCATTCCCATTATGTTACCATTATTCAAGGTTTGTATACTGAATCTATAAACACAGATAAAGTAGAGTCAAATAATGCTGTCTGTATCTTTGTGAAGGTTCAACAACATAGGCCAATGATCAATATATATATTTTGATCAATGCTTAAAGTGAAAAAGTAAAAATGCTGGTATTCCTCTTAATGTCATTCAAATACAGTATGTGACAGAAACATGGGTGATATTCAACTCAGCCAGGAGGTTGTGTTTTTATTGGGGTTTGTTGGTCTGTCTGTCTGTTAGAAAGATAATTAAAACATTTCTAGATGGATTTTGATGAAATTTTCAGGATAGGTCAGAAATGGCACAAGGACCAATCAATTAGATTTAGGTGGTGATCCGGATCACTGTGAGGGATTTTGATCAAATTTATTCCTGACAGTGATCCAAATCACCACCAAAATTTAATCAATCGTCCACTTGAATGTGTAGCAAGCGTTGTGCAGTTTCTTGCTGTGATTTTTTTTCTCAACAAATAAGCTGTAAACTGTTGATAATTCAGAGGGGGTATTCACTGCTGGGGAAACTCAGAAAAAGTCTCTGTACATGTCCTATAATGGAAAAAAGTCCCAGTATACTGAGAGGNCTTATGTTTCCTCGTACGTATCTACTGTTGAGATGTTTACTCAGCTAAATGAGGGAGGAAACTGTTTCTGATGCACTTACATTGATTCAGATGTTAGTATCAGGTTACCATTCCCATTATGTTACCATTATTCAAGGTTTGTATACTGAATCTATAAACACAGATAAAGTAGAGTCAAATAATGCTGTCTGTATCTTTGTGAAGGTTCAACAACATAGGCCAATGATCAATATATACAGTGGGGCAAAAAAGTATTTAGTCAGCCACCAATTGTGTAAGTTCTCCCACTTAAAAAGATCAGAGAGGCCTATACTTTTCATCATAGGTATACCTCAACTATGAGAGACAAAATGAGGAAAAAAAATCCAGAAAATCACATTGTCTGATTTTTAAAGAATTTATTTGCAAATTATGGTGGAAAATAAGTATTTGGTCACCTACAAACAAGTAAGATTTCTGGCTTTCACAGACCTGTAACTTCTTTAAGAGGCTCCTCGGTCCTCCACTCGTTACCTGTATTAATGGCACCTGTGTGAACTCGTTATCAGTATAAAAGACACCTGTCCACAACCTCAAACAGTCACGCTCCAAACTCCACTATGGCCAAGACCAAAGAGCTGTCAAAGGACACCAGAAACAAAATTGTAGACCTTCACCAGGCTGGGAAGACTGAATCTGCAATAGGTAAGCAGCTTGGTGTGAAGAAATCAACTGTGGGAGCAATTATTAGAAAATGGAAGACATACAAGACCACTGATAATCTCCCTCGATCTGGGGCTCCACGCAAGATCTCACCCCGTGGGGTCAAAATGATCACAAGAACGGTGAGCAAAAATCCCAGAACCACACGGAGGGACCTAGTGAATGACCTGCAGAGAGCTGGGACCAAAGTAACAAAGGCTACCATCAGTAACACACTACGCCGCCAGGGACTCAAATCCTGCAGTGCCAGACGTGTCCCCCTGCTGAAGCCAGGACACGTCCAGGCCCGTCTGCGGTTTGCTAGAGAGCATTTGGATGATCCAGAAGAGGATTGGGAGAACATCATATGGTCAGATGAAACCAAAATAGAACTTTTTGGTAGAAACTCAACTTGTCGTGTTTGGAGGGGAAAGAATGCTGAGTTGGATCCAAAGAACACCATACCTACTGTAAAGCATGGGGGTGGAAACATCATGCTTTGGGGCTGTTTTTCTGCAAGGGGACCAGGACGACTGATCCGTGTAAAGGAAAGAATGAATGGGGCCATGTATCGTAAGATTTTGAGTGAAAACCTCCTTCCATCAGCAAGGGCATTGAAAATGAGACGTGGCTGGGTCTTTCAGCATGACAATGATCCCAAACACACCGCCCGGGCAACGAAGGAGTGGCTTCGTAAGAAGCATTTCAAGGTCCTGGAGTGGCCTAGCCAGTCTCCAGATCTCAACCCCATAGAAAATCTCTGGAGGGAGTTGAAAGTCCGTGTTGCCCAGCATCAGCCCCAAAACATCACTGCTCTAGAGGAGATCTGCATGGAGGAATGGGCCAAAATACCAGCAACAGTGTGTGAAAACCTTGTGAAGACTTACAGAAAACGTTTGACCTCTGTCATTGCCAACAAAGGCTATATAACAAAGTATTGAGATTAACTTTTGTTATTGACCAAATACCTATTTTCCACCATAATTTGCAAATAAATTCTTTAAAAATCAGACAATGTGATTTTCTGGATTTTTTTTCCTCATTTTGTCTCTCATAGTTGAGGTATACCTATGATGAAAATTACAGGCCTCTCTGATCTTTTTAAGTGGGAGAACTTACACAATTGGTGGCTGACTAAATACTTTTTTGCCCCACTGTATATTTTGATCAATGCTTAAAGTGAAAAAGTAAAAATGCTGGTATTCCTCTTAATGTCATTCAAATACAGTATGTGACAGAAACATGGGTGATATTCAACTCAGCCAGGAGGTTGTGTTTTTATTGGGGTTTGTTGGTCTGTCTGTCTGTTAGAAAGATAATTAAAACATTTCTAGATGGATTTTGATGAAATTTTCAGGATAGGTCAGAAATGGCACAAGGACCAATCAATTAGATTTAGGTGGTGATCCGGATCACTGTGAGGGATTTTGATCAAATTTATTCCTGACAGTGATCCAAATCACCACCAAAATTTAATCAATCGTCCACTTGAATGTGTAGCAAGCGTTGTGCAGTTTCTTGCTGTGATTTTTTTTCTCAACAAATAAGCTGCAAACTGTTGATAATTCAGAGGGGGTATTCACTGCTGGGGAAACTCAGAAAAAGTCTCTGTACATGTCCTATAATGGAAAAAAGTCCCAGTATACTGAGAGGTAAAAAAAAAAGTGCTGGTACTGCGTACTGTATACTGGCTCACTTAAAGCACTGCGTTTGCCTCATTCAAATATATTTCTGTTTAATTTTCTTCAGGAGGGGACACAGGTGAACAGCAGCATATTGGCCCTGCAGTCAGAGCGGGATGCACTGCTTTGCTCTGCAAGAGAAAAGGATGCAGAGCTTTCCTCACTGAGGCAACAGGCGTATCAGCAGCAGAGCTCTCTGGGCCTGGAGAAAGACCTGATTAATCGAGAACTGGAGTCCCTAAGAGCTCAGCTACAGCAGCAGGTACTGGCTACAGTCAGATCACCATCTTAGAAAAGCCACAAAAAATATCAATGCGAAGTTTTCAGTGTACCAGAAACGTTTTAAGATAAAAAATAATCTGGTGATGCTGTTTGAGAGACGATCAGTGGCAATATCTTGAACATGATGTTATTCAGCTTTACATTTGTCCAGTGGTGGGCTGTGCAGTCCTCAGCTGGGTCTTCAGTGCCACTCCGTCTGAATCAGTCCACCCCTCAGTAACTATTTTATGGCTATAAAAACAATCTTATTATACAGAAATGCATTATAAAGAGCCATTGCATCACAGATAACTCATGTAGGGTAAATTTGACTCCCCCTTTTCCTGAAGTAAAAGCTGAGTAAAAGCCTGAATCCAGGTAAGATTGAAAGGGCTGTAAATTTGTGTTTTTAGATATAAAATGTTTCATATTACAGGTTAAATCTTCAGAAATAACCACAAAGTCATGAAATTTGTGTGACATGGCCTCTTTAAATCAGCACAACTATATTTCTGTTTGTGCAGCTTTACAAAAGTTTACTTGCTCTGTTTGGTACTCAAACTCTCCAATCAAATGGTATGAATACACTGACGTCACTGTACGTCTTCTAGAGGACCTTGGTGTCGTCAACTAAAAATCTGATTGAAGCAACAGTTTAATTGACGCATATTTTCTGTTAGCGGGGCCTGCGGAACTGATTGTGAAGGCATCCAACCAGAGTTCCTGGACTTTGATCCTGCCTGGTAATAAGCGATGGCTGAAATGTGATTAGCCCCAACAGGGCATAATATGAAAATACATGTGTGGAAGCAGCAGCCAGGGGGAAAGCTGGGAAAGAAAGTTGACATTTGGAATTATTTAATGCGTATCAATGTGTTAGTTTTTTTTCCTTATTCTATCAAAACCTTTCATTATAATAAATATTAGAAATACGATCACTCAAGAAGTTTGGTTCAAAACTCAGCCGAGGAGAGTGTCAGCGTACGTAGCATCTCAGCGAGACAGCCCTGACAACTCTGCTGGTCCCTCTTCAGCTCAGTGTCTTTATTCACTTAGAAACAGCAAAAACAGATAACATGAATCATCACTCCCAAATCAGTGGAGCCAGTCGTGGCTGGCACCTCGCAGTTACCTTGGATTAAGAAAAACAATGTGTTCTGAGGGAGAATGTGTAAGTCAGATAACAGTAGCAGGTCAGATAACAGGGCCTGTGTGACTGCTTGCACACAGGTCATGCAGGAGGTTTCTTCAAAGTTGGTGTCAGGCATGAACGTGTATAATTCTATGTTTTCCATTCTCTATCACAATGGACAAAATATAATGAACATCAGTCTGTGATTCAAATATATTTTAGGTCTGCAGAAAAGGCCTTGCAGGCCCCAAAGGCCTGCCCTGCATTTGTCTCATGAGTATTATATTTAGTTAATAATAATTAACCCTCTCATGCTCAAGTTGAGATTCAGTGACTGTTGCAAATCTGCAACGTCTCCCTAGAGAGGGTTTCATTTCCTCTTCATGTTTGAGGTGTCGCTCAGCTTTAGAGTCAAAAATTCAGACTCTTCTCACATCACTGCAGTTTTAGTTCCTTCTTTTAAAAGTATTTTAATTGATTAGTCTGAATACTTTTAGATATCTATGGATTATTTATAAATGGACTTGCATAACTAAGAAAATTTTTTAAAAAATGCCAAAGTTTCTAACTTTTAATTAGGTGCCTTTTTATCAATCATTCAGCGTATTTAAAGGGAACAAATACAGCTGAACCTGGGCCAGAGCAAACAAAGGTGAGAGATGTCTAAGGAGCCATACATGTCAACATTGAGAACTCAGAATTAGGGAGACAGTTAGGGAGACTGTAGTTGAGGTTCTGGACATGTCGGGGGGGGGTCAGGAGAGTTGACATGTATGTATGGAGCTCAGCAGGAAGATGATAACAATGTGAAAAGTAAAGGCCACAAGACCATCTTCAACCAGCTTCATGTTCCTGTGGCCAAAGTTGCCTGTATTATTAAAAAGTAAAATGTTTATAGGACTGTAGCCAACCTCCCAGGACATGAACATGAGGGAATGCAACCCCAGTTTGATTGGACAGATATAGCAAATGTTAGAGGAAAATAAGGGTAAGGAATCCATCCAAAATCTTTCTAGTTAAAGGTTCTGATTGGACATCAGTGGCGTTTTGACCAAAATGAACTTTATGGAAGAAGACACAGGAGGCTCCACTACTGACAGAAAAACACATAAAACAGACTGGAATTCACCAGAGGGAATGTTGACATGCTATAAAGTTTCTTTGAGAAAATCTTTTGGAGTGATGAAACAAAATTGGAACTTTCAGGCCACACTTACTGTGAAACATGGAACGGGCCTTGTTTCATTCTATGACTGCTTTGCTTCATCCGGCACAGGGAACCTTAAATTTGTGCATGGCACATTAAAGTCTCCAGACTTCTAAGACATTCTGAGGGCACAACATACTGCCCAGTGTCAGAAAGCTCATCCTCAGTTACAGGTCATTGATTTTCCAACAGAATAATATTCTTTAATGTCCATCCACAAACCCATATCTTAATCCCATGAAACACCCTGGAAAGATCTTAAAATTGCAGTGTGGACATGCTTTCCTTTACACCTGAAACTACTTGAGTGGTTTCTTAAGGCAGAGTGTGGCAAAGCAGATGTCTCATTGTGAAGTACCGAGATGGTTTGTTTGAAGTGAGTCCTGCAAAGCTTGCCACAATATTAAATCAACCAACTTTTACCAACTTTTTTGTTTAGGCCATTTTAGATCAGTAGAGTTTATTAAACACAGTTTGATTTGGGTCAAAATGGAATATACAGTCAGGGATATCATTAAACTTTTGTGACTTTTAACTTAAATCAGAGATGGTTAAATATTTGTTTACTGTGGAGGGGTACCAACAAATTTGTCCATCATTCTCACTGAACGGTTTTCAAAAGTGCAAAAAGTCTTAAATCCAGCTTCTCTTAACCTACAGAAACCCTATATTCTTCTTAAGTATTGTATTTAAATATGCTTGTGTTTTTTTCTTTTCTATAGCTGGCCATAAATGCAGAGCAGAAGCTGGAAATTGACAGGCTGAAACAAGAGCTGGATTTCACACGAGCCGAACTAACACGAGCAAACAGTGCACTGCAAAGCAAAGAAATGGTAGTGAGATTTCTGGACAATTTTTTTACTTTGCCTGATAGTCCTCTGAATGAAGCATTGGTTGTAATTATTCATACATATTTTGCTCCTTCAGAGTGGCACACAGCTGAACAGCACATTGGCAGGGTTGCAGGGAGAGAGGGAAATGTTGCTGAGGTCAGTTCGGGAGCAGGAGGCTGAGTTGAACTCCCTAAGACAACAAGTTCAGCTCCAGCAAAGCTCCCTCGAGCAGGAGAGGCAGAGGAGCAGCAAGGAATTTGAAGGCTTGCGCGCTCAGCTACAACAGCAGGTTAGCTATCATCTTTCTGACCAAAAGATAAATATTCAAATGTGTTAATTGCTTACAGGATTGTCTTTGTTAAATCAGGCTTGTCGAGAAGGTGAGCTAGCACAGAAGCTGAAGGATGAGCAGTTCTGTCTACTGCAATGCGCAGTGGTGGAGGCTGAGGGCATCATACTGGATGCTGTGGCCAAACTGGATGACCCTATACATGTCCGCTGCATCAGCTCTCCTGGTAAAATGCTGTTTTCAGAATCAGGCTGCTTTTTTTTTTTTTTTTACTACATCAAAGTACACCTAAGTTCACTATTTCAGTTAATTGAAAAGATTTAAAGCTTTTTAAAAGCTTGACCTAATATGTGTAATGTTTGTTTTGCATAACTAATCATTTAGTCCCCAAATGTGCACTTACATTTGTTTGATTAACACAAAATATTTTGAGTACTTGCTTTTATAAACAATGAAAGCTAAACCAGATAAGTTTTACATTTTAAATATCATTTCCTGTAAATAGCTGATTACCAGGAAGAACATAATTTCGAAAGAAATTAAAGTTATTCAGTGAAAAAGAATGTTTTTTTTACTCACATCACAATTAGATAGAAAGAAAAACATGAAACTTTTACAAAGTTATTTAGTGTTTGATAGAGACAATATGATAAAAAGGAAATATGAAGGAGCACTATGAATATGAATTCCTTCCAGGTGTTCGTGAAATACTTCAAGACCAATCTCATAGTAAAACACCAAGCAAAGTTACAACATGGTATTGAAAAATGTACATAATTTTATGTATTTTTTAGAATTTGAATATTCAGCAAATACTATAGTTTTGAACCTAAGGTCCAAATACAATAGCCCAAAAAGTTTTATCCACTCAAAGCTATTTTTGCTTTATGATTTTTCACACACATTATATAAATATCAACCCAGTGTGGTGTTCTTGAGTTATTTTAACCTGACCTGACCCAGAGGACAAATGTGGGACAGGTATATGGCAATGAAATGAAATGAAATGAAAAATACTTTATTTATCCCAGAAAGGAAATTCAACATTGTAGTAGTTTTTTGTTTTTTTTTTGTCCAACAATAGAAAACAATAATAAGACAATAATATAATAATAACGATCAAGGTCTGTTCTTGTTGTGGAGGCTAATGGCTGCAGGCAGGAATGATCTTTTGTTTCTTTCGGTCTTGCATCGGACCTGAAGAAGCCTCTCACTGAACACACTCTGTTGTTTGATCACTGTGTCGTGCAGAGGGTGAGAAGAGTCCTCCATCTTCATCAGCTTGTCCAGCATTCTTTTTTGTACAATCAGCTCCAGCGGCTCCAGAGATACTCCCAGCACAGATCCAGCTTTCCTGATCAGTTTGTTGATTCTCTTCAAGTCTCTGGTTCTGATGCTGCTGCCCCAGCAGATGGCTGCAAAGCTGATTGCACTTTCCACAACAGACCTATAGAAGATTTGCAACATCTTGGTGCAGACATTAAAAGATGTCAGCTTCCTTAAGAAGTAGAGTCTGCTCTGACCTTTCTTGTAGATGTATTCTGTGTTGCATTTCCACTCTAGTCTGTTGTCCAGCTGAACTCCAAGTTACTTGTATTCCTCCACCACCTCCACCTCCTCTCCTAGGATGGAAATACTGCTGTGTTGATTCTTTCTCCTCCTGAAGTCAACAATCATCTCCTTAGTTTTGCTGGAATTTAAAACGAGATGATTGTTACCGCACCATTTCACAAACTGACTGACCAGTTCTCTATACTCAGCTTCTTGTCCCTCACTGATGCACCCAACAACTGCAGAGTCATCAGAGTATTTCTGCAGATGACAGGACTCAGAGTTGTACTGGAAGTCAAAGGTGTACATCGTGAAGAGAAATGGTGAGAGTACAGTTCCTTGTGGCGCTCCAGTGCTGCTGACCTTCATCTCAGACACAACCTTTCAGTCTCACAAACTGTGGTCTGTTTGTGAGGTAGTCATAAATCCAGGAGGATGTGGAGGAATCCACTTGGAATTTATGGAGTTTCTCACATAACAAAGCAGGCTGAATTGTGTTAAAAGCACTTGAGAAGTCAAAGAACATGACCCTCAAAGTGCTGCCTGATTGGTCCAGATGAGAGTGTGCTCTGTGAAGCAGGTAGATGATGGCATCTTCAACCCCAAGCCCATTACAGTATGCAAACTGTATTGGGTCCTGAAAGGTGCTGACCTGCTTGTTGAGGTGAGCCAGTAAGAGTCTCTCCAGGACTTTCAAGACATGAGATGTCAGGGCAACTGGTCTGTAGTCATTTGGTTCAGCTGGTTGTGGTTTTTTAGGTACTGGAACAAGGCAGGATGTTTTCCACAGCACAGGAACTGTTTTCTGTCTCAGACTGGTGTTGAAGAGGTGCTGGAGAACTGGACATAGTTGCATTGAGCAGGTCTTGAGAACTCTGGGACTGACACCATCTGGACCTGCAGCCTTGTTCTGGTTCAGTTTCTCTAGTTGTTTCTTGACCTGGTTGCAGGTCACAGACAGAGTGGAGGTGGAGGCAGAGGAGGTATTTGGGTGCTCTGAGGTGGAGGAAGATGATGCTGTGTTCTGGTCCATGACTGAGCTGCAGGGTGACGGAGTGGAGGTGTGACAGGAAAGCTGTGGGGTCATGGAGGGTGTGTGGTCTGTGGGGCTGGAGGCAGGGGGGGAACTGAACCTGTTGAAGAACATGTTCAATTCATTAGCTCTGTCCAGACCTCCATCAGTCTGGTCCCCCTTTACCTTGAAGCCGGTGATCTTCTTCATTCCAGACCACACATCCCTCACGTTGTTCTGCTGGAGCTGACTCTCTAGCTTCTTCCTGTAGTCCTCCTTGCACTTCCTGGTTTGTGCTTTAAGTTATTTTTGTGTTGTCTTTAATAACTCCCTGTCACCATCCCTGAAGGCTTTCTTTTTGATGTTCAGCAGCTTTTTCAGGTCTCTGGTGATCCAGGGTTTGGGGAAGCACCTCACAGTTCTTGTTGGTACGATGCTGTCCACACAGAAGTTTATATAATCTGTCACACACTCAGTCATGGTGTTGATGTTGTCTCCATAAGGTTCACAGAGGACATTCCAGTCCGTAGCCTCGAAGCAACTTTTCAGAGCACCTTCAACATCATTAGACCAGGTTTTGATGGTTTTTGTGATCACTGGTTGCTGCTGAACGATGGGCTTGTAGGTGGAGGTGAGAAGAACCAGATTATGGTCAGATCTTCCTAAAGGTGGCAGGGCAGAGGAGCTGTATGCATTTTTAATATTTACATAAAATAAGTCCAACGTCTTCTTTTCTCTGGTGGAGCAGCTGACAAACTGTTGGAATGTTGGTAAAGCTGTAGAGAGGGAGACGTTGTTGAAGTCTCCAGAGATCGCCATAACTGAGTTTGGATGCTGTGTTTGTAGCCTTGCAACAACGGAGCTGATGACATCACAGGCAGTTTCTGGAGTGGTACCAGGTATTATATAAACCGCTACCAGAATAACACAGGTAAACTCTCTGGGTAAATAATATGGACGGAAACTCACAGCTAACAGTTCGATGTCCCTCGTACGGATCTTCTCCTTCACGGTGACATGTCCAGGATGACACCAACGCTGGTTAACCAGCACTAAAATTCCACCTCCCCTCAGCTTCCCGCTGAGTTGCTTACTGCGGTCTGCGCGGACCGTCATAAAGCCGTGTACAGACACGTTACTGTCTGGGATGTGTTCATGCAGCCACGTCTCGGTGAAACACATAAAACTGCATTCTCTGTACTCTCTCTGGGACCTGGTTAGCACCTCGAGCTCGTCCATTTTGTTAGCTAGCGATCTGACGTTACCCATCACAACAGTTGGAAGAAACGGTTTAAATCTCCACCGCTTTTCTCTTTGCTTCACTCCTGCCCTGCAACCTCTTCTCTTTCTCTTCAACTCCAGCGGGATTTGCTGTGTTATTTCACTGTTAATTTTGATTTGGGAGAGTTTTATCAGTTGGTCACGCTGATAAACAAGTCTTCCGTTGCCATGGAGACTCATCATAATCAAAATCTGGAAACAGCTAAAAAGAGCCAAAAATATCCAAAAAAACTCTCCCGTGCAGCACAGCCTCCGAACTGACGTAAAAATCCTCTTTTAAAATAACTAATTTGACAGCTGAAGTCTGTCAAAAGACGGCTGTAATTTAAAAAAATCACGATAGCAAAGACAGAGCTACTACAATTTGCTGCCACCTCAAGGCGCATTCTAGAACAACAATTAAGAGGATATCAGAGTAGTTTCAAAATCTCAATCTCAATCACAACAACAAAATAGTATATTTATCATTATTATTATTTATTTTTGTATTAAAGAGGCCATTCTATTAAAAAAAAAAAAATCTGCGATTTCTGTTGATATTTTAGCTCCACGGGTGTTCTTGGCTTCATAGTGGATGTGAAATCAGCACAACAACTTCTCTTTCAGTTTTTATCTCTCAAACTACACAAGTGGTGATAACACCCAACTCCTCCAGATTTCGAACAGCCTGTACTTACGGCACATCTACTTTGCTTGTTAGCTCGCACAGTTGAGACCACGCCTAGCAGGCTGCTGGCTAAAAGCTGTTAGCATAAACACACATGAAACAGGAAGATACTCAGTGCGCTGTTGCCATGCGCAGCGGGGGAGGATACAGGAAGCCGTGCTCTCATAGGCTAGTATGTAGGCCAGCCCGAGTCCAGCTAATTAGCATAATGGATATTAATTAAGCCAGGCAAATCTGCAAGCAGTCAGATTGAAAGGGCTGTAAATCAGTGTTTCCTAACGATTTTTAGATAGAAAATGTTTCATAGTACAGGTTAATATTTCAGAAATAACCACAAAGTAATGAAATTTGTTTGAAATGGCCTCTTTAAAGTTATATAAACAGGTACAAAAAAAATCTGCAACGATGGTAGAAAGTTTAGAATCTCTAAATATGCACTTTTATGTTGTTCATTTGGATTTGAAATTACATTATCAACTCTCCTCCTGACTTTTAGATTATTTGGTGAACCGAGCTGAAATCACAATGGGTTCTATTGATAAAATGCATCAGAGCCACCTGGCCTATTTGGGAAACCGAAACGGTAGGTTGGGTGTCATGTACAGAGCATGCCTATGTGTTTAGTCCAGATGTACTGTAATTGAGTGTTTCTTATGCTTACAGATGCCAGTGGCCTGCTGAGAGCTGTTACACAGTTTTCACACCTTGCTGCTGATACGATTGTCAACGGTGCAGCAACATCCCACGCAGCTCCCATCGATAAGGCCGATGGTAAGAGACACATGTAATACACTCTAAGTAGACTAAGTCTAAGGCAGAAAATATTTAGTTGTCTTTGTTTTGTACAGGTTTATCTGACAGCTGTCGGGAATGTGCAAATCACTGCCTTCAGTTCTTGAAGGATTTGAAGTTTCAGCCCAGTTTACAAAGAGCAGACCCATCTGCAATACGTTACATTGTTCAGCGCATCTTGGCTATGGGACAGGTGGGTGGGCATTCATTATAACAGTAACAAGACAAAGGAAGTGTCTAGAAGTAAACTCAGTAGTAGTAATACTTACAGAGCAAACATCAGTCAGGTGTTGTACACACATCGTCTTAGTTTTCTAAAGTTGTTATTAAACACATATACCTAAGTCAGATGTCAGTATGAGTGTTAACATTTTGAACAGATAATAGCAGTAAAGAAAAACATCAAAGAATTGTGTTTGAAACATACATGCATGGATTTCTTCAGCTGTTGTAATATTTTTACCTCACTACAGCACTAGAATTAACCTGTTTGGGGATTTTTAAGCTTTTATTGCTGTTGGTAGTCTTGATGAAAACAGATATATACAGTGGCTTGCAAAAGTATTCGTCCCCCACATTACGGCCACAAACATGAATAAATTTTATTGGAATTCCATGTGAAAGACCAATACAAAGTGGTGTACACGTGAGAAGTGGAACGAAAATCATACATGATTCCAAACATTTTTTACAAATAAATAACTGAAAAGTGGTGTGTGCGTAATTATTCAGCCCCCTTTAGTCTGATTGCAGTCAGTTGCCCATAGACATTGCCTGATGAGTGCTAATGACTAAATAGAGTGCACCTGTGTGTAATCTAATGTCCGTACAAATACAGCTGCCCTGTGACGGCCTCAGAGGTTGTCTAAGAGAATGTTGGGAGCAACAACACCATGAAGTCCAAAGAACACACCAGACAGGTCAGGGATAAAGTTATTGAGAAATTGAAATCAGGCTCAGGCTACAAAAAGATTTCCCAAGCCTTGAACATCCCACAGAGCACTGTTCAAGCAATCATTCAGAAATAGAAGGAGTATGGCACAACTGTAAATCTACCAAGACAAGGCCGTCCACCTAAACTCACAGGCCGAACAAGGAGAGCGCTGATCAGAAATACAGCCAAGAGGCCCATGGTGACTCTGGATGAGCTGCAGAGATCTACAGCTCAGGTGGGGGAATCTGTCCATAAGACAACTATTAGTCATGCACTGCACAAAGTCGGCCTTTATGGAAGAGTGGCAAGAAGAAAGCCATTGTTAAAAGAAAACCATGAGAAGTCTCGTTTGCAGTTTGCCACAAGCCATGTGGGGGACACAGCAAACATGTGGAAGAAGGTGCTCTGGTCAGATGAGACCAAAATGGAACTGTTTGGCCAAAATGCAAAACGCTGTGTGGCGGAAAACTAACACTGCACATCACTCTGAACACACCATCCCCACTGTCAAATATGGTGGTGGCAGCATCATGCTCTGAGGGTGCTTCTCTTCAGCAGGGACAGGGAAGCTAGTCA
>SSNP01000021.1:0-79857 GCA_006937955.1 Pachypanchax playfairii
GCTTGTGCAAATTGTAGCCTCAGTTTCCTGTTCTTAGCTGAAAGGAGTGGCACCCGGCGTGGTCTTCTGCTGCTGTAGCCCATCTGCCTCAAAGTTCGACGTACTGTGCGTTCAGAGATGCTCTTCTGCCTACCTTGGTTGTAACGAGTGGTTATTTGAGTCACTGTTGCCTTTCTATCAGCTCAAACCAGTCTGGTCATTCTCCTCTGACCTCTGGCATCAACAAGGCATTTCCGCCCACAGAACTGCCGCTCACTGGATATTTTTTCTTTTTCGGACCATTCTCTGTAAACCCTAAAGATGGTTGTGCGTGAAAATCCCAGTAGATCGGCAGTTTCTGAAATACTCAGACCAGCCATTCTGGCACCAACAACCATGCCACGTTCAAAGTCACTCAAATCACCTTTCTTCCCCATACTGATGCTCGGTTTGAACTGCAGGAGATTGTCTTGACCATGTGTACATGCCTAAATGCGCTGAGTTGCCGCCATGTGATTGGCTGATTAGAAATTAAGTGTTAACGAGCAGTTGGACAGGTGTACCTAATAAAGTGGCCGGTGAGTGTGTATATATATATATATATATATATTTATTTATATTTATTTATATATTGTATATATGTTTACAATCTATAAAAAAACATTCAACTACATATGTCAAAAAAAGCTTGGGAAAAAGAAATTTATGTGGTAATTTCTGAAGATGACTGGTTGAGTATGTAAAACTGCCATGACTACTTCCTCTTCTAATCTTTGGAGAGTTTACATGGAAAAACATTGTACGCTTCTTTATATCATCGTATATTACAAGTAAACAGTGTAAAGATCCAGATAAAGCTCAATGTTGGAGAAATTGTGGAAATATTTGTGCAGGACACTTTCATGTTTTTTGGGACTGTGCCAAGATTGCACCCTACTGGACAAAAGTGATAAAAGAGGTTAAGAACATACAGTACTTGGGATGGACTTGCCATACAATTTTATAATAATCTATTTAGGCCATGTACCTCAAGAACTAAGGAAATCGGACAAGTACCTGTTATCAGTACTGTTGGCAGGGGCAAAGAAAGCCATAACACGTAAATGGTTACATGAGGATGAAATTTACAACATGGAAAGACTGACATTTTCTTTAAGATTGGCTGCCGAAAAATGTAAAAAATATTGGGAAAAATGGGACAGCTACATGAAGAAAAGGACTTTGTGACAGACATTTTTCTTTATTTATTTATCCAGTGTTTTTATTTTGAATACAACCAATTAAAATGTTTGTGCCTTGTCCGAATTTATAGTTGTACTCTGGATGCTCTGTGCTTTTTGTGTTTATTTTGTAGTGGCCTGCTTTTTTTGGCTTTTTTTTTGTTTTGTTTCGCCATGTAAAAAATCTCATTTCTGAGAATAAAGTTTAAAAAAAAAGAATTTAATTCAGCCCATATTCAAACACATTTTAAAGTCATAACTAAGAATTTGCAAGAAACAAATATGACTCAAGAATAGAGACCTGGGGTCTCATTTATAAACGTTGCGTACGCATGCGTATGGACATTTTGGAGACGAGGGGAATCAATGACGCAGTTGGTGAGGTGGTGAACTGCAGTCAGACTGCATATTACTCCTCTCACACACGTCATTTCATCTCACACCAAATGAGGTAATAATAATAATATAATAATAATAATTAAGTAATTATAGATTTGTGTTATTATAAACATTCAGAACAGCAATGATATCTATATTGCAGCTTGTAGTGAGCTGTAGCTCTCCTAAAAACATTTTTTAATACTAAAATTAATCACCTCCTCGACAGGAAGCAAGGGTCTGAGGGTGTAATGCGGCGTTTGAGATGACAACGACAAGGTTCATTTAATGTTTTTTAATGTCTCATTTAAGGCCCCAACGGCTGTCATCATGTCGCAAAACACACTCGCTATTTCTTTTAATTCATTGGTCACGGAATTAATAGCACTGATGGTGTTTCTCTGTGTCTGCATCACAGCTTCAGTCAGAACCCGACCACTGCTGGATGCGCTGCGGTCACCGGCAGCGCTGGTGCTGGGGACAGTCTGACGTCCTCATCCTCGCCTATGTGCAAATGCAGAAAAGACACGGCATATTAGTCTGTCTCCTTAAAACATGCTAAAATTTGTTAACTTAGCCACGTATTACAAAAGGTGCTTTATGGGGTTTATTTGTTGTTTCTGTCAGGTCGGTGTCGCCCTCCTTCTCTGACACAAGACTGTACACCGTCCTGTCAGCTGCACTGACAGTCTGCACTGCAGACTCTGCAACCTGTAGTTTTTTCTTTTGTTTGTGACACCGCTGCTGTTTCCACCAAATAAAATGTCTCTCCTAGCCTCCACTTCACCCACTAACACTTTAATTTTCGTCTCTGTGAAGTGTATCTTCTTGTTTTTTTGTTTAGTTGCGATATTTCCCGTCTTCCTCATATGTATCAATATTCATGTCCTGCTTTGCATTGACCTTATATGACCCGGTTTGGGCATGTTTAGGGCGGGACATGAGCCAAATTCACGTACGCAAGCTTCCAGGTAGAGTGTGATTTATAAAGGGGAAATTGCTTACAACTGTGCGTACGCATGATTTTATAAATCGGAAATCTTTTTGGCATACGCAAACTTTTTGTTTTGGTCGTACGTACACTTTTAGTCAGGATTCTACACAATGTTTTATAAATGAGACCCCTGATTGACATCAGTAAACAAAGAAAGGTAATGTCAACTAATTTTTTAATTTTAGTTATTTAAATTGAATGCATATCGTGATTTTTTTTTTTTACTTTAAACATTGGATGACACTTTATTGTATTAATGGCTCTAGGGCTTTAGTTTAGTTGATGTGTGAAAACCGGTTCAATAAAGCTCATTTATAAAACATTGCGTAGAAACCCTACTGAAAGTGTACATACGACCAAAACAAAAAGTTTGCGTACGCCAAAAAGATTTCCGATTTATAAAACCATGGGTACGCACAGTTGTAAGTAATTTCCCCTTTATAAATCACACTCTTCCTGGAAGTGTGCGTACGTGAATTTGGCTCATGTCCCGCCCTGAACACGCCCAAACCCAACAGAGACATTTTATTTGGTGGAAACAGCAGCGGTGTCACAAATAAAAGAAAAAACTACAGGTTGCAGAGTCTGCAGTTCAGACTGTCAGTGCAGCTGACAGGACGGTGTACAGTCTTGTGTCAGAGAAGGAGGGCGACACCGACCTGACAGAAACAACAAATAAACCCCATAAAGCACCTTTTGTAATACGTGGCAATGTTAACAAATTTTAGCATGTTTTAAGGAGACAGACTAATATGCCCTGTCTTTTCTGCATTTGCACATTTGGTAGAAGGCGAGGATGAGGACGTCAGACTGTCCACAGCACTAGTGCTGCTCATCCAGTGGTCGGGTTCTGACTGAAGCTCTGATGCCGACACAGAGAGACTCCATCAGCGCTATTAATTCCGTGACCAATGAACTAAAAGAAATAAGGAGTGTGTTGTGTGACATTGCCTTGGTGCTTAAAATTATACATTAAAAAACATTAAATGAACCTTTTCGTTGTCATCTCGACCGCTGCATTACACCCTCAGACACATGTTCCCCGAGTAAGTCTTCCTGTCGAGGAGGAGGCGATTAATTTTATGTATTTCTTTTAGTATTAAAGAACGTTTTTAGGAGCGCTACAGCTCACTGCAAGCTGCAATGTTTTACTGACCGTCACTTAATTGGATTTATGCAGCCCCACCCAAAAAATATTTCACCAGCCGCGACAGGGTTTTCTTTTTGCATTCCAATATTAGGAAAATATGTAAAAATAAGAACGTCAAACAAATTGTCAGTTTTTATGGTTGAAATTTATTTTAGTTTGCAATAGATAGAACAAAACAAAGTAAAAAAGGGTTCAGATTCTCTTTCAGCTCTAATGTCTTTTAAATCAGTGTCAACAACTGGTAGACCTGACATCTTTATTAAATACAGGGGAAAAGTATACAAATGAAAACAAAGATCAGTCAGTAATATCACAGATGAGGATGGGAAATACAGCATTAAATTGTACACTTCACTTGATAGGGAAACATCCCACAGGTTTGTGTGATTGTGGAGAGGACAGGGAAACAGTGGAGCATGTGCTGTGTAAATGTACAAGGTATACAGAAAACAGGAAACTATTAAATGAACAGTTAAAAGTAAAAGGATATGGGGCAATGAGTTTAAATAATTTATTAAGTGGGAAAAGGGTATTAAAAGGTGAGTTTTGGAATTCTTGAGAGGAAGTGGGTTAATAAGAAAAATATGGGATGGTCCACTCCGACACAGTAGGGGGCAGAAATGCACCTGAACGTTAGATGCCACTCGCGAATAAAACAAAAAGAAGAGCGAATTCTTCTTTCGTGTGTGACGCTAGCAGCATTAGCTTCTCGTGTTTGTCCTTTTTTAGAGATGGTTTCGGTGTTTGATGTGAATATTTGAGTGTGTGCAGTAACAATGTCTTCAGTTCAGTCTCTGAGAGAGTTTATCAACGCGCGATTATCTGCTGCTGCTGAAGAAATATTCACCCAGTTTGAAAAAACCATCTTTCTTTATGAACAAGAGGTGGCTCGTCAGCGCAAACTGCTGGATTTCAGCTGGAAACCACAAATAAACAAAGACAGAATAGGTAAATTACTGACGAACAGCTTATAGTACAAACCCTCCTTCTCTTTCAGTCTCGTTTTCTCTCCTCTGTCTTCTAGCTGCAGCTACTTCCTGAAGTTCCTGGTTTTATTATCGGTCTCATAGCAACCAGCGATGAGCGCAGGTTAGCCTAGCTATGCTACCTCTATTAGCTCTATTATAAACAGTAATGCGTTGGTTAAAGCCCAGTTATGTAAAAACCTGAATGACTTAGTAAACTTCTTCCTCTCAATCTCAGTTTTTTTCCAAAAATTAGAAACTTCCGTGAAAAGAAAATAAACGTTATAGTTTTCATGTTGTTTCAGTTCACTGGTGAACACATCAGTCTCTTCAGTGTCAGTCACGTGCTGTTTCTAAAGCAGTTTTTACAAACAGTTGAATGTAGTGAAGTGTGTTGTGACAAATATTCCACAGATAACATGAGACTGGAGAGTCCACCTTGTCTTTTAATGCCTTCCCTCATGTAGAGATGAACATGTTGTTCAGTGCAGGTTATTGATCTCAGTATTTATGATTCTGTCTGAGTTTTCTCTTCAGCGTTCCCTCTTGTCCTCATCTCTTTAATTCATGTGTGTGTGAGAGAGAAATCCTAAAAGTTTTAGACTTTTTATTCCATTTCTTGAAGATCTTTCAGCTTCATCCAAAAGGCTTCTTCAGTTCTGATGGTGTGTTGGGAGTTTCAGGCTTATATGTTGTTGTTGGAACAGAAATTCAGAACCACCTGATTACTAGCAGTAGAAAGATACTGTAACACTACAAACCTTTAAATACAACTATCTACTGATGAGTCGGTCATCATCATGGGCCAGGAATCCTCTAAATAGTCTCAAGGCACCGGGTCTGAAGTGTAGTCTTTGGCTAAAAGACCTGTACAGGACAACAGCTGTAACATCATTTTATGTTCCAGCCTAGATTTATATAGAAATGTCAATGTCACATTTATTTATAAAGCACATTTAAAACAACATGGTTGACAAAAGTGCTGTACAGTTAAAAATTTACATTGTAACAATACAACCAGGTAAAAGTTCTGAAGACGTGCATAAAACACAATAAAACTAAGACTATGTTATAAAATTTAAATCCTGTTAAAAGCCCCCCAAAAAACGATTTTTTGGTGCTGATTTAATGGTTCCCAAACTTGTGCAGATTCTAATGTGAGATGGTAAACTGTTCCATAGTTCAGGTGCAGCTATTGCAAAAGCAGCTTTCATTTTGTTTTTAACTTGTATTTAGGAACATCCAATAGCAGCTGATCAGCTGACCTCAGAACACTCCTGGGGTCTCATTTATAAACGGTGCGTGCGCACAAAATGGGGCCTGAAAGTAGCGTACGCCACTTTCAAAGCAAAAGTTGGGATTTATAAAAAACGAACTTGACTTGAAAACGTGCACACCTGTACACCAACTCTGACCTGTGCGTACGGACATTTTGGAGACAAGGGGAATCAATGACGCAGTTGGTGAGGTGGTGAACTGCAGTCAGACTCCTCTCACACACATCATTTCATCTCACACCAAACATTAATTATAGATTCGTGTTATTATAAACATTCAGAACAGCAGTGATATCTATATTGCAGCTTGCAGTGAGCTGTAGCTCTCCTAAAAACATTTTTTAATACTAAAAGAAATACATAAAATTAATCGCCTCCTCCTCGACAGGAAGACTTACTCGGGGAACATGTGTCTGAGGGTGTAATGCAGCGGTTGAGATGACAACGAAAAGGTTCATTTAATGTTTTTTAATGTATAATTTTAAGCACCAAGGCAATGTCACACAACACACTCCTTATTTCTTTTAGTTCATTGGTCACGGAATTAATAGCGCTGATGGAGTCTCTCTGTGTCGGCATCAGAGCTTCAGTCAGAACCCGACCACTGGATGAGCAGCACTAGTGCTGTGGACAGTCTGACGTCCTCATCCTCGCCTTCTACCAAATGTGCAAATGCAGAAAAGACACGGCATATTAGTCTGTCTCCTTAAAACATGCTAAAATTTGTTAACATTGCCACGTATTGCAAAAGGTGCTTTATGGGGTTTATTTGTTGTTTCTGTCAGGTCGGTGTCGCCCTCCTTCTCTGACACAAGACCGTACACCGTCCTGTCAGCTGCACTGACAGTCTACACTGCAGACTTTGCAACTCATAGTTTTTACTTTTTTTGTGACACCGCTGCTGTTTCCACCAAATAAAATGTCTCTCCTAGCCTCCACTTCACCCACTAACACTTCAATTTTCGTCTCTGTGAAGTGTATCTTCTTGTGTTTTTGTTTAGTTACGATATTTCCTGTCTTCCTCATATGTATCAATATTCATGTCCTGCTTTGCATTGACCTTATATGGCCCGGTTTGGGCGTGTTCAGGGCGGGACATGAGCCAAATTCACGTACGCAAGCTTCCAGGTAGAGTGTGATTTATAAAGGGGAAATTGCTTACAACTGTGCGTACGCATGATTTTATAAATCGGAAATCTTTTTGGCATACGCAAACTTTTTGTTTTGGTCGTACGTACACTTTTAGTCGGGATTCTACACAATGTTTTATAAATGAGACCCCTGATTGACATCAGTAAACAAAGAAAGGTAATGTCAACTAATTTTTTAATTTTAGTTATTTAAATTGAATGCATATCTTGATTTTTTTTTACTTTAAACATTGGATGACACTTTATTGTATTAATGACTTTAGGGCTTTAGTTTAGTTGATGTGTGAAAACCGGTTCAATAAAGCTCATTTATAAAACATTGCGTAGAAACCCTACTGAAAGTGTACATACGACCAAAACAAAAAGTTTGCGTACGCCAAAAAGATTTCCGATTTATAAAACCATGCGTACGCACAGTTGTAAGTAATTTCCCCTTTATAAATCATACTCTTCCTGGAAGTGTGCGTACGTGAATTTGGCTCATGTCCCGCCCTGAACACGCCCAAACCCAACAGAGACATTTTATTTGGTGGAAACAGCAGCGGTGTCACAAATAAAAGAAAAAACTACAAGTTGCAGAGTCTGCAGTTCAGACTGTCAGTGCAGCTGACAGTCTGACAATGTTCTGAACCAGCTGCAGCTTGTTGTAAAGAGGAATGATCTAAACCAATAATAATAGATATGTCATTGTAACTGTCCAGTACTGAGGTGGGTCAGTCATAACCATCTGCCCTTTTGTATTTCTGATAATAGAACTCTGTGTAGTTACTTGATAATCTGAGGGTTTAGGTCTTTCCAAAACATCTTCAGATGCATCACATGATTAAAGTGAAATGTTCTTTCTTACAGTCACATTAGTAAGCTTTTCTTTTGTTTGTCCAGAACTCCCACAGCATTATGTCCTGAAAGAGGAGGAGCTTCTGACAGACCAGCAGGACTGTAATCAGGAGAGGAGCTTCAGTTTGGACCAGGAGGAACCAGAACACCCACAAGAAGGACTAGAAGGTCTACAGATTCAAGAGGAACATCAGGAACCTCAATGTTCACAGGAGGAATTAGAAGAACCAGAAGCTCCACAGATGTTAATGAAACAGGAAGATTTTGGTATCAGTCTCAGTGAAGAGCAGCTTGTACTGAAGGTGGAGACAGATACGTTCATGGTGACTCCTGCTGATGAGGGAAGAGACCACAATGAACCAGAGACAAACAAGGACCTGTTCCTCTCTCAGAACCGTACTGAAGCTGAGAACCAGAAACAGGAAGGAAGCAGGAATGAAGACTCAGAATCAAGTGGAGAAGAACAGCTGATAGAAAATCAGAGACATCCAAAAGCCCAAGATCACAGAGACAGTGTAGACCATCCAAAACTAAAGAAGTCTCTCTCATGTCAGACCTGTGGAAAAAGTTTCAGTCAAAGAGGCAGTTTACTCTGTCACATGAGAACTCACACAGGTGAGAAGCCTTTCTCATGTCAGACCTGTGGAAAAAGTTTCAGTCAAAGAGGTAGTTTACTCTGTCACATGAGAACTCACACAGGTGAGAAGCCTTTCTCATGTCAGACCTGTGGAAAAAGTTTCAGTCAAAGAGGTAGTTTACTCTGTCACATAAGAACTCACACAGGTGAGAAGCCTTTCTCATGTCAAACCTGTGGAAAAAGTTTCATTTATAAAAATGATTTAAAACATCACATTCGAACTCACACAGGTGAGAAGCCTTTCTCATGTCAAACCTGTGGGAAATGTTTCTGTCAAAGAAGTAGTTTACTCACTCACATGAGAACTCACACAGGTGAGAAGCCTTTCTCATGTCAGACCTGTGGAAAATTTTGTAGTCGAAGACATCATTTACTCCTTCACATGAGAACTCACACAGGTGAGAAGCCTTTCTCATGTCAGACCTGTGGAAAAGGTTTCAGTCAAAAAGGTAATTTACTGTATCACATGAGAACTCACACCGGTGAGAAGGTGCAATTCTTTTAATCCTGTTACTTTCTCAGCTGTTTGTTTAAAGTCTTAGTTCAGCTGTAGTTCTAAAACAGCAGTGTCAAAGTTTAGTCTGTAAAGAAAAATAGGATTTAAAGAGCAACTCACCCCAAAATAGATTTTCTCTGCTTATAAACTGTTTTAATGGGTCTTTACTAGGCCTGGGTGGTATACCGGTTCATACAGAAAACCGGCGTTTATTTTTGTTGTGATATGAGTTTTTCATATACTGCTATACTGTTGAACATCTAAAACAGCGTCCGGAACGTTTGCACGACACGTGAAAAAAAAAAATTTTTGAATGAAGAATGGCTGCTGGTGAGGGCTGTAGCAGCGACACAAATTACTGACCCAGAACAACTTATTCCAAAAGAATAGTCTGTAGAATGGAAATTCTTCAGCTTCAAAAAGTCGGACGTGGACTAAACAACTGGTGGAGGTAATACTAGAAACTTAACCTAATTACTGCGCCCTATTGGTGATCATATTTTGAACAGGCTGTGCAACAAAAACATGTTACTGTGCATATGATGGTAAAATGGGCTATTTAAAGCCAATCTGATGGAGCAACTCTTTAACTATTAGACAATAATGTGGGTAAAGTTGGTAGAATAAAAAAAAAAACATGACTTTTTTTTTTTACATTTTCATGTAAACTTGTTAAATTCTACACTTTTTGGTCTAAAAACATCTTAGTGCTGCCCTCTTAGGCTTAAAATGTGGTTACTGCATTTGAAAACTGTGATTGGCTGAAAGCCGTAAATCTTTACCCATGACTACATCACAGACATTGTCTCACAGACATGTCCCGTGGGGTATAAAACCATCTCTCTGACACACTCGCCTCGTTGTCTCCAGCATCTTACCAAAGAGCTGCACAAATGGATTTAATGCAACTGGCTGAAAAGCACAACAAATGGAATTACTAATATCAGTAAAAGAATCACAAATATCAGGACAAAGACGTCATTTTTACTGCAGTGGTTGTGATTGTGTGGATGTGATTTATAGACGTTATAGTCTCATCATGCTTGGGTTAGGAACCTCTCTCTGCAAATCAGCAGAGTCACACTGGAGCTAATCTAAACGTAGCTTTAGCACTCTGGCTAATAACCATGTACCACTAAGCCGCTGCAAGGTGAAACGTTACGGATCAGGGTTGCTTGTCTCGTCCACATCAACCTCCATTTCTGTCCCTCTCTGGCGGCTGGTCGTACGTGTGTCCTTGCGATACATCAATCACAGCCCAGCCTGCCACCCACAATGGTCCTAAGTGACGCCTCTTTCCTGCATTTTTTGAAACAGTGGCTGTAGACAGGGGGTGAGTTGCTCTTTAAACTGCTGTCAGTTAAATGATCATATTTTAATGAGACTTTGCACTTTACTCAAATGTACTTTTTTCCTCCCAAAAAATGTCAGATAACAAATAAATATTTAACTTTAGTTTTGTTCATTTTTTTAATGTATTTTGTCATGTTCTGGACACAAAATTAAATATTTCAATTACTTTTTTGCAATATATTGATTTTTCAATGTGAATACAGTAAGTAAAAAAAGTATTTTAAAATCATGTAATGCAATTATTTTTGTGCTGAGTTTTGCACATGAAATTAGAAAAGCATTACAACAATACTTTTAAGAAGATGTGTAAAAATGTTCAGAAACCACGTCTTTAAAGAAGCCCTTCCATTGAAAAGTTTTTCTGAGGTTTCTGTTGAATATTTTAGCTCCACAGGTGTTCTTACCTTCATAGTGGGTGTCAACAACAACAAACAGGTCAACAACTTCTCTTTTATTTTTTATAACCACTCCTAGCATGCTGCTGGCTAAAAGCTGTAGCATAAGATGTAGAAAAGAGGAAGAAAGAACATCAACTGTTGCCATGCGCAGCGGGGCAGGAAACAGGAAAATCTTGCTCTCATAGGCTAGTTTGTTAGCCAATCTGAGTCCAGCAAATTCGAATAATGAATATTAATGAGCTGCCCAAGGCCTGACGGAACCAGTCGAATCTTGATGCAGACAGATTGAAAGGTCTGTTGATCAGTGTTTCCTAACGTTTTTTTAGATATAAAATGTTTCATATTACAGGTTAATACTTTAGAAATAACCACAAAGTCCTGAAATTTGTATGAAATGGCCTCTAAGAGTTGTCTGATTCTACTGATTCTAGGCTTGAATATGATATTGGGATTCAGGGAACTGCATTAAACTGGTTTGAATCATATTTAACTGAAAGATTCCAGTTTGTTCATGTAAATAATGAATCTTCTTTATATACCAGAGTCAGTCATGGAATTCCTCAGGGTTCAGTGCTTGGACCAATCCTCTTTACTATGTATGTTACCGCTTGGTAAAATTATTAGACAACATGGTATAAAATTCCGCTTTTATGCTGATGATACTCAGTTATATCTATCAATGAAGCCTGATGAGACCAACCAGCTGCAGAGATTACAAGCTTGTCTTAATGATGTAAAACGTTGGATGACGCTTAATTTTTTGCTTTTAAATTCAGACAAGACAGAGGTTGTGACTTTTGGGCCTGAGAATCTTAGGAACAAGTTGTGTAGTCAGTCATCAACGTTGGATGGCATTAATTTGGCCTCCAACAAGAAGGTAAAGAACCTGGGTGTTATCTTTGACCAGGACATGTCCTTTAGTTCTCATATAAAGCATGTTACCAGGACGGCCTACTTCCACCTGCGTAATGTTGCTAAAATTAGGAGCATTTTGAATCAAAGAGATGCAGAAACTTTAGTTCACGCATTTATTACTTCTAGACTTGATTACTGTAATTCATTATTATCAGGGTGTTCTAATAGTTCTGTTAAAGACCTCCAGCTGATCCAAAATACTGCTGCCAGAGTTCTGATGAGAGTTAGAAGGAGAGACCATATTTCTCCTGTTTTAGCATCACTTCATTGGCTCCCTGTAAGGTCTAGAATAAAGTTTAAGGTTTTACTTTTGACGTATAAGGCCTTGAACGACCAAGCTCCAGCTTATATTAAAGATCTTATTGTTCCATATGCTCCTAACAGAGCACTTCGCTCTCAGACTGCAGGTCTGCTTGTAGTTCCTAGAGTTTCTAAAAGTAGAATGGGAGGAAGAGCTTTTAGTTATCAGGCTCCTCTCCTGTGGAACCAGCTTCCACTTTTTATCCGTGAGGCAGACACCTTGTGTAGTTTTAAGAATAGACTTAAAACTTTATTTTTTACACAATCCTATAGTCAGGGTTAGCTTGGGTTCTCCTGAGCTTTCCCTTTAGTTATGCTGCTATAGGATTAGACTGCCGGAGGACATACTGACCACATTTCTTCACTATGCTGTCTTTCTTTACTCTGGCTGCCTCTGAGGAGGGTGTATCTCACATACAGTGGGGCAAAAAAGTATTTAGTCAGCCACCAATTGTGTAAGTTCTCCCACTTAAAAAGATCAGAGAGGCCTGTAATTTTCATCATAGGTATACCTCAACTATGAGAGACAAAATGAGGAAAAAAAATCCAGAAAATCACATTGTCTGATTTTTAAAGAATTTATTTGCAAATTATGGTGGAAAATAAGTATTTGGTCAATAACAAAAGTTAATCTCAATACTTTGTTATGTAGCCTTTGTTGGCAATGACAGAGGTCAAACGTTTTCTGTAAGTCTTCACAAGGTTTTCACACACTGTTGCTGGTATTTTGGCCCATTCCTCCATGCAGATCTCCTCTAGAGCAGTGATGTTTTGGGGCTGACGCTGGGCAACACGGACTTTCAACTCCCTCCAGAGATTTTCTATGGGGTTGAGATCTGGAGACTGGCTAGGCCACTCCAGGACCTTGAAATGCTTCTTACGAAGCCACTCCTTCGTTGCCCGGGCGGTGTGTTTGGGATCATTGTCATGCTGAAAGACCCAGCCACGTCTCATTTTCAATGCCCTTGCTGATGGAAGGAGGTTTTCACTCAAAATCTTACGATACATGGCCCCATTCATTCTTTCCTTTACACGGATCAGTCGTCCTGGTCCCCTTGCAGAAAAACAGCCCCAAAGCATGATGTTTCCACCCCCATGCTTTACAGTAGGTATGGTGTTCTTTGGATCCAACTCAGCATTCTTTCCCCTCCAAACACGACAAGTTGAGTTTCTACCAAAAAGTTCTATTTTGGTTTCATCTGACCATATGATGTTCTCCCAATCCTCTTCTGGATCATCCAAATGCTCTCTAGCAAACCGCAGACGGGCCTGGACGTGTCCTGGCTTCAGCAGGGGGACACGTCTGGCACTGCAGGATTTGAGTCCCTGGCGGCGTAGTGTGTTACTGATGGTAGCCTTTGTTACTTTGGTCCCAGCTCTCTGCAGGTCATTCACTAGGTCCCTCCGTGTGGTTCTGGGATTTTTGCTCACCGTTCTTGTGATCATTTTGACCCCACGGGGTGAGATCTTGCGTGGAGCCCCAGATCGAGGGAGATTATCAGTGGTCTTGTATGTCTTCCATTTTCTAATAATTGCTCCCACAGTTGATTTCTTCACACCAAGCTGCTTACCTATTGCAGATTCAGTCTTCCCAGCCTGGTGAAGGTCTACAATTTTGTTTCTGGTGTCCTTTGACAGCTCTTTGGTCTTGGCCATAGTGGAGTTTGGAGCGTGACTGTTTGAGGTTGTGGACAGGTGTCTTTTATACTGATAACGAGTTCACACAGGTGCCATTAATACAGGTAACGAGTGGAGGACCGAGGAGCCTCTTAAAGAAGTTACAGGTCTGTGAAAGCCAGAAATCTTACTTGTTTGTAGGTGACCAAATACTTATTTTCCACCATAATTTGCAAATAAATTCTTTAAAAATCAGACAATGTGATTTTCTGGATTTTTTTTCCTCATTTTGTCTCTCATAGTTGAGGTATACCTATGATGAAAATTACAGGCCTCTCTGATCTTTTTAAGTGGGAGAACCTATACAATTGGTGGCTGACTAAATACTTTTTTGCCCCACTGTAAACAAACAATGAAATATTCCCACTAGAGTCATCAAATTGTTATTGCTTTGATTGTTACTGCTGCCATTAACTGTTTCTCTGTTTATCTTTCTATAGACATGACGACTGGCCAAAATACATCTGTGTTTGTCTCTTTCCTGTCAGCTCAGACCCCAGTCGGCTAAGGCAGAAGGCCGCCCATCCTGAGCCGGGTTCTGCTAGAGGTTTCTTCCTGTTAAAAGGGAGTCGTTCCTTTCCACTGTCGCCAATCGTGCTGCTCAGGATGGGGGATTGTGCTGAAATAACAATTCAGCCCAATCGGCTGATTCCTTAGATAGAAAATGTTTTATTATTAATTGGTTGATTTTTCTGTGAAGTGCCTTGAAATTACTTTGTCATGAACTGGCACTTTATAAATAAATAAACTTGAAACTTGAAAAGGTTGTGATGAAATGAAATTATCTGTGACATCATTGTTTGCAAATTAGGTCAATAAATGTTACTTTCATAAACTTTTCGTCAAACTAATAATTTGTCCCATTTGCAGTTTTTCTTTACCAGGGCTGGACTAGGAGCAAAAAATGGCCTTGGTATTTTTGGCCATTGAAGCCCACGGCGATTACACAACATGCAAAAACACATCATCATTTTACATCTTCATTTTACAAACGGAGCAGTTCTATATGTTTATGGGTCTAAGTAAATATAATTTAGGTAGTGGTTTTTTGAGAGGGGTCTGGCTGCAGACCTCACCTCTCAGGACCCTTCTTTGCAGACCTCCACTCTCAGGACCAGCTCTTCTGTCAGGACCGGAAGTTACGTACTGTATTTATCATTTCCCATGTGAAGTGTGGAGACGAGGTGAGTTGAAGTTAAGTGATAACTTTTTGTTAAACCAAGAAATAGAAACAGGTATTCATTAGAACATTACGCTGCACACTACACACCGCCCTGTTAAGTTATATGAATTTGAAAGAATTGAGGGAGAGTGGATGTCTGGGGGAGGGTCCTGACAGTGGAGGTCTGCAGCCAGACTCTCTTGCCTGTTTCCCTGTCCTCTCCACAATCACACAGGAACGTTTCCCTATCAAATGAAGTGTACTATTTAATGCTGTATGTCCCATCCTCATCCGTGATATTACTGACTGATCTCTGTTTCTCATTTGTATACTTTTCATTCTTCCTACTTTTCCCTTGTATTTAATAAAGATGTTGTCCTTTCTTTTCCCTTGTCCACTGTTCTTGCCATTCTTCCGTCATTTGTTGTTAATAATTGCTTTCATTTCTGCTACACTGTATGGTACTTTTAATAGTACTTTGTTTTGCTGCTTGTTTTGCATCAAAATCAGCTATTTCATTCTCTCTACCCTCCTTGCGCCGGCACTCACATGAATCTTATTTCTGAATCAGCCCTGTTTAGTCTAAATAAGCTTTCATACATTTCTAAGAGAATGTCAGGTCTACCATCTGTTGACATTGATTTAAGAAACATTAGAGCTGAAAGAGACTCTGAACCCTTTTTTACTTTATTTTGTTCTATCCATTGCAAACTCAAATACATTTCAACCATAGAAACTGACAATTTGTTTGACTTTCTTGTTTTTACATATTTTCCCAATATTGGAATGCAAAAAAAAACAACCCTGTATTATCTTTTTCTGAATCTCTTGAGCTATCTGTGAACACTGGAATAAATGATTTATGTGTGCTACCTAATCTTTCTTAAATAATCCTGGTTTCCTTTGCTTTTGTTGATTTTATTGTGAATATAGAAATCTATAGAACTGATAAAAGAAAATATTAATACCCTAAGTGAATACATATCTAAAGATCACGTATCTAAATGAAATATCAACAGATTTAGTTGGATCATAAATACCAGCAGGTGGCAGCAACACACACTGAAGCGTCCTTTCTACCTTAAACGAAGAAGAAGAGCGAATTCTTCAAGTAGGAAGGTCCGGTAAATCTCCTACCCGTTCTAAAGCAGAATGGCAGGGAGAAATGGAAGGGAAGATGATTATTATCCAAGCATCGCGTTTATTAAGGAAGAAATCACCACTGGAGGTAATGTAGCTGAGAGTGGGAAAAGTGGGAGAGGGGAAAATTAGAGTCAGTGTTGAGCTTGAAGGGGATTTCTTTTTCTTTAGCAATGTTTGTTCAATAATTCACAGTTAGCTTACTGCTTAGTTTATTTTTATTAACAGATGCATGGAAAGAAAAGCGTTTTCTACAGTTTAAAGCAGAACTAAGTAAGTTTTGCTCTCGCTCTCCCCCTACTGGTCCCCTGTGAAAGCTCACTGTCGTAACGTTCCCCCGCCGCCGCCGCAGAGCCCCCCCCCCACCCACTCCACCCCGCCGCCGTCCCCCCAACAACAACGCGCAGAGAACGCTTTTGCAAGAAGAAAGAAAAACAAAACCAAGAAAATGTCTCGACAGGTGAGTATTATTGTCATCTTTGCGCTCCTAAGGGTGGCGTTGCTAACAACGGCAAGGGCTTCATGCTTGTATTTATGTACGTGAGTGTGAGTGCCGTAAAGCAGGTTTGTTCTCGCGAGATTAGTCGGGTCCGATCCACTGAAAGTTGCAAATGCTGCTTTCAGGACACAGACCCCGGAGGGAGGGGAGGGACCCACGAATCACCCCGCCAAGTCCTTGTTTACCCCCACAGGGACTCTAGAAAACATTTATTGAGGTGAAAAAACTTACTTAGTTCTGCTTTAAGCTTCACAACAAAGGAACAGGAAGTGAAGTCACATATATCCCAAACAAGCTTTCCAAAATAAAGTGACATTATGAAATAACCTTACAAAATTACAAATATTTAAATGTAAAAACAACACCCCCGGGGGGTGCCCCATTCTCATGCTGTTAACCCATCATAGCGTAAATATTTCTTAAAAAACATTCTTGAAACTTTGTCTTATAGTGCGTTCACACCGGCCCAACCATCAACTTCATAAGCGGCAAGTTTATATGTAAAGTCTATGGTGGACGGGCGTCAGACAGACGTCAACGGCTCTGCGGCGCTTTGTGAGCGTTGTGAGCGGCAACTTTTCAAGCTTTTCTAGCGTTTCAGGCGTTGACGCTTGAAAAGCTAGAAAAGCTCAAAGTTCAGAACTCAAAGTTCTGAACTTTTGACGTTGATAACGCTCTTGAAGCGGCATGTCAACCAATCAGAGCGTCTCATCGTAGTGACGTAAGACGTCACAGCACGTAGCCGGAAAGAAGCGGGATCAGCCAAAATGGAAGATAAATTAACCTCATCCAAACGCTCCTGGAGCAAATGGTTAAACTCACCAAACTCAGAACGCATCTGAAGAATGGGGTGTATCCACAAACGGCGCTGATGCACCCGACGTCGACGTTGTCTAGATCTATGAAGTAAATAAATCCAAGCCACTGTCTCAATATGATCCGCCATAGCTCCGAACATCAGATAACAAAGGAAGCCCCGCCTTCGCGCGCTTTTTCGGTCAGGCTTTACGAGCTTTAACGCCTATGCGCTCTGACTGGCAGGCGTTATGAGCTTCAACTTCAAACGTCATATTTGGAGCGTTATCAGTGTTGCTTGACGTTGACAAAGTGGCCGGTGTGAATGCACCATTACTCTTGTAACTGGTTTTGTTAGCATGTCTGCACCAATGTTTGATGCTTTTTCCCTATTCAAGGCTTCACGAATGAAGTGATATTTTACATCAATATGCTTCGACCTCTGTCTGTCTATTCACTGGGTTTATACTTAAAGCAGTGGACCCTTGATTGTCCACAAATAGTTTAGTACATGTGCACCTATTACTGTCCATGCTGTTTAACAGTTGGGTTCAACACATGCTTTCTTGAGTAGTGTTTGCAAGACCAATATATTCAGCTTTGCATATTGAGTGTGCCACTGTAGGTTGTTTCTTTGTTTTCCAAGATATTACTGGTCTCTGTTTGGTAAGACCTGTTGTACTTCATCTTCATAGTCATTTGTGCCTTTTAGGTATCTGAGGACTTTTTTTTGCCATTACTAAGTCCTGTCTTGTTGGTTGAGCTGGTGTTTGAGGTAACCCTCTGGTTGGTCCATGTATATTTCTTCCACTTTGAAAGCATGTAAATATGCAGTTTTAACATCCATTTGGTGGATAATAAGATCCTCCTGGACTGCCTCATAGAACTAATGTCAAAATAGATAAAAATTAACTAACAAAATAATAGAGAATTGATGGAATTGAGAAGGTGGTGGAGTTTATTACATGGATAAAATCCCTCCAGCACGAGAGTCTGATCTACTGGAACCGAGTATTGTGTCGAAGGTGGTGCGGTTTTTGATCCAGTTTGTCATTTCAGGCTTGTGATGTCTTCAGCTCGACGTGACGTTCTTCTGGCAATTCTAGTGAACCTGAGGCGGATTCATCCAGCCAGTATCTCCTGTTAGAATCTTCTGCAGGCAGCAGGGACCAAAATAAAGAAAGATTCACTGCATAAAACACACAGTGTTGATAGACAAACTGGTGGCTGGGGGGGGACTGGCAGACTAACTGTGTTCACACCGAACGCGTTTGAAGCGACCAAAAAACGCCAGATGCTTGTAGCTGATTGTGTGAACATTTGCACCTCGAAACGTGTCCAACTCGGACTGGTCGCGATTCAAAATATGAAATTTCGACGCCCGTGAAACGGAAATAGGCAACTTGTGGGAGGAAGTAGTGCCAAACGTTTTTTGCAAGATGGCAGCTGTTGATCTAGCATTTGAAGAGAGAGTCTCCATTCTGTATTTATTGTGGAGAGCAGAGCGGCGGCATTGAGGACGTCCTCGCCGTATTTGAGTCCATCAGGTTCTCCAGAATCGGGAGCAGTTTGGAGAGTTTCACCACCGGTACCACTGTCTGTCCCTCGCCCAGTTTGAGGAACTGCTGTCCCGCGTCGTACCAAGCATTGCCCGCCTAGACACCTACTATAGACGCCCAATCCCACCTGCGGAGCACTTGTCCATCTGCCTGCGGTAAGTAATAAAAATCTATATATATGGTGAAAGAAACGGATACATTTTAACATGCAACACTTTATTTCTATTAATCTCTCAGTTTATTTCTGTCTGATCAGCATGTTGGAATTATGAGTGATTGGGATATTGCAAAAGTTGCTACCGATTAAACAAAGTTATGTTAAAGACACAACAGAAGTGACTGTTTTATATAATATCAATTATATATTATTAGTGGTGCAACGGTTCATACATGATCTGCACAGAGAACAGCACATAGTCATGACTAGCAAAGTGATAACCAACGGTGTGTTTTGCTGCAGACATGAGGCCAGACTCTGTTATGCAAAACAAAGGCTTTAATGCTGAAAGTGTTTGAGTCACGTTACGAAATTCCATCACAAACACCTTTCTGTGAGAATATATGATTCAATTTGATTCAAATTTTTATGTAAACATTGGCTGGACATCTTAAATTAAATGTTTTCATTAAATGAATATTGAGTGTGTTTTACAAGATACACGAAGAGCAAAGTTATGTCTTTTCATTTTCTTTTCTTTCTGCTGATCCGATCCGGGACTCAAATCCGTGATCCTATCCGAACCGTGAGTTTTTTGATCCGTTGCACCACTATATACAGTGGGGCAAAAAAGTATTTAGTCAGCCACCAATTGTGTAAGTTCTCCCACTTAAAAAGATCAGAGAGGCCTGTAATTTTCATCATAGGTATACCTCAACTATGAGAGACAAAATGAGGAAAAAAAATCCAGAAAATCACATTGTCTGATTTTTAAAGAATTTATTTGCAAATTATGGTGGAAAATAAGTATTTGGTCACCTACAAACAAGTAAGATTTCTGGCTTTCACAGACCTGTAACTTCTTTAAGAGGCTCCTCGGTCCTCCACTCGTTACCTGTATTAATGGCACCTGTGTGAACTCGTTATCAGTATAAAAGACACCTATCCACAACCTCAAACAGTCACGCTCCAAACTCCACTATGGCCAAGACCAAAGAGCTGTCAAAGGACACCAGAAACAAAATTGTAGACCTTCACCAGGCTGGGAAGACTGAATCTGCAATAGGTAAGCAGCTTGGTGTGAAGAAATCAACTGTGGGAGCAATTATTAGAAAATGGAAGACATACAAGACCACTGATAATCTCCCTCGATCTGGGGCTCCACGCAAGATCTCACCCCGTGGGGTCAAAATGATCACAAGAACGGTGAGCAAAAATCCCAGAACCACACGGAGGGACCTAGTGAATGACCTGCAGAGAGCTGGGACCAAAGTAACAAAGGCTACCATCAGTAACACACTACGCCGCCAGGGACTCAAATCCTGCAGTGCCAGACGTGTCCCCCTGCTGAAGCCAGGACACGTCCAGGCCCGTCTGCGGTTTGCTAGAGAGCATTTGGATGATCCAGAAGAGGATTGGGAGAACATCATATGGTCAGATGAAACCAAAATAGAACTTTTTGGTAGAAACTCAACTTGTCGTGTTTGGAGGGGAAAGAATGCTGAGTTGGATCCAAAGAACACCATACCTACTGTAAAGCATGGGGGTGGAAACATCATGCTTTGGGGCTGTTTTTCTGCAAGGGGACCAGGACGACTGATCCGTGTAAAGGAAAGAATGAATGGGGCCATGTATCGTAAGATTTTGAGTGAAAACCTCCTTCCATCAGCAAGGGCATTGAAAATGAGACGTGGCTGGGTCTTTCAGCATGACAATGATCCCAAACACACCGCCCGGGCAACGAAGGAGTGGCTTCGTAAGAAGCATTTCAAGGTCCTGGAGTGGCCTAGCCAGTCTCCAGATCTCAACCCCATAGAAAATCTCTGGAGGGAGTTGAAAGTCCGTGTTGCCCAGCGTCAGCCCCAAAACATCACTGCTCTAGAGGAGATCTGCATGGAGGAATGGGCCAAAATACCAGCAACAGTGTGTGAAAACCTTGTGAAGACTTACAGAAAACGTTTGACCTCTGTCATTGCCAACAAAGGCTATATAACAAAGTATTGGGATTAACTTTTGTTATTGACCAAATACTTATTTTCCACCATAATTTGCAAATAAATTCTTTAAAAATCAGACAATGTGATTTTCTGGATTTTTTTTCCTCATTTTGTCTCTCATAGTTGAGGTATACCTATGATGAAAATTACAGGCCTCTCTGATCTTTTTAAGTGGGAGAACTTACACAATTGGTGGCTGACTAAATACTTTTTTGCCCCACTGTATTATATAGTTATTGTCATATAATTACAAAATAATGTTTTATGTTTAATTTTTAAGTAGTGTAATTTTACTCTGAGATCAGGAAAGTTTTTTGGAATTTGAATAATGTATTTCACTGAAACACACATAACAGTAATTTTAAATGATGTCTTCTAGGTTCCTTGCCACCAGGGACTCCTTTAGGACCATTGCGTCCAGTATCAGAGTTGGTGTGTCCACGGTGGTCCAGTCTGAAGACTGGCGGTCCATTGCAGGGGGATTCCTGGAGCAGTGGAACTTCCCTCTCTGCTGTGGAGCCCTGGATGGGAAGCATGTCCTGATAAAGTCACCCATCCTGCCTTTTTTTTATTATATTGTTAATAAATAGAGCTTGCTTCCAACATAAACTAACCTCCCTTTATTTTCTTAAATTATTTGTCTTCACCATGTTATGTTCCTTTATAGTAGATTATTTTGTCATTAGTATAATCTTTAATGAATTCTACAGAATGTGTCAAGTTGTGTGGCAGTATTTGCTGTGTAGTACAACTATTACTGAGAGATTTATCCATTATCATCATTTATTTTACACAATATTGTAAAAAACCCAAAACAGAAACACACTGAACATAAATATGAACAGTTAAACTATTTACAGAGAGACAGGAATAAAAAGGACCAAGTTTGGAGATAGAAGAGCCTCAGGGAGGAGGAGGAGGAGAAAGATGCATTGTTCCTGCTCTGGAGAGCCTGCTGCCTCATTTTTATAAAACTCAGTTGTTACTAGACTTTAATGGTTCCAAATTTAGCACAGCTGTGGTGTTTTCAAAAACAAGTTTATGAATTTGAAATATGACAAATTCTCTCTTCTGAGGCGGCATGCTCTCCAGAGCAGGAACAAGGCTGAGGAGGAAGTGCTCTGTTGGAGACTGGCGGGGCCTCTTGAGGGATGCCAGGATGTCCTGCTGCACCTCTGATGGACCGTCCTGGGACCCATCCCTTGTCCGCCTAGGAGCTCTCCACCTCTGTGGGTCTGTAAAAAAAAAAAAAAAAAAAAAGCAACAACATGAAGTAATGAGAAGGCTGCCACTAGATTTTCATTTTTTAAAACTGTAAAAACAGGCTATAATCAGATTGGTTGTAGATATTTAGTTACAGTAAATAATTACTATAATTATAATAATAAATAATTACATGTAAACATTAAAAGCTGTCATGCATGTAACATTTACTGTTGATACAATTTCCTTTACACACCTGTGGGTGCTAACCTGGCTCTGCCAGATCTATATGTAGCCCCACTTCTTGTTGATTCGGGGACACACAGATCTGGAACTGCTCCGTTTGAAACCGTTTATAAAAGGGAGGGACATCTGATATATTTTAAGCTGATTGGAGGACGAGCCTGCAATTGTCTGCCTTTGATGATTTGTCTTTAGCCAATCACAGTAAATCAAGTTCTTGCAAATCCATTTGGTAGTAAAACACACACATCATTACCACTAAGAAAAGCAAAACACATCTTTACTATCAAGAAATGCATAAAGTTTTTACCTTTGCTTATTTTTCAATGAAGAAATCATCTCTAGTTCTCTTAAAACAGATTAAACATCCGCTTTTATGCGTACATCCACCGGAGCAGCCATGTTTGTTTTGCTTCGCATGCCTGGACACTTGCTGCCAATCATACATGAACACCCGCCCCAAAGCACAATGCTAACACAATATTGGTGCGAACGTTTTTTTTTTTACCAAAATAGACAGTTGTCAATGGAGCAGTACAAGACGGATTTTTGTGGGTTTGAAAAACTCCTAATCCTCCAAATTTCTCGTTAAAGCTAGAAAGCTGCTGACATGAACATTACAAAACAGGAGACTGACATTACTTGACCTCGGTTTCCTAAGCAATATTTGTAATGAATCATTATAGGCTACTTTAATTTTCTGAATGCTTGCTCTCTTATATTTACACCACAGGTGAGCAGTATACAAGGACGTGCAGTAAGTTCTAAACAGGTATACCTTTACTTCATCAGAACACATGTAAAATTTCCTGGACAACATAAGCTATTGCCTTGTGCATACAATGTGCGACACTGCCGATATATATCCTCATCATCACGAAGTTCATCTGGGATGAAATGACCCAAATATTTAACTGATCTACAGACATCTATTTTTTTCCCAGCCAAATAAAAGTCTGGGAAACATAATTCTTTATCCCCTTTGGTCTGACAAATCAGTACAACACTCTTTTTTGCATTATACTTCACATTGTATTTCATTCCATAATCAGAACATACATTCAGCAGCTGCTGAAAAGCAGCATTGCTGGGAGAAATTATGGACAGATCATCGGCATATATAAAATGATTTATCAGTTTGTTCCCAATCACACAGCTGGTTTTGCGATTATTCAGTTGGTTAGACAACTCATCCATATAAAGATTAAAAAGAGTCGGGTGATCATATCCTTCCCTGGCGCACCCCATTACTGGTACCAAAGGAGGCTGTAATAGAATTGCCCCAATTATTTTCTGATTAGAATACCAGTGTGCCAAAATTCTTACTATACTATCAGGGACACCTCTTGTACTTAATTTAGAAAAGAGCTCAAGGTGGTTAACCCTGTCATCAACAAACCCAATTAGCACAGAGGAGTTTTGTTTTAGATACATCTGTGCTCCCTCCTTTAGGCCATAAATACAAAGTTCTGTTGCCAGCTTGGATTTAAAGCCAAACTGATTATGTGCTGTTGTTGTTGTTTAGTGGCTCAAATGATTGAGCAATATCTTTTCTAAGACTTTAGATATAATGCTAGCTAAGGCTATTGGCCTATATTTATCCAGGCTTCCAACTTTGCCAGCTCTCTCTTTTATAACGGGTATCAAAATGACAGACAGTAAGGAATCAAGCAGCAGCCCATGGGTCATGAATTTATGCCCCTTTTCCACCGACAAATCGGCACGGCGCGCTTGAGAGCGGTACAGTATAGAGCGGATAAACTCGCTTGAGGCGGTGGAAACATAAAGCGGACGTAAGTGGGGATATGGACGTGCCCATCTGGCTATGAAAAGTGGCGCGCAAAAGTCTTTGTCCGTGACGTCACAGCGTGTGAAAAAACAACAACAATGGCAGATATACAGTGGGGCAAAAAAGTATTTAGTCAGCCACCAATTGTGTAAGTTCTCCCACTTAAAAAGATCAGAGAGGCCTGTAATTTTCATCATAGGTATACCTCAACTATGAGAGACAAAATGAGGAAAAAAAATCCAGAAAATCACATGGTCTGATTTTTAAAGAATTTATTTGCAAATTATGGTGGAAAATAAGTATTTGGTCAATGACAAAAGTTAATCTCAATACTTTGTTATATAGCCTTTGTTGGCAATGACAGAGGTCAAACGTTTTCTGTAAGTCTTCACAAGGTTTTCACACACTGTTGCTGGTATTTTGGCCCATTCCTCCATGCAGATCTCCTCTAGAGCAGTGATGTTTTGGGGCTGACGCTGGGCAACACGGACTTTCAACTCCCTCCAGAGATTTTCTATGGGGTTGAGATCTGGAGACTGGCTAGGCCACTCCAGGACCTTGAAATGCTTCTTACGAAGCCACTCCTTCGTTGCCCGGGCGGTGTGTTTGGGATCATTGTCATGCTGAAAGACCCAGCCACGTCTCATTTTCAATGCCCTTGCTGATGGAAGGAGGTTTTCACTCAAAATCTTACGATACATGGCCCCATTCATTCTTTCCTTTACACGGATCAGTCGTCCTGGTCCCCTTGCAGAAAAACAGCCCCAAAGCATGATGTTTCCACCCCCATGCTTTACAGTAGGTATGGTGTTCTTTGGATCCAACTCAGCATTCTTTCCCCTCCAAACACGACAAGTTGAGTTTCTACCAAAAAGTTCTATTTTGGTTTCATCTGACCATATGATGTTCTCCCAATCCTCTTCTGGATCATCCAAATGCTCTCTAGCAAACCGCAGACGGGCCTGGACGTGTCCTGGCTTCAGCAGGGGGACACGTCTGGCACTGCAGGATTTGAGTCCCTGGCGGCGTAGTGTGTTACTGATGGTAGCCTTTGTTACTTTGGTCCCAGCTCTCTGCAGGTCATTCACTAGGTCCCTCCGTGTGGTTCTGGGATTTTTGCTCACCGTTCTTGTGATCATTTTGACCCCACGGGGTGAGATCTTGCGTGGAGCCCCAGATCGAGGGAGATTATCAGTGGTCTTGTATGTCTTCCATTTTCTAATAATTGCTCCCACAGTTGATTTCTTCACACCAAGCTGCTTACCTATTGCAGATTCAGTCTTCCCAGCCTGGTGAAGGTCTACAATTTTGTTTCTGGTGTCCTTTGACAGCTCTTTGGTCTTGGCCATAGTGGAGTTTGGAGCGTGACTGTTTGAGGTTGTGGACAGGTGTCTTTTATACTGATAACGAGTTCACACAGGTGCCATTAATACAGGTAACGAGTGGAGGACCGAGGAGCCTCTTAAAGAAGTTACAGGTCTGTGAAAGCCAGAAATCTTACTTGTTTGTAGGTGACCAAATACTTATTTTCCACCATAATTTGCAAATAAATTCTTTAAAAATCAGACCATGTGATTTTCTGGATTTTTTTTCCTCATTTTGTCTCTCATAGTTGAGGTATACCTATGATGAAAATTACAGGCCTCTCTGATCTTTTTAAGTGGGAGAACTTACACAATTGGTGGCTGACTAAATACTTTTTTGCCCCACTGTACGTGTGTTTTTGTACTTTGCACTCTGTCTGTGGTTCATTTTGGTTGGTTAGATTTTTGGTTCTTGTGGAGGAAGTCGCCATTGTCCAAAGTCAATTGTATTTTAAAATAAAATATTTGTATGGTTGCTGGGAGTTTTTTTTAAAGCCTTTTGCTGGAGCGCTTCTGAATCACACCACGTGAACACCAGACACAGCCGAGCCAATCAGGGGCTACCGCTACGTAGGTAGTCGTGTCACTGGTAGCAGTTTACTGGACCAATCAGTAGACAGGTGGGCGTGTGGGCCCGCTTTGGGCCGCTTCGGACCACCGAGGAGGTGGTCTGAAAAAAGAGGCCGGGTTGGCGCGGAATGCCGCGGTTAAGACCCGAGAAAGGCGGTGGAAAAGGGTCCGCAGGGAGCTAAAGTGAACCGAGCCGCACCGTGTTCTGTCGGTGGAAAAGCGGCATTAGAGAAGCACAACACAAGAAGAATGGCAGTCTTTGGACTTGCATACTTCAGGTGTTCTGACAGGGTATTTCCTGCATTCAAATTTGCGTGGCGGCTGCCTCCAGCTAATTTTGTGCCGCTCCAGCCGGATTTCACTCTGCCCCCAGCTATATGGATGTTATTTTAACTGCAGTTGCAGCGTTGTGCCACTACAGGGGCGCTGTATCAGCAGCGGTGCACCGGAAAGGGCTAAAACAGCTGCAGAAAAAGATAAAAAATAGCTTTTCCCGCTAGTTAGTGCTATCGGCGTCCTGATTTTCCCCCTGGCTCATCAAACAGGTAAATATTGTTTTGTATCCAAGCATGTCATGTTTGTTCTTATTTTTTTAAATCCTCCATATCAGAGTAACGTTAATGGTTTTTAGCGCTGCAGATAATGCTGGGAATGCAGGACAGAAAGAGTCGGGGAAGCAAGGGTACGTTAGTCCGTTTCCAAGTCATTAGAGCATAACAACTCAAAGCCAACGTCCACGTGATTTAATTTAACAATCCGATACTATTGGTGAACTAATCAACGTCCACCTTATTGAAAAGACTAATGGCACCAGACTTTACTAACTAAACATAACTAAGAAAAATTAACAGATGTTAAATAGGAAGTGACCATAAACTAAAATTTAAAGAGAAAAGTGAACCATTTTTTTTATTACTTTTTTGCAGAGTTATCATATTTTAAGTATTGGTTCATGGTATCTGTTAACTTTAACCAATACATGTACATTAGATGGTATCGGGGCCGATTACAGTATCAGTGCATCCCTAATCAGAACGCTTCACTAAAAAATATTTTGCGTGTGAGGCAGTTAAATGCACAGAGTATGCATGTGCTGGCGCATGGTCAGGATGGTACCACCTCTGCCTCAATTTGAGCCAGGAAAAACCCTGTGTGCTGTGATATTATCTGACCCGGTTGCCTTATTGTTGGGCAGTTGCACTGCTGTTTGTTGCACTTCATGAGGAGTGATTGTCACAGCATCCCTGCGAGTAATATTTCCCACTTCATAGGGCTCACTTTTAATAGTTAAATAAGACAGAATAGTGCTGCCTCCATAGATCAGCTATATTGACACCACTAGAGACTCCCTCAATGATACTGGGTACTGGGTTGACCCTGTTCAGAGCCCTCACCTCCTTCTAAAAACCCATAACATTATTAGATAGTAATTTTTCAGCCATAGAGTCCGCTCTCAAGTTCTGATCATTTTTAGCTATGTATTTAATTGCATATTTATACCTTGCACTGGTGACTTTTTTATTCTCCATGACAGGCCCTTCTCTAGGTCTGCCTGCATGCACCCATGCTTTATATGCTTCTTTAGCATCTGCTTGATATGCCGCCACATATTTGTTCCATCCAGTCTTTATGTTTTTATTTATTTCATATATGGTATGATCTACTGCTCTCATAAATGGCATCAACAATACTATCATACATTACACAAAGATCTCTACCATGGGAAATATCATTACAATTGACATCTGTGCACATAATTGCATGTCTGGATAAATTTATATTACTTAAAGCATCATCTGTTGACTTGCAATATTCCATAAGATCATATTTTGAGAGTATGGTCCATTCCAACTTAATTTTGCAACCTTCTTTTACTTCATGTTCCAATTCCGGAAGACTTCTAATATCCAGATGCATAAGAAATGGTACAGTGGGGCAAAAAAGTATTTAGTCAGCCACCAATTGTGTAAGTTCTCCCACTTAAAAAGATCAGAGAGGCCTGTAATTTTCATCATAGGTATACCTCAACTATGAGAGACAAAATGAGGAAAAAAAATCCAGAAAATCACATGGTCTGATTTTTAAAGAATTTATTTGCAAATTATGGTGGAAAATAAGTATTTCGTCACCTACAAACAAGTAAGATTTCTGGCTTTCACAGACCTGTAACTTCTTTAAGAGGCTCCTCGGTCCTCCACTTGTTACCTGTATTAATGGCACCTGTGTGAATTCGTTATCAGTATAAAAGACACCTGTCCACAACCTCAAACAGTCACGCTCCAAACTCCACTATGGCCAAGACCAAAGAGCTGTCAAAGGACACCAGAAACAAAATTGTAGACCTTCACCAGGCTGGGAAGACTGAATCTGCAATAGGTAAGCAGCTTGGTGTGAAGAAATCAACTGTGGGAGCAATTATTAGAAAATGGAAGACATACAAGACCACTGATAATCTCCCTCGATCTGGGGCTCCACGCAAGATCTCACCCCGTGGGGTCAAAATGATCACAAGAATGGTGAGCAAAAATCCCAGAACCACACGGAGGGACCTAGTGAATGACCTGCAGAGAGCAGGGACCAAAGTAACAAAGGCTACCATCAGTAACACACTACGCCGCCAGGGACTCAAATCCTGCAGTGCCAGACGTGTCCCCCTGCTGAAGCCAGGACACGTCCAGGCCCGTCTGCGGTTTGCTAGAGAGCATTTGGATGATCCAGAAGAGGATTGGGAGAACATCATATGGTCAGATGAAACCAAAATAGAACTTTTTGGTAGAAACTCAACTTGTCGTGTTTGGAGGGGAAAGAATGCTGAGTTGGATCCAAAGAACACCATACCTACTGTAAAGCATGGGGGTGGAAACATCATGCTTTGGGGCTGTTTTTCTGCAAGGGGACCAGGACGACTGATCCGTGTAAAGGAAAGAATGAATGGGGCCATGTATCGTAAGATTTTGAGTGAAAACCTCCTTCCATCAGCAAGGGCATTGAAAATGAGACGTGGCTGGGTCTTTCAGCATGACAATGATCCCAAACACACCGCCCGGGCAACGAAGGAGTGGCTTCGTAAGAAGCATTTCAAGGTCCTGGAGTGGCCTAGCCAGTCTCCAGATCTCAACCCCATAGAAAATCTCTGGAGGGAGTTGAAAGTCCGTGTTGCCCAGCGTCAGCCCCAAAACATCACTGCTCTAGAGGAGATCTGCATGGAGGAATGGGCCAAAATACCAGCAACAGTGTGTGAAAACCTTGTGAAGACTTACAGAAAACGTTTGACCTCTGTCATTGCCAACAAAGGCTATATAACAAAGTATTGAGATTAACTTTTGTCATTGACCAAATACTTATTTTCCACCATAATTTGCAAATAAATTCTTTAAAAATCAGACAATGTGATTTTCTGGATTTTTTTTCCTCATTTTGTCTCTCATAGTTGAGGTATACCTATGATGAAAATTACAGGCCTCTCTGATCTTTTTAAGTGGGAGAACTTACACAATTGGTGGCTGACTAAATACTTTTTTGCCCCACTGTACGTGTGTTTTTGTACTTTGCACTCTGTCTGTGGTTCATTTTGGTTGGTTAGATTTTTGGTTCTTGTGGAGGAAGTCGCCATTGTCCAAAGTCAATTGTATTTTAAAATAAAATATTTGTATGGTTGCTGGGAGTTTTTTTTAAAGCCTTTTGCTGGAGCGCTTCTGAATCACACCACGTGAACACCAGACACAGCCGAGCCAATCAGGGGCTACCGCTACGTAGGTAGTCGTGTCACTGGTAGCAGTTTACTGGACCAATCAGTAGACAGGTGGGCGTGTGGGCCCGCTTTGGGCCGCTTCGGACCACCGAGGAGGTGGTCTGAAAAAAGAGGCCGGGTTGGCGCGGAATGCCGCGGTTAAGACCCGAGAAAGGCGGTGGAAAAGGGTCCGCAGGGAGCTAAAGTGAACCGAGCCGCACCGTGTTCTGTCGGTGGAAAAGCGGCATTAGAGAAGCACAACACAAGAAGAATGGCAGTCTTTGGACTTGCATACTTCAGGTGTTCTGACAGGGTATTTCCTGCATTCAAATTTGCGTGGCGGCTGCCTCCAGCTAATTTTGTGCCGCTCCAGCCGGATTTCACTCTGCCCCCAGCTATATGGATGTTATTTTAACTGCAGTTGCAGCGTTGTGCCACTACAGGGGCGCTGTATCAGCAGCGGTGCACCGGAAAGGGCTAAAACAGCTGCAGAAAAAGATAAAAAATAGCTTTTCCCGCTAGTTAGTGCTATCGGCGTCCTGATTTTCCCCCTGGCTCATCAAACAGGTAAATATTGTTTTGTATCCAAGCATGTCATGTTTGTTCTTATTTTTTTAAATCCTCCATATCAGAGTAACGTTAATGGTTTTTAGCGCTGCAGATAATGCTGGGAATGCAGGACAGAAAGAGTCGGGGAAGCAAGGGTACGTTAGTCCGTTTCCAAGTCATTAGAGCATAACAACTCAAAGCCAACGTCCACGTGATTTAATTTAACAATCCGATACTATTGGTGAACTAATCAACGTCCACCTTATTGAAAAGACTAATGGCACCAGACTTTACTAACTAAACATAACTAAGAAAAATTAACAGATGTTAAATAGGAAGTGACCATAAACTAAAATTTAAAGAGAAAAGTGAACCATTTTTTTTATTACTTTTTTGCAGAGTTATCATATTTTAAGTATTGGTTCATGGTATCTGTTAACTTTAACCAATACATGTACATTAGATGGTATCGGGGCCGATTACAGTATCAGTGCATCCCTAATCAGAACGCTTCACTAAAAAATATTTTGCGTGTGAGGCAGTTAAATGCACAGAGTATGCATGTGCTGGCGCATGGTCAGGATGGTACCACCTCTGCCTCAATTTGAGCCAGGAAAAACCCTGTGTGCTGTGATATTATCTGACCCGGTTGCCTTATTGTTGGGCAGTTGCACTGCTGTTTGTTGCACTTCATGAGGAGTGATTGTCACAGCATCCCTGCGAGTAATATTTCCCACTTCATAGGGCTCACTTTTAATAGTTAAATAAGACAGAATAGTGCTGCCTCCATAGATCAGCTATATTGACACCACTAGAGACTCCCTCAATGATACTGGGTACTGGGTTGACCCTGTTCAGAGCCCTCACCTCCTTCTAAAAACCCATAACATTATTAGATAGTAATTTTTCAGCCATAGAGTCCGCTCTCAAGTTCTGATCATTTTTAGCTATGTATTTAATTGCATATTTATACCTTGCACTGGTGACTTTTTTATTCTCCATGACAGGCCCTTCTCTAGGTCTGCCTGCATGCACCCATGCTTTATATGCTTCTTTAGCATCTGCTTGATATGCCGCCACATATTTGTTCCATCCAGTCTTTATGTTTTTATTTATTTCATATATGGTATGATCTACTGCTCTCATAAATGGCATCAACAATACTATCATACATTACACAAAGATCTCTACCATGGGAAATATCATTACAATTGACATCTGTGCACATAATTGCATGTCTGGATAAATTTATATTACTTAAAGCATCATCTGTTGACTTGCAATATTCCATAAGATCATATTTTGAGAGTATGGTCCATTCCAACTTAATTTTGCAACCTTCTTTTACTTCATGTTCCAATTCCGGAAGACTTCTAATATCCAGATGCATAAGAAATGGTACAGTGGGGCAAAAAAGTATTTAGTCAGCCACCAATTGTGTAAGTTCTCCCACTTAAAAAGATCAGAGAGGCCTGTAATTTTCATCATAGGTATACCTCAACTATGAGAGACAAAATGAGGAAAAAAAATCCAGAAAATCACATTGTCTGATTTTTAAAGAATTTATTTGCAAATTATGGTGGAAAATAAGTATTTCGTCACCTACAAACAAGTAAGATTTCTGGCTTTCACAGACCTGTAACTTCTTTAAGAGGCTCCTCGGTCCTCCACTTGTTACCTGTATTAATGGCACCTGTGTGAATTCGTTATCAGTATAAAAGACACCTGTCCACAACCTCAAACAGTCACGCTCCAAACTCCACTATGGCCAAGACCAAAGAGCTGTCAAAGGACACCAGAAACAAAATTGTAGACCTTCACCAGGCTGGGAAGACTGAATCTGCAATAGGTAAGCAGCTTGGTGTGAAGAAATCAACTGTGGGAGCAATTATTAGAAAATGGAAGACATACAAGACCACTGATAATCTCCCTCGATCTGGGGCTCCACGCAAGATCTCACCCCGTGGGGTCAAAATGATCACAAGAATGGTGAGCAAAAATCCCAGAACCACACGGAGGGACCTAGTGAATGACCTGCAGAGAGCAGGGACCAAAGTAACAAAGGCTACCATCAGTAACACACTACGCCGCCAGGGACTCAAATCCTGCAGTGCCAGACGTGTCCCCCTGCTGAAGCCAGGACACGTCCAGGCCCGTCTGCGGTTTGCTAGAGAGCATTTGGATGATCCAGAAGAGGATTGGGAGAACATCATATGGTCAGATGAAACCAAAATAGAACTTTTTGGTAGAAACTCAACTTGTCGTGTTTGGAGGGGAAAGAATGCTGAGTTGGATCCAAAGAACACCATACCTACTGTAAAGCATGGGGGTGGAAACATCATGCTTTGGGGCTGTTTTTCTGCAAGGGGACCAGGACGACTGATCCGTGTAAAGGAAAGAATGAATGGGGCCATGTATCGTAAGATTTTGAGTGAAAACCTCCTTCCATCAGCAAGGGCATTGAAAATGAGACGTGGCTGGGTCTTTCAGCATGACAATGATCCCAAACACACCGCCCGGGCAACGAAGGAGTGGCTTCGTAAGAAGCATTTCAAGGTCCTGGAGTGGCCTAGCCAGTCTCCAGATCTCAACCCCATAGAAAATCTCTGGAGGGAGTTGAAAGTCCGTGTTGCCCAGCGTCAGCCCCAAAACATCACTGCTCTAGAGGAGATCTGCATGGAGGAATGGGCCAAAATACCAGCAACAGTGTGTGAAAACCTTGTGAAGACTTACAGAAAACGTTTGACCTCTGTCATTGCCAACAAAGGCTATATAACAAAGTATTGAGATTAACTTTTGTTATTGACCAAATACTTATTTTCCACCATAATTTGCAAATAAATTCTTTAAAAATCAGACAATGTGATTTTCTGGATTTTTTTTCCTCATTTTGTCTCTCATAGTTGAGGTATACCTATGATGAAAATTACAGGCCTCTCTGATCTTTTTAAGTGGGAGAACTTACACAATTGGTGGCTGACTAAATACTTTTTTGCCCCACTGTACATGATCTGCCATTGCATGGTCATACAAAATTTCCATACATTTTAGGCCAGCATGTGATCAAGCCATGAGGTTGTATGCCATGCTTCACTTATGTAGGTATAACTGTCAGATGGTAATAATGACTGACTGGACAATATAAGATTCAATGCTCATTAAATGCAAACATTTAATTTAAGATGTCAAGCCAATGTTTAAAAATGTGAATCATATCTTCTCACAAAAAGGTGTTTGTGATGGAATTTCGTAACAGGGCTCAAACACTTTCAGCATTAAAGCCCTTGTTTTGCACAACAGTGTCTGGCCTCATCTCTGCAGCAAAACACACCGTTTGTTATCACTTTGGCTCGGTCGGATTGTTCAGCTGTGCATCAGGGGATTTTGCGCTGCGCATTTCTGTTGGATCCTGTCACTGACACGCCAGGATGATGTCGAGTCACCCTCTCTTCACCGCGCCTGTCCGTCATCACTGTATTTTAGCCAAAATGCTTCCATACACGTGACCTAAATGGTGCAGGTGGTTTGTGCTGTTCTCTTTTCGATTGAACAGGTGGCGCATCAAGCCTCCACGTGAACACAACTCTTTATTTGTTTTCATCAACCGATCCATGGACTATGTGCATGCCAAACCGTAGGGAGAGATCCGTGCAGATCACGGATCATGTATGAACCATTGCACTCCAATTAATTAATTGTAAACATACCCTCTGTCTGGGACTCCCCTGCTGCTTCTTCAGGCTGCCCCAGGTCCTGGAGGATGTTCTTCGCCATGTTGCTGCTGGTCTCTCGCGGGGTGAGGAAGGGGTCCAGAAACCCCATGATGGCGGAGAACTTCCATTTTCTCCCCGATCCTGCTGCTGACCCACTCTTCTCCTTCCCGATCCTCTTCTCGTTTTAGTAGGTGTCCCTGAGGCTCTTCCACTTTCTCCTGCAGAAGTCCTCTGAATAAACACGTCTTGTTTGCTGAAAAGTATTTGTACATCAGCGGGAAAATAATTGCGTGACGGTAGGCGGGCTTGCTGGCTTTTGCGCGGCTTCTCCGGGTCAGTCAAAACTTTAAAAAGTGAAATGAACTTACCAGGTTGCCCGATCTCTATTTTCCTCCAAACTAGGTCCTGTTTATTCCTGTCTCTGTACAGAATACAGCTGGTATCATACAGCTCCGGGTGGTTCGCAACAGCAGTGATGAGTTGTTCCTCCATTTTGAATGACGCACAGGTGGACAGGCGCCTGTGAACTGGGTCAGAGCATGACGACACCTGGCTCCTGATTGGTTGACGCAGCGTGATGCTGGAGTTGAGATTTCTCCAACTCCTGCGTCTGGTGAGACTCGCGCATCAGCACAAAATGCACCACTTGAAATGCAGCGCATATTTTCGGAGGCGTGTCAAACACCTGATTCATGGATTGGTTGCGCAAATCAGGCAGAAAAGCGTTTTCGTGCTGCAAATCAGCTTCTGAATCGTCGCGGGAGCCCTGGTTGCGCATCATCGCGCATCTACATTGACTTTACGTGTACATCTGACTCTGGTCGCTTCAAACGCGTTCGGTGTGAACGCACCTTAAGTCGCTCACGCACAAATGTATTTCTTTCATGTTTATTTTTTACTTTCATAGAAGTAAAATATCATTCAGATGATGCATGAATCATTGAGACATGAAATATTTACATCAAAGTCACTGATCTGCTTGAAAAAACCCATTACACAAGAAGCGCTTTATCTCAACTTTCTGTTCTGAAACGGGTGTATTTTGATGAAAGTTGCTCTTTTCTACTGCAGATTACTAAATAACAGAAAAAGGTAGAAACATTTATTTTTTGCTGCTGAAAAAAGAAAGACTAGTCTTTCTGAGGTGGATATAAATCTGAAAGTGGCTGGCACTGAATGAGTTAATATATTAAAGTTTTCTTTTGTTTGTCCAGAACTCCCACAGCATTATGTCCTGAAAGAGGAGGAGCTTCTGACAGACCAGCAGGACTGTAACCAGGAGAGGAGCTTAAGTTTGTACCAGGAGGAACCAGAACACCCACAAGAAGAACTAGAAGGTCTACAGATTAAAGAGGAACAACAGGAACCTCAATGTTCACAGGAGGAATTAGAAGAACCAGAAGTTTCACAGATGTTAATGAAACAGGAGGAGCTTGGTATCAGTCATGGTGAAGGGCAGCTTGCACTGAAGCTGGAGACTGATACTTTCATGGTTACTCCTGCTGATGAGGGAAGAGACCACAATGGACCACATACAAACAAGGACCAGCTCCTCTCTCAGAACTGTACTGAAGCTGAGAACCAAAATCAGGAACGAAGTAGAAATGAAGACATTAAAAACAACATGGTCGACCAAAGTGCTGAACAGTTAAAAATTTACATAGTAACAATAAAACCAGGTAAAAGCTCTGAAGAAGTGCATAAAACACAATAAAACTAAAACATTGATATAAATTTAAAATCTAAAATAAAAAGATTTTTGTGCTGATTTAAAAGTTACCAAACTTGTGCAGTTACTAATGTGAGATGGTAAACAGTTCCATAATTCAGGTGCAGCTATTGCAAAAGCAGATGTCTTTTTGTCTTTAACTTGTATTTAGGAACATCAAATAGGAGTTGATCAGCTGACCTCAGAACTCTCCTGGGCTGGTAAACATTCAGAAGCTCAGCAAGGTACAGAGGAGCAATACTACTTAGAACCTTAAAAACAAGCAACATGATTTTAAAATAGATCCTAAAAGGTTTTGGAAGCCAGTGCAGAAAAAACAGGACTGATGTGGTTCTAGTCAGCAGACGAGCTGCAGTGTAAGTGAAATGTTCTTTCTTAATAATGTTCAAATTAGTAAGCTTTTCTTTTGTCTGTCCAGAACTCCCACAGCATTATGTCCTGAAAGAGGAGGAGCTTCTGACAGACCAGCAGGACTGTAACCAGGAGAGGAGCTTCAGTTTGGACCTGGAGGAACCAGAACACCCACAAGAAGAACTAGAAGTTCTACAGATTAAAGAGGAACAACAGGAACCTCAATGTTCACAGGAGGAATTAGAAGGAACAGAAGCTCCACAGATGTTAATGAAACAGGAGGATCTTGGTATCAGTCATGGTGAAGAGCAGCTTGTACTGAAGGTGGAGACAGATACTTTCATGGTGACTCCTGCTGATGAGGGAAGAGACCACAATGAACCCGATACAAACAAGGACCGGCTCCTCTCTCAGAACTGTACTGAAGGTGAGAACCAGAATCCGGAAGGAAGCCGGAATGAAGATTCAAAATCAAGTGGAGAAGAAAAGATGGTAAAAAATCATAGATGTCCAAAAGCCCAAGATCACAGAGACAGTGTAGACCATCCAAAACTAAAGAAGTCTCTCTCATGTCAGACCTGTGGGAAAAGTTTAAATCATAAAGAGCATATGAAACGTCACATGAGAACTCACACAGGTGAGAAACCTTTCTCATGTCAGACCTGTGGAAAAAGTTTCAGTCGAAGAGATCATTTACTCAAACACATGATAACTCACACAGGTGAGAAGCCTTTCTCATGTCAGACCTGTGGAAAATGTTTCAGTCGAAGAGATATTTTACTCTGTCACGTGAGAACTCACACAGGTGAGAAGCCTTTCTCATGTCAGACCTGTGGAAAAAGTTTTAATCATAAAGGGCATATGAAATGTCACATGAGAATACATACAGGTGAGAAGCCTTTCTCATGTCATACCTGTGGAAAAAATTTCAGTCAAAGAGGTCATTTACTCTTTCACATGATAACTCACACAGGTGTGAAGCCTTTCTCATGTCAGACCTGTGGAAAAAGCTTCATTTATAAAAATGATTTAAAACATCACATGAGAACTCACACAGGTGAAAAGCCTTTCTCATGTCAGACCTGTGGAAAAAGTTTCAGTCGAAGCAATAGTTTTCTCTTTCACATGAGAACTCACACAGGTGAGAAGGCTTGTTTATGTCAGACATGTGGAAAAGGTTTCACACGAAGATATAGTTTACTCTGTCACATGAGAACTCACACAGGTGAGAAGCCTTTTTCCTGTCAGAACTGTGGAAAAAGTTTTAGTAAAAGAGATCATTTACTCCGTCACATGAGAACTCACACAGGTGAGAAGCCATGTCCATGTCAGGCCTGTGGGAAATCTTTCAGTCAAAGAAGTAATTTACTCTGTCACATGAGAACTCACACAGGTGAGAAGCCTTTCTCATGTCAGCCCTGTGGAAAAAGTTTTATTCGACGAGATCAATTACTCCAACACATGATAACTCACACAGGTGAGAAACCTTTTTCATGTCAGACCTGTGGAAAATTTTTCAGGCAAAGAAGTAGTTTACTCTGTCACATAAAAACTCACACAGGTGAGAAGCCTTTCTCCTGTCAGACCTGTGGAAAAAGTTTCAGTCGAAGTAGTAGTTTACTTTGTCACATGAGAACTCACACAGGTGAGAAGCCTTTCTTGTGTCAGACCTGTGGAAAACGTTTCAGTCAAAGTGGTAGTTTACTCTGTCACATAAGAACTCACACAGGTGAGAAGCCTTTTTCATGCCAGACCTGTGGAAGAAGTTTTAGTCAACAAGGACATTTACTCTATCACATGATTACTCACACAGGTGAGAAGCCTTTATCATGCCGGACCTGTGGAAAAAGTTTTGGTCAACCAGATAATTTACTCCAACACATGTTAACTCACACAGATGAGAAGCCTTTTTCATGTCAGACCTGTGGAAAATTTTTCAGCGAAAGAGGTAGTTTACTCAAACACATGAAAACTCACACAGGTGAGAAGCCATTCTCATGTCAGACCTGTGGGAAGAGTTTTAGACAAAAGGGTAATTTAGTCAGTCACATGAGAACTCACACAGGTGAGAAGCCTTTCTTGTGTCAGATCTGTGGGAAAAGTTTTCGACAAAAGGGTAATTTAGTCAGTCACATGAGAACTCACAGGTGAGGTGTAATTCTGTCAATCCTGTAATTTTCTCTGTTTAAAGTCTCAATTCAGCTGTTAAAGTAGTTCATCATCATTAAACTTTAGTTCTAAAACAGCAGAGTGAAAGTTTAGTCTGCAAAGAAAAATCATTAAAACTGCTTTCAGTTAAATTATCATATTTTAATGAGATTTTTCTCTTTACTCAAATTACTTTTTTCCCAAAAAATGTCAGATAACATGTTAATATTGAATTAAAGTTTTGTTCAGTTTTTATTGAATTTTGTCATGTTCTGGACACAAGATGAAGTATTTCAATTACTTTTTTGCAATATATTGATTTTTCTATGTAAATACAGTAAGTAAAAAAGTATTTAAAAAATCATATTATGCCATTATTTTTGTTCTGAGTTTTGTACATGAAATTAGAAAAACATTAGAACAACAATACATTTAAGATGTGTGAAAATGTTCAGAAACAACTCTTTGCTACAAGTTGTCTGATCCTAAAAGGTTGTGATGAAATGAAAATATCTGTAACATCATTATTTGCAAATTAAGTCAATAAATGTTATTTTCATAAACTTTGGTTCAAACTAATAATTTGTCTCATTTGCAGTTTCACGTGATTGTTTATACAACATGCGATAGCACATATTGCACATTTTGATTTTTCTAAAACAAATAAAATACATCAGCCTACAAGTAAAGTAACCAAGTATTTATAATAAACATATATTAGCTGTTTCACTATTCAAGGTAACTTTCATCTTGTGAGAGATGAACACAGTGTCCCACTTTAAAGTAAAATAAATGAAAGGAAAGGTGATTTAAACAATTTTGAGCGTGATATGGTTGTTTGGTCAACTGCAAGATGCTATTCTATCAATATGGACCAACATTTCTAAAGAATGTTTTCAGCACCTTGTTGAATCAACACCATGTAGAATTAAGGCAGTTCTGAAGGCGAAAGGGGGTCAAACACCGTATTAGTATGGTGTTCCTAATAATCCTTTAGGTGAGTGTATATCCAGTTCAGAAAAAAGTCACTTCAATGCACTATATTGTGCCAAGTCCAATTCACATCAACAGTCCAAATTTAAAGTTTGTTATATAAAAAAACATTCAATAAATTGTAAATCGTGATCAGGTTTAGGCAAGGAAACCAATGTAGTTTATCCAAAATTGGAGTGATGTGAGATTGCTTGTCTGTCTTAGTGAGAAAATGTGCTGCTGCATTCTGGACTCTCTGCAGGTGGTCAAGTGAGGACTTGTTAACATCAAAGAGGACAGAATTTGCATAATCAAGTCTAAATGTGATGAATGCATGGATGACTAATTCCAGGTGTTTCATTTTAAAGAGGCCCTTCCATTAAAAACTGTTTTTTGGAGGTTTCTGTTGAATATTTTAGTTCCACAGGTGTTCTTACCTTCATAGCTCACCATTATCACCCATTCTCAATAGACTTCATTACTAACTGTTATTTTGCCTCTCTTTATCTGTGCACATCAGAATTCAGCTGAAACCACTACCTGACATATTGGTATTTTTACATAGCTGCCAGTGGTTGACAGTAATGTTTATTTTTTATTTGAACACATTAAAGCAGTACCGAATAACCTCTCTGCAGCCATGTCTCAGCTAGCCATTGCTGGAACCAGTGTTCTGCAGAAATATACTACATGTTGAGATGTGCTACACACATGTGCTGTTCTACAGTCTTAACTTCAATAAACAGATTTATTGTTTATTTTTTGTTTCTATATTTTTCCATAAATATTTTTCCATAAATACATTTTACCTATCAAATAAATTCTCCCAGGACAGGAACACTAAATACTATGTTATTTTTACTTTCTTTACATTGTCAGAGCAACAGGCAAATGTTTGGACACACCCAGAGGAGAAGGATATGGACCCAGAGGGCTTTTATATAGAAAATATCAGGGAAGGATCATAAAAATATGTTTAAATAATTAACAGGACACACTCACCATAAACAAGAATACTGTATAAACTTCTAATAACATCTCATTATGAAATAAGTTGTTAATTTGTACTATGGAGGCATTTTTCATCAGGGCAGCATAAATCATCAGAACACCACTTCCTGCTGCGTCCTGAGTTACATAGATTATTTAGTCTATTGTAAAGCCATCGGAGGGTCCAGAGTGACTGATATGAAGATGTTTGTTAGGTGTCAGCAGTTGGTGTGTGGGATGTTGTTGTTTTGTTCCTCACCTCTCTTCACAGGGTTTGGCAGATCCTGATCAGGAGCAGGTGTGGCTTGTTACCCAGCTCTCCGTGGCTGGGTTAAAAGGTGTGGAACTATGAGAGACAGACGCCAGTTTGTTCCGCCAACTAGAGTGGTAACGTGGCCATTATCTTTGAGATAGATCTCATTGGAAGTGTTTCCTACCTGGTCCTTGTCCTCTTCCTCCTTGCTGGATTCCGGCTCCAGTCGTCCCGAGCGCCTCTCTCTCAGCTGCGAAAGCCATCCTGCTGTGCCGTCCTGAGGGCTCCATCTCCAAGTCTCTGACGTGCTCTGTTGCATCCGTTCCTGCTCCGTCCCAGTCTGTCTCTCTCTCCCGGATCTCCACTCACCTGCTCTGGTCACACCACTGTGATCCGTCCACATTCCAGCACCACTCCGCCGACCATCAAGCCCTGGATCACCACCACCAACAGCCACTCCTGGACACACCACCACCGCTGCTGCCACAACCAGTCCTCCTCCACACATCATCCATCCTCTCTGAACGTAAGGCTGTGAGCACGCCACATACATACACTGTAACGGCTCACCTTTATCTCTCGATCTCAAATCACTAACCTGTTCTCCTCCACCGCCAGATCTCCACCTGAGTCTGACACGGGACGAGTCTCCCAGCTCCGCCTGCACATTTCTGTTCTTGTTCACTGTTGTTGTTGTCTCTTATGCTGCAGAAAATTAAACACTGTTTTAAAACTCTCCCTGCGTGTTGGTCTAAAGTCTGGGGCAAATATTAGAGTTCGCACAAACCTTGAGTTATGACTGTTTTTTGGTGAGTATCCACTTAGACAAGTTTCAAAATTGTAGCTTAAAGTTTTAAGTTATTCATTACTGCTTTAATATGAGTCTGTCCATCCACTCATCCAATGTTGTGTCAGGTTCTGGGGTTTTTGGTTTGTTTATTTATCATGAGTGAGATTTTGTGAAGTTGTGTTTTCACCTTGTTCCTCATGTTTCTATGTCTATCTAGTGTTTTGATTTATCCCCAGCCTCTAGGTTCAGCTTTTATTTTCTCATGATCTGGTTTCCTGTTTTGCTTTTATTTTGGTTAGTTCTGTACTTCCTGTTATCCTCATGTGTCATTCAGTATTTTGTCAGTTCAGCTTGTCTCTTCAGTCTAGTGTTTTTCTGTTCAGGTGTTTCTTGTTTCTTGTTTTGTTTGATTAGTTCCTGTGTTTGTTTCTCCCCATGTCCTCAGATGTTTTGAGTTTTGTAATCAGTTAGGTTTGGTATTTAAGTGTTAGTCGGCGTCGGTTTGTTCTCGCAGTTCTTAGTTTCAGTCCTAGTTCCAGTTCTTAGTCTTCCAGTCTCAGTCTCAGTCTTAGTCTTATTCTCTCACCACCCTGTTTGGATTACGTTACGCTTCTCTTCAGTTCCTCATCTCCATGTAAGTTTGTTTTGCTGCCCCGTCAGCATTTTTGTTCTTATTAAACTTTTTAGTTGCACTTTAGTTTTTTGTTGTCCCCTTCACTGCATTTGGGTCCAACATACAAATCTTTAAAAAAGCGTGCCATGTCAATAGGCATGGCAGAGGACACTGCTCTTTTATTTTCTCATTGACTAATGAGATATAGGCTAATAACCTTTAAACAGATAAAAGTTACAGAAATTAAATGCACATACTTGCACAGACTCAGGGGCGGAGCTAAGGGGGGGGGGGGGTCGGCATGCCCACCCCAAGCTGAGTTCTTGCCACCCCAGACAATTTACATTTTTTGTATTTTCTATATTTTTGTAGTACATTGTTGTTACTTAACCTGCACTAATAAGTAAAAATACTTGGAATAGTTGGAATAATAATAGATCTTTGCCACTGCTGCCAATGTCAAAATGATGTACTTGTTTGGTTTATGCTGCTTTAAAACTATTCATTTTTTGTGACATGTTGGCCACCCCAAAACATTAACAGTTCCATCCGGGCCACCTGATTGAAAATTTCATGGCTCCGCCACTGCACAGACTTGCTTCACTTAACAAGTTCAATGTCCTAATAAAAGTAGTTGAGCATGTACATTTCCTAAATAAATTTTAAATATGCAGAATGTTGTATATTCAAATACATAATTCACATTTATGTTGATAATTTTCCAAAATAAATAAACATACTGTACATACCAGGGGTGTAATTCAGAAAGCTGGTTTAACAGACTCTAAATCAAAACCTGAACTCAAGGTTGACCAACCCTCACCCCCAAATTCCACTACGTGTGCTCCGCTCCGGCACGAATGCCGGATCAAAAACGGTCCCATTGTAGTCAATCAGAGCTATTCCACTGCCTCCGCAGTGCGCCGCCGTGCGCCGCACTGCCGTTCTGCCATTCGGCGAGAATAGGATCAATTCTATTTTTGCCGGACACCAGAGCAAGTTCGCAGTCAATGTACAGAAATCACATCGCCGCAACAGGATAGGGAACAAGCACAACTTTCGTTTTATCAAAATAAATCGATAAACACATTTCTTTTGTTTCATACGCATAGGTATTTTAATCTAACAACTATCATATGTAACAAACATTTGTGCGTGATTACACATGAATTGAACACCGTATAATTCAAAAATATATTATTTTGAAAACCATTTTATCGATCCCCTATACGTGTAATAAACACTAGCGAGTGACAGCTGCAGATGAACGAGGAGCAGCTGATCCTTGAAGTGAAAAAGCACAAGATTCTTTATGACACCACGCATCCTTTAAGTAAGTAGTGAGTAAGGGCGAGAACAGAAGGAAGGGTAGAAGAGTCCAAATTCACAAGAAACCAACTTCCAGTTTTTGTGCTCTTGAAGGAACCGTCCTCTTTAGACCGGGTAGGAGGGACTCTCAGTAGTATTCAGACCCTGGGTGTTTCTCAAAGCCAAGGAACCTTCCCTTGATGTCTTGGTCCCGCCCCGGTTGCCTAGGAGATATGTCATCGGGACCCGCCAAGGCGCGTTCCAATGTTCATGTGCTACAGAGGCATCTGTACTCGGTTTGCCCGCTGTTTAGCTAACATACCAAGGATACATGGGACGTGCTTTGATGCCTTCCCTTCGGTCACAAATATCCCAGAATACATCGCAGTATTTTCAAAAAATGGCAGTGGAGGAGCTGGTAGCAGCTACTTCAAAGGCTTCAAAGGTTTAAATGTAAGTTAACTGATTGTTGCTATCGGGCTTATATTTAAAATGTTTTTTTTAAAATACAAAGCGGTTATACGGTTGGTTAGTTGCTTTGTAGTTGAAGCTTCGGTGCCTAGAAGGTACTAACTTACTTGCACATTTATTTTATTTTATTTTTATTAACATTTCTAGCTCCATGGGCGATGGGCGGGACGTAAACAGTGTGCGTGAGCAGGCAGCCACGGTCACGTGAGTGAAATCTGTTCCAGTGTCCTCGTAAGTAAGACGCCTCCTCTACCAAGGCAGTGCCTCGATAGGCAAGATGCCTCGCCTACTAAGGCAGTGCCTCGGTAGGCAAGGTTCCTTGACATTGAGAAACACCCCCTGAATTTGGACACAGCTAAAGTTAACCTGAGTTACGCTCATGCATGAGAATATAAGAAGCCCTCATCAGTGGAACACAGATAACATGATTCACCATGACAACCAGTGGACAGAAGGTCAGCGCCCCCTACTTCTTCCCAGTAAAATTGGATCTTTAATGGGACATTCACACCGCCTAACGCCTCCAGGCAGCAAAATGTTCAAATGGACGAAAGTTGCTGCTTTCAATAAAAACACAGCTGCTTTCACACTTTGCACAGTCCGCGTCCGCGTGTCACGTCATCATAGGCGGGCGGGGGATTTCTCTGTTTCTACAACATGATGGATCATGTCAAGAGAGTGGTTTGGATTTATTTAATAAATAAAGCTACACAACGTCGTTGTAGGGCACATTTGCGGAGGTTGTGGATACACCCCATTGAGAGGATCGGACTTTCATAAAATAAAGTAATAAACTGTTTACCTTGCACTTCAAAATCCTCCAATATCTTCCTAGATAAGGTCCGATCTCTATGAGGCCAGATCAATCTCAAAATGAATAAACTCATGCAGTGTGATTCACAAATGCTCATGCTTTGATTCACAAATATAATTTGGAGAAATATTTGAGATTTAAATTCACAAATCCACACAATCCGATTCACAAATGCACATGCACAATTTTTTTGCAGGGACTTGTAATATAAACTCACAGTGCATACAAATTGCCAGCTGTCTCCGGTGCAGCTCCAACCTCTCCTGCTTCATCCGGACCATCTCTTCCTGGAGAGCAGTTTGTCTCAGGAGCTGCTCCTCTATCCCCTGCAGCACCACCAGCTTCTCCCTCTCCAGGCGCACCAGCGTGCATACAAATTGCCAAATGTGCATAAAGAACTGCTTGTCATTTGTGAAACTGCATTCGTGAGAAAATTCTATGTGGTGAATTTTGAGACCATCCTGAACCAACAAGTCAACGAACGACACCACTGGCTAATGAAGCTGTCAAAAATTTATGATCCCGCCAAGCCTTATTGCTTTCAGCCAATCGTATGGCTCCTTACGTTCGCAGAGGTCTGATGTACACATGGGTAGTGCCGTTCAAGACAAACTCATGGCGGACTAGAACACATCATGGACCACGCGCAACCTGTGAGTAATAAAGTTTTGCCTTATATCCTCATTTTAAATCACGCAATGTTATTGAATTAAAGCGTTTTGCTTTGTCAAGTAACATCTTTGAATGCTTTATGTTCAATGCAGTCCAGACGTTACGTGAAGTCCGCCCCATTCAAATCATACATCCTGAAAGCCTGTAGCACACAAGGACATTATGCTTTGCTAGCAGTCATTGAGGCCGTTTGCTCGGGAGGTAGCGCGGGTTGTGCTTCTAATTTTCAGTGGGTTTTCTGAGGGGGTCTGACGGACTCCACCATAGACTTTACGTGAATTATCTTGACGATTCTGACGTTGACGGTTGGGCCGGTATGAACGCACCATTTTGTTCAATGCAGTCCAGACGTTACGTGAAGTCCGGTATGATATATCAACTGGTTGCAAGATTAACCTGTTGTGGCAGGCGGTAGAGGCAGACGTTTCTGTTGTCATAGAGTTTTAGGACCCCTTCATCGAATCAGGAAACAATGCATTTTTATGTCAAAGAACTATAAATAATTGTGAAATGTAAATTAGACTCTTAGAAAACATACTTGACAATTGTAATTGGATACTACTAACTCCTCTTCATTTTAATAGCCCTATAGCCTCGAAATGAAATATAAATACATAAATAAATATAGGCCAAAATGTAAAACACAATGAATGTTGAGGAAAGGGGTGAGCTTGATTTTACTTGAAATTCAAGTTAAGAGAATATTTAGAGCAGGGTTTTTCAACCTTGGTTGTCAGGGATCCCTTGTCCTTCGTGTCTTCGTGACTTTCTTCTTCCGCCTCTCGTTGTGAACAGACGCTTTCCAGCTGCTCCCTTATCTTTGTCCTCCCCCACTGTTCCTGCTTCTCGTCTCGTCTCTGTGTTTCTCTGTACTGGCTGCTGCAAATTGAAAATTAGAAAATGGATCTGGTTTCGTGGTCACTCAACGCATTGGACAAAGTTTTCTCAAACTTAAGGCTGAAAAAGGGGGAGCCGTCATGCCCGGAGTCGACCCTCCCGGCTGGGTTTACCATGGATTCCTGGGGCGAGTGGAAGATGGTATGCCTGTCTGTTCTGGCTGTCGAAGACGTGGAGGATGTCTACATATTTGGATTATTGATCGTGGGGTACCTGCTTATCGGCGCTGGTGGTTACCTGATGTATCTACAAATTCTAAAGTTATGGATGTTATGGGCTGGATCTGGCAACACTTGGACTAAAAGATTCGGAGATCAGGATCGCAAACTGGATGCGGTCTCGGAGCAGTACCGCGACCAGCTGGCTGTGATTCTCGAACGGGACAGGGAATGCCAGGTTCGAGACAGCAAGCTGGCTGACGGGGTGCTGGAGCTGAATCGTAAACTGGGTGCGCTGCTGGATCTCACTGGAAGGATTGGTGCCACCTTGGAGAAGTTGCAGTTTCGGCTCGGAGTGGAGAAGTGATTGATTGATTATTGGTACTATGCAATTTGGCCCTAATTCGGATTATTCGGACTTTTTTCCACAATAGTGCACCATATGGACAATGAGAAGCTGTTGCAATTCTTCAGCTTCGACTTAATCTCTGTTATCTCATTTCGGCTGGCCTCAAGGCCAAAACACTGAATTCCTCCTGGAACAGTAAGCACCGAGACACACATCCCCCCTCCTTATCCGTGTCCACCGGGCGCCAAAGACTGTGGAAGACATAACATCTGCGTTGTCCCAGAGACGGTGTCCTTGATAACTCTCTGCACACAACCACATACACTGATTACATTCACATCCTCAAGAAAGTTCTCAACATGTCTCGTGAACATCCCCCCCCAGCTGGAGGTTTTTATTGCTTATATCAAGCGCCCCCTCTTGATGGGGCACTGGGTGTAGGGAACCTTTTTTCTCCTCCCTCTGACCTTACGTGGTCTTATTCATCTTTTTTTTTTCCTAACACACAGGCTGATGCGTGCTTATGTATATGTATGTATGTATTTGTATGTATTCTCCTGTGTGATCTTGCTGGCCTGATCGAAGTGCGCTGGGTATACCGGCAGCCTGGAGAGTGAAGGTCAAGCTGTTCTCATGTCTCCTTGAATTTCCCTTCTGGGATAAATAAAGTATTTTCATTCATTGTCCTTCGTGTCTTAGAGATTTCCCTACTCTGGCACACTTGATTCAAATGATCATTAACTCCTAAGCATGCCTCCAACTGCTGCAGAAGCAGGCTAATCACCTATTCATTCAATCCAGGTGTGCAGCAGCAGGGAAACCTGTAAAACATGCAGGACCGGGGGTCCCTGAGGACCAGAGTTGAGAAACTCTGATTTTGAGAATCATTTGGAGAATGCATTTCTGATATTTGGACAGGGCAAAATGCAATAAATTGACTATTTAACTCTGTTACTCTAACAATGGTAGGTGATTATACTATTTCCCTCTGCTAAGCAAATAGAATCGTAATTTCTTAATTTTAAGATCTATTCTGTCTAGTCCAGTCAGACCAGCCAGATACAGGAGGATCACCAGTTAATGTGCTGGGACGGTTTCTGCCCATATCGCTGTTTGGTGCACTCTCCTCTGGAAACTTATTTTGGTGATTTTTCAGATATCTCATTCTCAGATGCAAAGAATATGTACGTTTTAAATTGATCTTAGTGAAAATACAGACGTTTTCAAATCCACTAATTAAATACTTTTCCTACTTTGTTTATCTCTCCTCATCAACATTTTTTCTGTAGGAATCATTAAGGCGTGACATCCTCCAAAGATTATATGATCAACTGTCAAGCATCTTGGAGAGGCAACCTGTTGATGGGGAAGGGCTCCAGTTTGTCTGTCGCCATTATTTAGTTTTGTTAAGTGCTCTAGGTGACATTTTTGATGTGGGAGAGGAAATACTTTCTGCTCTTTCAGATCTGAATACTATTATCCAGCAGGAAAGAGCTCATCAACAGACATTAATAACAGTACACGTTGAAAGAGGTTCTCATGGCCGTCCACGATTAGGCAGTGTCACCAGAGACTATTAAACACCTGCGGGAAATGGGTCTACCAATAATTGTTATTACCAAACTCCTTGGTGTATCCAGAGTGACCCTATTTAGACGGATGTCTGAAAATAATATATTTGATTCTGCCACATATAGTAAATGCAGTGATGAGGAACTAGATGCATTGATCACAGCAATTAAGAGTGCCATGCCAGTTGCTGGGTACAGGGTAGTCTGAGGTGCTCTACTTTCCCAGGGACACAAGAGTACAGTGGGACCGACTATATGCATCCATGCATCGTGTGGACAGTGCTGGTGTACTTGCCAGGATGACACGTCTGGGATGTGTGGCGAGAGAGCGCTGTGAAAGAAGAACGCGTTTCCCAGAGTCGCTCTTAGCTTAAGAAGATCTTTCACTAAGAAGGAAACCTAAGATCGATCTGACCCACTCTTAACAGCCTTCTTAGCGATCAAATGCACAGTGATCATAGCCTGCCACCAGAGGCGTCTAGATTTCTAGGCTACAGTGATCAAGCTGCATCATATTAGTCAATATTACCGGCAAAACATGCTGTAGTGCTGTAGTGAGTAGTAGTGAAGCACGTGCGTCAGGGCGCACATTACGCACACGTCATGCTTAGATAAATTACTTAAAAGTACAAATTGCCTTGGATTTTTGTTGCTAGGTTTAATACTCATTTCAATGCAAAATGATACACACAATACATGGTTAAAAAGGAAACCAAAGTTTATTGAAAGCATAATGGGGGAGGAAGGGTGGCGTCTCTGGCTTCACTGGGCCGTCTGGGCGTCTGCATCACCTGCAATGAATGAAGGGGGATAGATTAATGAAATTGAATGGGATACATTGCGTAATGCTAATAAAACAAAATAGAACTGTCCCGTACCTGAATCCTGTGGAAGGATGATTGGAGCGGAGATGGAGGGACGGATGAACTGTGCCTCGGACAGCGACAGCTGTCTCCGGTGCAGCTCCAACCTCTCCTGCTTCATCCGGACCATCTCTTCCTGGAGAGCAGTTTGTCTCAGGAGCTGCTCCTCTGTCCCCCGCAGGACCACCAGCTTCTACCTCTCCAGGCGCACCAGTGTCTCGCTGCAGGTGCAGGTGGTTAGTGCAGCCCGCCTGGTTAAGCCTCCCAGCATGCGGACACTGGGCCGTGCTGGTTGGCGCACCGAGACAGGGCACGGTTGTGTGGGGTCGTCCCACCCGGTGCTCTACCACCCGTGCCCATGGCTTCCCTTCTCACCTTGGCGTGCTTCTTTTTGACAGCTTCCGTTAGGAGCCTTCTTAAGTCCTTAAGAACGATCGCTTTTGGGAAACACCGCCATTGACATTACCATGACTAAATTTATTTAGCCAAAATTACTTTTTATTTACAGAAAGTAAACTACTCTGTATTTCACAAGTACTACATTACGGTCAAGTTGTGTCCATTTAACTACATGGTTCCTTTTTTCATTTTTAAAATAAACTATGGAGAAAATGCACTGGAATGAAAGGCATTATGAGTTTGATAATGTGCAAGAAACTGTTATGGAGATGCAAGGTTCTGTCAGACATCCACAATATAGGTAATTTGAGTTAGAAGGTCTTAGTTGTTTTAAATGTGTTTAATTCAGATTCATTATGCGCAATAATCATACACATTATTTGTTTTGCCAGGATACCCCACTGATACCTGAGATTGAATGGGAGGAGAGTGGATTTATGATCGAACCTCATACTGGGATCAATGTCCCTGTAATGGACAGGCCTCTTTCAGATTCAGAATTGATGGAACTGCAACTGAACATTAATCCACTGCAACATTCAGATTCTTTTGGAGTCGACTTATATCTTCACACTGTCCAGTATTTTGAGAACTTAATTGAGACTATATTATTACATGTGGGAGGAATGAGGGAGAGAGTAGGAAGAGGGGAGAAAGACAGAATGGAGAAAGGGAGGAGGGAGGGTTAGGGAAGACACTTTATTAACCCTGCAAGAATTTCCATTATGCTTGAAAATCTGTAGTATATCTTTGTCTTACCACTTATTAAGTAAAATAATGTGACAAAAACACATCTACCGATCTTTTGTTCAAGGGATGTTCAGGGCTTTGTTCCAAAAAGCTGTGTCAACTTAACATGTGGTAAACCCTGGTCTCACAGTTATAGGGGAAATACACTCACCGGCCACTTTATTAGGTACACCATGCTAGTAACGGGTTGGACCCCCTTTTGCCTTCAGAACTGCCTCAATTCTTCGTGGCATAGATTCAACAAGGTGCTGGAAGCATTCCTCAGAGAGTTTGGTCCATATTGACATGATGGCATCACACAGTTGGCGCAGATTTGTCGGCTGCACATCCATGATGCGAATCTCCCGTTCCACCACATCCAAAAGATGCTCTATTGGATTGAGATCTGGTGACTGTGGAGGCCATTTGAGTACAGTGAACTCATTGTCATGTTCAAGAAACCAGTCCGAGATGATTCCAGCTTTATAACATGGCGCATTATCCTGCTGAAAGTAGCCATCAGAAGTTGGGTACATTGTGGTCATAAAGGGATGGACATGGTCAGCAACAATACTCAGGTAGGCTGTGGCTTTGTAACGATGCTCAATTGGTACCAAGGGGCCCAAAGAGTGCCAAGAAAATATTCCCCACACCATTACACCACCACCACCAGCCTGAACCGTTGATACAAGGCAGGATGGATCCATGCTTTCATGTTGTTGACGCCAAATTCTGACCCTACCATCCGAATGTCGCAGCAGAAATCGAGACTCATCAGACCAGGCAACGTTTTTCCAATCTTCTATTGTCCAATTTCGATGAGCTTGTGCAAATTGTAGCCTCAGTTTCCTGTTCTTAGCTGAAAGGAGTGGCACCCGGCGTGGTCTTCTGCTGCTGTAGCCCATCTGCCTCAAAGTTGGACGTACTGTGCGTTCAGAGATGCTCTTCTGCCTACCTTGGTTGTAACGAGTGGTTATTTGAGTCACTGTTGCCTTTCTATCAGCTCGAACCAGTCTGGCCATTCTCCTCTGACCTCTGGCATCAACAAGGCATTTCCGCCCACAGAACTGCCGCTCACTGGATATTTTTTCTTTTTCGGACCATTCTCTGTAAACCCTAGAGATGGTTGTGCGTGAAAATCCCAGTAGATCAGCAGTTTCTGAAATACTCAGACCAGCCATTCTGGCACCAACAACCATGCCACGTTCAAAGTCACTCAAATCACCTTTCTTCCCCATACTGATGCTCGGTTTGAACTGCAGGAGATTGTCTTGACCATGTGTACATGCCTAAATGCACTGAGTTGCCGCCATGTGATTGGCTGATTAGAAATTAAGTGTTAACGAGCAGTTGGACAGGTGTACCTAATAAAGTGGCCGGTGAGTGTATATTGATGATTTTTTTTTTATGTGTTGTTTTTTGGATGCCTAAAAATAATGTTGAGCAGGCAAAGGTGGCAGTGATAAGAAACATGGAAGACATAGAGCAAAATAACTGATGGAAATGCTTGAATAGTTTCATTTTTTTTCTATTTATTAAATGACAAGTTTAGATTTTTTGGTGGAAGGTGAAAGCAACTCCTCTGACATTGAGGACTCTTTAGTTAGAAATAATACTCAGGAAATATATTTTTCTAGTTTGGATGAACATAAATTATATAATTTTGAAAATGGTACTGACCCTAAAAAAACCTATATGATTTTCAACTCAATTCTGAATATTATTCAGAAAATTTGAGTAATGATTGATTTGAAAAGTTTCTCTATCATACACCTGTAGAAGTTGTATGTATGCTCATTTTTTATATATTAAAGATTATTTAGAATCATTAAAATATAAGTTTAAAGTAATTGCTTTTAGTGAAACATGGTTAACAAAGGAAAAAAGATGATAATTTTGTGTTAGAAGGATATGATTTTATTGTGTTAGTAGGACAACAAAAAAGGGAGGTGGAGTGGCATATGTACAGAAAGGTTTTTATTGTAAGATTATAGGCACCACAGTTGATGATAAAATTATGGAAAGTTTGACAATTGAAATCAAGATAAAGATGTAAGAGTATAGTTTTCAGTTGTATATATACGTAGAACACCTGGCCCCTATATGGAGCCGTTTTTGAAAATCATAACCAACATTTTTGAAAAAATGTGATAAAGTCTTACTTTGTTTGTGGTGATTTTAATATTGATTTGTTGAAATGAATAAACAATAAATAAACAAGCACTGCAGAATTATGAAGGACAGCACTACACTAATGCCGGGCGGACACTGCGATTTTAGAAATCTGACTGTCGAGGAAATGCTCCCACTGCACGACCGGGTTTGTCACTCGTACTCTATTTGACCCTATGACATGTGTACTCATACTGTACGACTGCTGTCAGCAAAGATTATTGACAACCACGACTACTTGTCGGCGTGTGACGGCACGACGCGCTCGAGTGTGAACAATGGAAACAAAGGTTCCTAGTTCCTATGACAACCACAGCGTGCCTGACAACAAGATGACGAGCAGGCAGAAAGTTGTTGCAGTTGTGTACGCTGAAACTAAAAAAAAAAGAGAAAAGGATTTGGGTACGTGAATGGCTGAGGAGACGTGGTCGGTATGGGATGTCCATCCTTCATCAGGAGCTTGAGGTAACGTTAATGTTAAACTATATTGTTTTACAGTAGCTATGATAGTTTCACGTTAGCATTAGTCAGCCAATGTTGCTCCACGGGTGTCTTTTGCGCATGTGCGAACGTAGAATCCTGATGTAACACCGCTCACGCTGTACGAGCTACGGCGAAAATTTCTGACATGCCAGAAGTTTGATCGGGAGGTCGTAGCATTATCGTTAGAACGTAGAAGCAATTAATCCTTCCTCGTGAGTGTTCTCACACTGTACGGCTTACGACCTCCCGACTGCACATTCCGACGCTACAATGTTTCCACAATGACGCAGCGTGATCTGTGACGGCAAAATCGTGGTGAAATCCCCTCGAAATCGCACAGTGTCCGCCCGGCATAATAGACAATCTCTTTACAAATGTGTACAGTCCAGCTACAACTGGTATATTCTTAAATGATATTACGGATCATCTGCCTATATTTGGAATTTTTCAAAGTTTGAAAGATAATATCTTAGCTGAAAAAGATGAGTGTCCACATAAATTAGTGAAACTAAGGACTTTAGAAAGTATTGAGGCTTTAAAGTTAGACCTCGCAGATTGTGTTTGGGATGATGTGTATGTGGAGTATGTGAATTTGGCATTACACATTTTTGTCTATATTTTTAGATCTCGATAACATTGTCCTATTCAAAGTTACCAGGTGAAGAAAAACAGTAATAGAAAACCATGGATGACTAAGAGTTTACAAATGGCATGTAGAAAGAAAAATGTACTATATAAAAAATACTTACTGTTAAAAAACCAGTGAAAGTGAAAAAAATAGAAAAAGTATCAGAATATATTGACTTCTATTGTAAGAAGACAGAAGGAGTATTACAATACATTATTAGAAGGAGGTAAAAAATATTAAAGCGACTTGGAATAATATAAATGATCTTATCAATAAAAAACCTTAATAAAACCGCATTTCCTAGGCATTTTTAAATAAGAATGGTGATGTACTGGCTAAACAAATTCCAACTTGTGATTAAAAAAAATGTTTGATCACCTTATCAGGAATAAAAGATTTTTTTTTTATGAGAGGGATCAATGAGAGTGATATATTAGAAACTGTTAGAAAACAAAAATAAAAAATCGACCGATATCAATTTTACTGATGTTTATAATTAAATAGGTCGTTGATTTTATTATAAAACCACTGACCTTTATTTGCAATTTCTCCATTCCAAAAACTGTTTTTCCAAATAATATGAAAACAGCTAAAATAATACCAATTTTTAAAAATGGAGACAAACATTGTATTGAGAATTACAGGCCAGTTTCCCTACTTCCTCAATTCTCAAAAATACTAGTGAAATTATCTGCGAAACTGTTGGATCTTTTTATTGATAAATATAGATTACTTAGTGAGCACCAGTACGGGTTTAGAGCAAATAGAACAACTACTGTACATATGCAATTATGGAGATGGTAGAAAAAATAACGGAGGCAAGGAAAACTGACAATTATTTTGTTGGTATTTTTATTGATTTACAAACAGATTTTGATACTATCAATCACAGTATACTATTTTAAAAATGGAGAAGTACGAGGAGTAGCTTACTTTTGGTTGAGGAGTTACTTGAACAATAGGAAGCAATGTGTTGACATCAATAAAACAATCTCAAAATTTAGAAAGGTTACCTGTGGTGTTCCCCAGGGATCTGTTCTTGGACCAAATATTTGTAATGTCACTGATTTATTGAGTGTTATTATTTTTGCAGATGATACAAATTTGTGTTGTTCAGGTAACAATTTACAAAAACGTTTGCCCTCAATAGAAAAGGAATTGGAAGTTCTTAAAGCAGAACTAAGTAAGTTTTGCTCTCGCTCGCCCCCTACTGGTCCCCTGTGAAAGCTCACTGTCGTAACGTTCCCCCGCCGCCGCCGCAGACCCCCACCCCCCTCCACCCCGCCGCCGCCCCCCCAACAACAACGCGCAGAGAACGCTTTTGCAAGAAGAAAGAAAAACAAAACCAAGAAAATGTCTCGACAGGTGAGTATTATTGTCATCTTTGCGCTCCTAAGGGTGGCGTTGCTAACAACGGCAAGGGCTTCATGCTTGTATTTATGTACGTGAGTGTGAGTGCCGTAAAGCAGGTTTGTTCTCGCGAGATTAGTCGGGTCGATCCACTGAAAGTTGCAAGTGCTGCTTTCAGGACACAGACCCCGGAGGGAGGGGAGGGACCCACGAATCACCCCGCCAAGTCCTTGTTTACCCCCACAGGGACTCTAGAAAACATTTATTGAGGTGAAAAAACTTACTTAGTTCTGCTTTAAGATTTGGTTTGATATTAACAGATTATCACTCAATTTAAAAAAAGACAAAATTTATGATTTTTAATAATCAAAAGGAATTGGATAGGGACATTAAATTAAAAATATGCAACGTTGAAATTGAAAGGGTGACAGAGAACTTTTTCTATTGATTATGAAATGAAATGGAGACAGCATGTTTATTATAAAGATAATAGCAATACTCTACAAATTGACATGTTAAACTATGCATTATATATTATATAATTTATTGTTGACTTATACTTCCTTCTCTTCTATACATATCATATTGTGTGGAAGTCTGGGGATTGACTTCTAAAACATTGGTCAACTAAATATTTATTTTACAAAAACGTGCAATATGTATTATTAATAAGGCAGATTATTTGGCAAATACTCATCCGTTGTTCACCAAATCAAAAGTCATGAAATTCAATGGCTTAGTATATTATAAAATCATGCAAATAATGTACAAAGCTAAATTAAAGTTACTTCCATTAGGCATACAGAGGTTGTTTTCTTCTGCAGAAACAAAGTATGATTTCAGAGATATCTATAAATCTACTGTTCCTATGGCAAAAAAAAAAAGAAATTAAAAGGAAATGTAGCCTATATCTGTGGTGGGGGTAAATTATGAAATAATGCCAGTGTAAATTTAATAAGTTGTGGTGCTTTTTTTTTTTAAAAGGATAGTTTTGCACATAATTTTTGAGGGTTACAAGAGTTATAGGTTTTGTTGGAAATTCAACAGTATGGTGATTTTATTTTGACTAAATTGTGTGTAATGTTCTTTTTGTTTTTTTCTCTTGTCTTAAATTTGAAAAGATTATTAATCAATCAATCTTTATTTGTATAGCACTTTACCATCAGCCATAAGTGAACCAAAGTGCTTCACAGTATTAAAAAACATAAGACATAAAAAGTTCAAGAAAATTAATCAGCTAAAACAGTGAAAACAAAGAATATACACAGAACAATGATAACAATGACAGCCATAAAAGAAGAGAGACGGGTGATAAGCAGCCTTTACATACAAAATGCTGCATGAAACAGATGGGTTTTAAGTTCAGATTTAAACGGGCCAAGTTGGTGACTCCTCTAAGATACTCAGGTAGGGCATTCCAGAGCCTTTGGCCAGCAACCCCAAAAGAGCGCTCAGCCCAAGTTTTAGAGCTTGTTTGAGGAACCATCAACAATAACCAAAACAGGCATTTCTGTCACTTTAAGAATTTTATTTCTCCAAAATGCTTGGAGGTGACACCAAAATGTCTTTAATGGAGGGTAATTTCTAATAGACCCATAAATACCATAGACATGTATATAAATCAAATGCGGCCACTATTAGAGTCCAGTATAGATAGTTTTCCCATGATATAATTTCCTGTTGACGTCGCAGCTAGCAGACATGTTGGAGGAGAAAACCCCGCCTGGCCATTCATATGCAAATTCGTATGCAAATCGTCTGTCAAAATGCCAAGTTACTGCGCCATCATTGGCTGTAACAATACAGGTGGGAAGGACAATTGTTTTGTATGTAAAATTCTTTTCACAATATATGTTAAGTATGTTTTCCTTTGTGATAATCTGATTTTAAATGTGAAAATCACTTGGGAAGAAAACATCAAACTATCAGTTTCAAGTTGTTCTTTTATTCAACTGAGTCACCAAACAATGCAAATGTCAACTTTGTCAAATTTAATAATAATGAATAATAATGCGAACAATGTGAATAATTGTACCAATAAATGGATGGTTATGATCGATTACAAAGCCAATTTCCCTAATTTCAAAATTTACATGTGACTTCATCATTTCTTTGAAATATTCCTGTCTTACCATGTCTTCATGCACACAACCCCATGCTGTAGCTTTTGTAGCAAAAGAGGTGGGATAACAAATGGCTTTAATGAGACTTTTAGAAGGATTATTCACATTTGTTCTGCAAACTGCTTTCATTCGTGATGCAGTCAAACATCCAGCCCTAAATCGAAACCATTCCTTTGAGTTTGATGGATTTCTCGTAGTGGCCTCACAATTTGTAGCCTCCTCTTGTGATACTTTAATGTATTTAAAAACCTGAGCTGCATAAGTTTTTAGTTCAGCAAGAGAATCACCTGCATGTGATTCATCATACAGCTCAGGTAAAACTTGTGGAAAACCACTTGAGAGAATCTTTGGCACATAGTGCTTAGAATAACCAGGCATTAGCGACAAGATGGCAGATTGCTCACCACTTGCATGCAACGATGCAAAGACGGAGGACAGCTCGGCTTCTGTTGGCACAGACACTTCTGGCATCTTCCTAACTTTCACATCAGCAATGACCTCTGGGCTGGCATTAGCGTGATCCAGTTGCTTCTTCTTTGTTTTGGCTGATGTAAAGTCAATGTCCTGAACAGTGGTGTAGTCGGCCTTAAAGAAACATAAAACAAAATTTAATACTAAGAAGGATTAAATGTTATTTTAGACTGACATGCCCACTAATTACTGTCTTATTTTGTAAGCCCTGCTTATTTCCTATTCCACATGTTTTGTTGTTGCTTGCTTAACTTAACTTTAGTCAGATAGATAGAATCTTTAATCTGATGAGTTCTGTTTCTGGTTTCAGATTGCCTTCTCAAACAGAGACGCACACGATAGACGCGCAGCGAGAGAGACGCGCATGTGATCCCTTGTCAACTTGAAACTCTTCGGTCAGACTGAGAAAAATGTCGGTCATATATAACCGGAAAGAAGCAAATGGTTAAAGTTTTCAGCACAACTAGTAAGTAAAAAAAAAACTAATGAAAGTATAACTCATCCGTCTGTGCAGAAAAAAAATAGAAGCATAAAATTGATCGTTATAAAAACACTGCAGCCGTTTATATGATAAGTAAGTAATGGAATGCATTACTAAAAAACATTCCTTGTTTAAACATATAGCCTGGCAGCACCAGGGATGGAACCCACATCCTCTAAACATAAGGTATATTCTCTACCACTAGACTATAGTGACCAGCATGTTTCTCTATTTGCTCAGCCTTCATACAACTATGTTTATATGCGTTTAGCCACATTACGTAGTTCTAATTCATAGTAACGCACTGCATTTTACGTTCACTAACAATAACGGTGTTGTAATGTTGGAAATTGTAATTTATTATTCAGTTACTGAAAATCCATGTTCGGATTTAGTTTGACGTCTATAGACATCTATGGCACTGAATGAGTTAAACAGCTTCATTCCAAACGCTGCTGATCATCCTCTCCCTCCCCCGACAGAGAGTTCTGTATAATATCTGATAATAACCCGAAAGCATCTTGGAACTTAGCCTACTCAAAAAACACCTGCCTGCTAACTTTGCTCTACCGCTCTGACCTCTGACCCTCTCTGACCTCCATCGTCACTATTTTTAGTTAATTAATAAATATTGAAATAAATTGTAGCTAGGAGTCAAGTCAACTTTATTTATATAGCCAGGGGTGCACATAATATTTTTGTCCTGGTTCTCAGAAGAGAACCTAGGGTTGTTGCTTGGTCCTCACATTTTTAAATGTGTCTCGCTGTGTCTCTTCTGAGCTCCTCTGCTTTGTTTTTGGTTTCATCAAGCTTCAAATTCAGTCTGTTTACTTTACCTGGCTCTATATTTGTTTCAATAAAAATCCTTTAATTGTTGAAAAAATCAAGAGAAACCAGTAAAATATAAAAATACTGGTAAAAAAAAAACCCTTCAGAGTTCAGGTTGGATTGTTTACAGGTTTGATTGTTCACTTTAATCTACATTTAACAGTTTGGAGCTTCTGTCATTTACTGTAACTGTTTTTTGTTTTGAAATGATGAGGATGTTTGTAATGTGATGCAGTCAGATAATAAGATACACTGGACAGTTATGGGGCATTGACAAATACGCTGATACTGTTGATTAAAACAGGTGGTTTTCTGTATTTTATAGCACAAAAAGGTAGTTCTACACGTCTGTACCACGATGGTCTATTTGTCTTATTCAGTGAATTTTTTCAGTTTTGACGCGATGCAGAATCCTGCAGTCAGCTGCACTGATCTGACTGACTGAAAAACCGTCACACTGGCAAACTGATACACAGAGACAGAGAGAGACGCAGCATCAGCTGATCAGCTGGAACTTCGGCGCTCTGGCTGAGAAACATATCAGTCAAACAAAAGAAGTCAACGGGATTCTTCATTTATTTGACAATGAACCCGCCTCTGATTAACCTAAAAATTCACGCAGCTCAGCCAAACCAATGTTAAGTACGCAAACACGTGTTGCAACTTTTCATCTGGTGCGCATTTTATATTTTGACAGTGTGTGCGGACCTGCGGACCACTTATGTGCACCCCTGTATATAGCGCTTTAAGAACAGCGGCAGCTGATACAAAGCACTGAACAAAGTTAAACAGATAAAAACACAACAAAAGAATGTGAAACATTAAACATATATGAACAATAAAAACAAAGACATAAAATAACAAGACAAAGATAGAAAGGCTCAAGGTGGGGGGAAAGCCAAGGCAAACAAGTAGGTTTTAAGTTGAGACTTAAAGACAGCCAGAGACGAGGCTTGTCGAATCTGTAACGGTAGCAGGTTCCACAACCTCCGACCCGCCACAAAAAATGCTCTGTCCCCCCACATCCTCCGGCGAGACCGTGGTACCTTCAGCAGCACCATCTCAGCCGACCGAAGGGGGAGAGCTGGAGCACGGAGCTGGAGAAGCTCCGAAAGATAGGAGGGGGCCAGAGCATTTAAAGATTTAAAAACATATAAAAGAATCTTAAAATGTACGCGGTAAGTTACGGGCAACCAATGCAGAGAGGCCAGGATGGGGGAAATGTGATCTCTTTTTTTGGTGTTTGTCAGAAGCCGTGCTGCAGCGTTCTGGACCAATTGAAGGCGTGAAAGATGTTTTTGAGGTATGCCAAATAAAAGTGCATTACAGTAATCTAGTCTGCTGGTGATGAAAGCGTGGATTACTGTTTCCAGGTCACACTGGGTTAAAAAATGTTTAGCCTTTGCTAAACGCCTGAGATGGAAAAAGCTGGCCTTCACAGTGGCACTTATCTGTCTGTCCAGGTTCAGCATGCTGTCCAACTGGACACCAAGACTAGTGACCACCGATTTTGTCTGTTTAGACAGAGGACCAAGAGCAGCAGCTAAAGGCTGATGAGTGGGGGGGTTAAAAACTATAATTTCTGTTTTGGTGTCAATTAAGTGTAAAAAGTTCTGCGACATCCAGGTTTTGACATCCTCAAGGCAGGCTAACAGACCTACCAAGGCCAAAGGATCCTTGTGGTTAAATGGCACATAGATTTGAGTATCATCTGCATACAGATGAAAAGCACATTTATGGTTCCTGAAGATTTGTCCCAGGGGGAGGAGATAGAGTGAAAAGAGCAAAGGCCCCAGAATGGACCCCTGGGAGTCCTATCTACAACTTCTATTCTATCATAAGACATTTGTACATTTTATTTTTAATTTATTTATTTTTATTTTTGTCCCTCTGTCTGGGCCCCATCCAGCCAATCAGGCCCTAATCCGACTCTGACGCTGTGTCTGCTACTGATTTCAGACAGCAGGCTTCAAATTAAGAGCAGAAGAAACTCTGAGTTGTGTCAAACAAACCTACTGACGAGCAGATTAAGTTCAAAGACTGTGTTGCCCGGGTAACTGACTCAGAGTTACGCTGAACTCGCTTTGTGAAACCGAAAAACCAGAGTATCCTTCATCTCAGGCTTAACTAACTCAAGTTTTCCACTAAACCAGCTTTCTGAAATACACCCCAGAAGCATCTCTGTGGTTGTCAAACACTGAGCAAACAAACTGAGGCATACAAAGAAATCAGCTGTCTAGTTCACTCTAATTAACCTTCACTACCTTAAGGCAAGGTAGCCACACCTACAGCTTCTGGTGCAACACTTCCCTCTTGTGTGCAAAAAATGTAACTAACAAAATCTCACTAAGAAAATCAAGCACTGAAATGAGAACTATTATTATTTTCCTCTTCACCATAACAGTTGGGTTGCTGGGGCAACTGGTTTAGGAGAGAAACCCAGACATCCCTCACCCCGGTGAAACTCTCCAGCTCTCCCTGGGGGATCCCCAGATGTTCCCCATGGAAATCTGGGTCTGCCTGAGGGTCTCCTCTAAGTGGTATATCTTTAGAAAACCTCTACGTGGAGGCGACCAGCTGACTCCTTTTTTATGTGCAGGAGCAGCTGCTCTACTTCAAGCTCCTCACCTTATCTCTAAGGTTGAGCTTGTCCACCATAAGATGGACAGCCACAAGTATCAAGTATCATTCTTTCACTCTGAATCCAGATCTCATGACCATAGTTTAGGGTTGGAACATAGAACAGTAAGTACATCTAGAGCTTTGCTTTTCAGCTCAGCTCCTTCTTCACTAGGACTGAAGCAGTTCTCTCATCACTGAGGATGAAGCCCCAATCTGTTGGTCCATCTCTCACTCCGTCCTGACATCACGATGCCTAGAAACTTAGGCTGTATTCACACCTGATAGTCCGGTGGACTCGGTTCAACTGGGGACCAAAGTTGCAACATCGTTGCTTTTTTTAGTTGATGCGGTTTGGATTCACACTGAACTTTATAAAATGAACTAAATAACCTTACGAGCATTTTACATTCCTGCCTGTGGTGGTGCTGTAGAGTTGCTGCACTATTTTTTTTTATTGTTGTTTACTGTACTTCCTTTTGCTGCCGCAGGAGAGTGAAAAAAAAAACCTGGAAAACTTGGACTAGCAGCAGATTCTGGTGGTTTTTCGGATCTTTTGTGTTTGGCAAATGTACCAGATCAATATTCTGCAGTAACGGGTTCAGGATGAGCAGATAACGAGGCTGAGGACTAAACAAGGCAGCTGAGAAGGCTGCATAGTCAACTTCCTGTTTTTGGTGCGGTTCCAGTGCGGTTGCGTTCACATACACAATCGAACCGCACCAGAGCTCTCTTCAATCGAGCCGAGACCCACATTTTTAAGCGGACTCGAGTTTGATCGTTTGGTCCGAATCAGAGGTCGGTTGCACCCCCCGAACGATTTAGGCTTTCTGTGCAAACGAACTAAAGTTTGATTCAAGCGGACCAAACAGGGCTGGTGTGAATGCACCCACTCCTCCTCCCTGAGGTACAGATTCACTGCCAACCTGAAGAGAGCATCGAGATCTTTCCATTAACACCACAAACAGGATAAGAGACAAAGGGCATCCCTGAAGAAGTCCAACCCACACACAGGAAACAAGTACAACTTACTGCCAAGAATGCATACTGCTCTTTCTTTGGTTGTACAGGGACCAAATAGCCCATAGACATGGGGCTGAGACCCAGTACTCCCACAACACCCCCAAATGTGTCTTGGGGGACCTCGTCATAAGCCTTCTCCATGTCCACAAAACACATGGGGACAGAAGTGGCAAACTCCCACGACCCCTCAGAAACTCCATGAGGGTAAAGCTCTGCTCCACTGTTCCACGACCAGGTCAGAAGCCACACTGCTCCTTCTGAATCAGAGGTTCAACATTCGGTCGGATCTTTCATCCCAACACCCAGGACTAAACTTTCCCTGGGAGGCTGTAGTCACACAAAATGTTAGAGTAAGAAATGAAATAAAAAACTGTGCCAGTGAAGGTCAATTTGCTGAGAAAACACAACAGTTAAAGAGTTAATGTTCTTTAATGAATGGCATTTAATAGAAGAGAACTGTTATTCTCTATTATAATAATATATTACTGGGATATTGTATAAGGTATATGTGCCTGTGTTCTATTAGCAGTAAACTGAAATGCTGCACCCAGGATATGAAAGTGAAAATTATTTCAGCACAAGTAAATACAAGAAGCAGCAGCAAGACACTGGTGAGTATCTACAGGCATATTCACACAGTTGTTCAATGTTGAGTTTATGTAAACTCACCTATAAAGTGGTGATCTGTTTCTCATTTGGTCAATTAAAAACAAACTTGACAACACGTCAATAAAATTTGAAAGCAAAGAACCTGTTTTTGTGTCTGTTTGGGGAGAATTGGTGTGATGTTTATTTGTGTCTGAACTGAAGTTTAACCACACTCAGAGATTCTAACTGCTCTCAGGAGGTTTCCTCAAAATACTACACACACTGCTCCAGTGTTCCCACGCACTCTGTCTCAGGGAGTTCTCAATATTTACAGCAGCTGTTACCTTAAATGCATGAAATTATGTCCCAATTTACATTGAACATGAACTTTGCTCCATCTGTCATGTTAATCGTTTTTTTTTTATTGTTGCTGTTTTTACGTTCAGACGGATTCTTTGGCTTTTTTCTGGTTCTCGTTCTTGGACCAGAGACATGGAGAACAGGGGTCAGTGTGGCCCCCAGAGGTTTACATGAGAAATAAGCAAAAATATTAATTTAAGAAAAAAAGAAAACAAGCAGTTTAAACTGTCATGAATGTCTAATGTTACAATGAACCCTTAATGTGTTCTCTAGTTTAGGCATGTTTAGATCTGTACTAAATTCCAGATTCCAGATGCTTGATAAGAATCTGCCAGGTGGTACAACTCAGTAACATTCAAAGGTGTAACACCTCAAATCTGAAATAAAAAGAATTTTAAACGTGAACCTCACATAGAACTCATAATTATCAATTAACAAACTGAATGTTCAGACTTTGAATGTGGGGTTTTTCTTTAATAATGCACCAGATGTGTCAGTGGTTGACAAGTATGGTCAATTTTACCAGAGAGCCATGTATGGGGTAAGGTTACTGTCAAAAGAATGTGTATTATTCATCTGCAATTTGTGCATAACTAGCAATTTGTAAGCATTTGTTTCTGCCAAATCATAAACAAAACATGTTCAACTAGTGGCATAGATGTATCTGTGTTCCATTAATAAGCCTGTGACTAGGGGATGGGTGGTATTGGAAAATTTTCGTATCACAGTTATCTTCTAAATTATACCAGTTTTAAGGTATTTGACGGTATTTTTTATACAATCAATGTTACTCATAATAAGTAAAGAATTACTGCATTAGATTGGCTATAAATAGCCAATTTTACTGTCATATGCACAGTACCATGTTTTGTTGCACAGCCTCTAAATATGATTGTCAATAGGGGGCAGTGATTAAGTTAAGTGGCTAGTATTACCACCGCTGGCTACCGCAAATGCTAGTTGTTTGGTTCAAGTCCGACCTTTTGAAGCTGAAGTTATTCCATACTACAGACGTAGCTCCTCTTTTTGGAATAAGTTGTTCTGGATCAGTAAACCTGTGAGTCGCTGTTACAGCCCCTGCCAGCCACTCAAAACTTTATTTTTCACGTGTGGTCTTAGCGTGTAACACTGAATCAGTCCCCGCAGACATACGTTCCCACTGCCAACATTCCAGATGTTGTCTCAGCTGTTCACTGGTATAGCAGTATGGGAAAAATTCACATCATATATAAATAAACACCGGTTTTTGCTTTACTGTTTTTTACGTTCACAAAGAAGAAAACACAACTGTAAATTTGGACTTTGAGTTTTAACTCCCTTTACCAAAAAGAAGTAAACTTCAAGTACAGTGGGGCAAAAAAGTATTTAGTCAGCCACCAATTGTGTAAGTTCTCCCACTTAAAAAGATCAGAGAGGCCTGTAATTTTCATCATAGGTATACCTCAACTATGAGAGACAAAATGAGGGAAAAAAAAATCCAGAAAATCACGTCTGATTTTTAAAGAATTTATTTGCAAATTATTATAATTATGACAAGATTTCTGGCTTTCACAGACCTGTAACTTCTTTAAGAGGCTCCTCGGTCCTCCACTCGTTACCTGTATTAATGGCACCTGTGTGAACTCGTTATCAGTATAAAAGACACCTGTCCACAACCTCAAACAGTCACTCTCCAAACTCCACTATGGCCAAGACCAAAGAGCTGTCAAAGGACACCAGAAACAAAATTGTAGACCTTCACCAGGCTGGGAAGACTGAATCTGCAATAGGTAAGCAGCTTGGTGTGAAGAAATCAACTGTGGGAGCAATTATTAGAAAATGGAAGACATACAAGACCACTGATAATCTCCCTCGATCTGGGGCTCCACGCAAGATCTCACCCCGTGGGGTCAAAATGATCACAAGAACGGTGAGCAAAAATCCCAGAACCACACGGAGGGACCTAGTGAATGACCTGCAGAGAGCTGGGACCAAAGTAACAAAGGCTACCATCAGTAACACACTACGCCGCCAGGGACTCAAATCCTGCAGTGCCAGACGTGTCCCCCTGCTGAAGCCAGGACACGTCCAGGCCCGTCTGCGGTTTGCTAGAGAGCATTTGGATGATCCAGAAGAGGATTGGGAGAACATCATATGGTCAGATGAAACCAAAATAGAACTTTTTGGTAGAAACTCAACTTGTCGTGTTTGGAGGGGAAAGAATGCTGAGTTGGATCCAAAGAACACCATACCTACTGTAAAGCATGGGGGTGGAAACATCATGCTTTGGGGCTGTTTTTCTGCAAGGGGACCAGGATGACTGATCCGTGTAAAGGAAAGAATGAATGGGGCCATGTATCGTAAGATTTTGAGTGAAAACCTCCTTCCATCAGCAAGGGCATTGAAAATGAGACGTGGCTGGGTCTTTCAGCATGACAATGATCCCAAACACACCGCCCGGGCAACGAAGGAGTGGCTTCGTAAGAAGCATTTCAAGGTCCTGGAGTGGCCTAGCCAGTCTCCAGATCTCAACCCCATAGAAAATCTCTGGAGGGAGTTGAAAGTCCGTGTTGCCCAGCGTCAGCCCCAAAACATCACTGCTCTAGAGGAGATCTGCATGGAGGAATGGGCCAAAATACCAGCAACAGTGTGTGAAAACCTTGTGAAGACTTACAGAAAACGTTTGACCTCTGTCATTGCCAACAAAGGCTATATAAGAAAGTATTGAGATTAACTTTTGTTATTGACCAAATACTTATTTTCCACCATAATTTGCAAATAAATTCTTTAAAAATCAGACAATGTGATTTTCTGGATTTTTTTTCCTCATTTTGTCTCTCATAGTTGAGGTATACCTATGATGAAAATTACAGGCCTCTCTGATCTTTTTAAGTGGGAGAACTTACACAATTGGTGGCTGACTAAATACTTTTTTGCCCCACTGTACATAATATTAAGTATACTTAAGTATATTCAAGTTTAGTTTCCCAAGTACACTTTTACTTGTACTAGACGTTTACTTAAAAGTATACTCGTTGGGACAAAATTAGCATACCTGATGTAAATAATTAAAAGTACACATAAGAATACTTTTAAGTAAGCTTCTAGGTTACATCAAAGTATACCTACGTATACTTTAAAGTATCATTAAAGGTTTATTTAAAGTATACTACATTTATATACATAGCCATACTTAAATAATTCAATTGGGGACATTGGTTGCACACAGATGTTTTGTATCAGATGGTTAAACAACTGTGTTGAACCAACACAACATACAGTAGTCTTACTATTTAACTTTACCCATTGTTACACCAGTTAGTAACACTTAACAGTTACATGTCAAAAATGTTATTGAGAAACCACAAGATCCACATTTCAACACATTATAGCATCTTTCAAAAAATTCAATTCAGAATTCCAAAGGAATCAAAGTCAATGTTCCATTTAACATGGACCAGATGGGACTGTGTACAGTTCTTCATCCATTTAGAAGACAATGATTAACTAGAATTAAAGTATCCTGCCAATCTGAAAAATGTGTAGAGGACAAGAGGAAATTTGAAAAAAAAATTGCTGAGGCCATTATGGAAAAACATAGAATAAACATTAGAATTAAAAATTTTTGAGAATTCTCAAAGAGAACAGATACTCAACATGTTTTATATGATTTGTTAGTTATGTACAGACTACACATGTTTTTGGCAGTAACTTTACCCCGTAGTCATGTTGCTGAACCTGGAGAATGTCTGAATGTTTGGTTTTGGCATTGAGTTACTAAAGTAAACATGACATCTGAATGCTTTAGAGTGGATGGTAGGCTCCGTTCCTCATGACTCTGTAGCTCTGTCTTAATGTCCGGCCTCTCTTCCCACAGGCTGATTGTAGATCTGTGTTCTGATGACAGATGGATGACTCTTATTCTCTTAATCATTTTTATCAGAATATTTTTCTCAGGTTGAATCAGGGTTAGAGAAACATTAAATTTTTTTTGCTGTTCTCATAAAGTGTTCTGAAGACTGTTGTGAAATTAGTGTTTCCTGTCATCAAGCCTGTTTATGACTGACATCTGTTCTGCACATGTGCAGCGTTCTCTGCATTCTGTATGTCTAACCTGAAACAAGTCATTCTTTTTGGGGGGCATATTTTTGAAGCATATTATTTTATGTTTGGAGCTACTTCAGTGTTTCAGGATTGCTACAGTTTATGAAAATACAAACTCCAGTGTGTGTTTATGGTCTGAATATCAGAGTGAGTATAATAGCGTTCTTGTCCAGTGCAGTTCTAGAGCTCAGAGGTCGGTAGTTAAGTTCTTCTTGTTTTATTGTTTGCCTGAAACACACATGACTGTCCCACAAACATTTTGAGTCTCTTGTTAAGTTGCTCACAGTTAGATCAGATTTGAAAAACAACTTCTAACACAGAAATTATTTTATTCTACTAAAAAACCTCCCTAATAATAAATCCCAAAGCCTAAAATCTAGAGGTCACACATTCCTCATTTTCACAGGAATAAGAGCTTGAACCGAGTTTGAACTGGGCCACGAGGACAAAGCCTACTGGTTGTCATAGAAACAAGGTTTAAAGATGTTTGCCTCTCACAAAACAGCACTGTGGAGAGGAACAGCCTGTTTTAATTTCCATCCTGCAACAAAGGAATTTTAATCAGGCTGAATGTCCTAACATCAGAATTACTCACATTTCTTTGTCATCTGGTGACATTTTGCACTCTAAGTAAATGATCTAATCATTCTAAGTTTTACATGCATGCATTTGCGTAAGTCAGAGACCATTCATGCTTAAAGCATGCAAACTGAGCCCTCCTGGCACAGACATGAAGACTCAGCAGGCGAAGAAAGGCCAACCCCTGAACGGCCCCCAGCCCCACCCCACTGCTTAACAGAAACACTCAGTACCAGAGGCTCCAAACGAGAGAAACATTTCTCCAGTTCAGAACATTTCAATAAGACAGCAGAGGGATTTTAAAAGGATTTAGTTGTGTTAACATGGAGACTGTGAAAACTCTGCTGTGTGTAGGAGCCTGGATGTCTTCTTGGATCATCACTGCTGAAGGTAAAATCATGTGATAGGAAGTTTTTTTTTTTGTCTCAGTACTATGAGGGTGAAGATTTCACAGTAGATTCTTTCTTCATGAAAGTATTCTGTTGTTATCGTTTTGGAGACTGTGGTGAGACACCACTCATCCTAGCTTAGAACGAGCCGTTCACAGAACAACTCGGGAGGAGTCATAACTTCCACAACCTGTAAATTACTGACCTAACATCTTCAGTTATGCAGATGTTGATTTTGGAACCCAAATTTATGTCCCAATGTTCTCTGAATAATCGTTGACCAGCTGGTTTGCAAACATCTTTTGAACATACACAGTAATGTCTGGACTTTAGAATAAACATCCCATAAGAAGATCAACTCAGTTTGACTTAAAGAGGCCATTTCATACAAATTTCATGACTTTGTGGTTATTTTTAAGTATTAACCAGTAATATGAAACATTTTATATCTAAAAAATATTAGGAAACACTGATTAACAGACCTTTCAATCTGTCTGCAAAATTTGGGTGGTTCCGTCAGGCTTCGGGCAGCAACTCATTAATATTCATTATGTGAATTTGCTGGACTCAGATTGGCTAACAAACTAGCCTATGAGAGCAAGGTATACTGCTTCCTGCCTCGCTGCGCATGGCAACACCAGACGTACTCTCTTCCTGTTTGCTGCATCTTATGCTAGCAGCTTTTAGCCAGCAGCATGCTAGGTGTGGTTTCAACTGCGGGAGCTGATGAGTATTAACGAACAAAGGAGTTGTGATGAAACAGATACAGGCCGTTAGAACTCGGGTTTTGTCACCACCTGCGTAGTTTGAGAGATTAAAACTGAAAGAGAAGTTGTTGACCTGTTTTCACACCCACTATGTGGAGCTAAAATATTCAACAGAAACCTCAGAAAAACCGTTTTTAATGGAAGGACCTCTTTAAGCAAATAACCACGAAACACATTCTGTTTCTGAGTTTGGAGAACTTTGTTTTTCAACTGGATCTTTAACTCCTTTCTGGGTGAAAGCTGAGCTTCAGTGATGTGAGCTGACTCATGAGCTTATTTGTCACAGTTCCTAAAATTTTTTAACATATGATGAATCAGAACAATAAAAGTCACTTTTGGGGAAAATGAAGTTATTAAATACCAGCTTGTTTACCAGAATTCTCTTCTCATTCTGAAACCTTGATACGTATGTACAGAGCAGGCTACCGAGTCAAATGTGCAAGTATCACTCAGAAGCCAGGACTTATTTTTGCTGTGGAAAGGAGACAGGGATTACACAATCATCACCGGCCAAAGTGGCTGGTAACTTTTTATCAGTACTTGCCAAAGTGAATTTTAATGCTCATTTGGTGGGTTGGAGGGTGTTTGTTTACAGCCCTGTAGTTAAAAGCAGTGATAGGATGTTCCCTCCTAGGCCTTCAGCGGCGCTGCGTCTGAATCAATCCACCCCTCAATAACCATTTTATAACTATAAAAAACCATTGATAAGTTTACTGGGAATTTATTATCAATAAATTATCAATAAATGCAGTATAGAGAGTTGTTGCATCATAGATAGATAACTCATGTAGTCACAATAAATGTCTGAAGATAGAAAACAAACATGTACACAAGTCAACTGCAAAAAGAAAATAAAAGTTGCTGCTGCCACATGCATAAAAAACATCAATAATATCCTCATAAAACTACTACTGTCATTTAGCAGACGCTTTTATCCAAAGCGACTTACATTGAAGCAAAATGACAGTAGTAGTAAAACTGTAATATTATTTAGGAAACCAGCAACATTTTACTCACTATTACGACCATGTTCATTTGGGGAAGGGAAGTAACATTTAAATATAACCAAGATGGTAAAAGGTTTTAAAAGGATAAAAATTTAATGATGAAAACACATTTGATAAAGGTCACACCATGTCCACATAACTGCCATAAACTCAATACAAAGCCCTCTCCAAACAAACGAAATACCAAACCTCAGATTACAAATGTTTCGTAAATGTTTTTACAGAGTTAAACTAAAAACCTCAATGTTGTCTACAGATACAACATAGAAAGAAAACCACAATTCTCTCAAAGACTTTGTAAACTGAGTAGACTCAAATCTCACCACCGCCAGAAGGTTGCTACAGCAACATCACGTCTACATCTTTCCTCAAAGAATTCATTTACTCCATCGTACAGATTAGAAATGCACTTCTGAATTTCCCCATCTTTTAAATATGTCCAGCTTTTCTTAAAGCAGAACTAAGTAAGTTTTTTCACCTCAATAAATGTTTTCTAGAGTCCCTGTGGGGGTAAACAAGGACTTGGCGGGGTGATTCGTGGGTCCCTCCCCTCCCTCCGGGGTCTGTGTCCTGAAAGCAGCACTTGCAACTTTCAGTGGATCGGACCCGACTAATCTCGCGAGAACAAACCTGCTTTACGGCACTCACACTCACGTACATAAATACAAGCATGAAGCCCTTGCCGTTGTTAGCAACGCCACCCTTAGGAGCGCAAAGATGACAATAATACTCACCTGTCGAGACATTTTCTTGGTTTTGTTTTTCTTTCTTCTTGCAAAAGCGTTCTCTGCGCGTTGTTGTTGGGGGGACGGCGGCGGGGTGGAGGGGGTGGGGGGGGGCTCTGCGGCGGCGGCGGGGGAACGTTACGACAGTGAGCTTTCACAGGGGACCAGTAGGGGGAGAGCGAGAGCAAAACTTACTTAGTTCTGCTTTAACAGCTTGAAAATAGCTTTAAATCTCTTTCTTCTGACCTTATCGGTTGACAAAACAGCTATTAAATCAACACATCTGTTTCTGTTTGTGCAGCTCACTCCGGACTACCAGCTCTGGGTCATTCTGTGGCTATCCAATCAAATACTGTGAATATGCTGACATCACAGTTCACTGACTAAATGAAATGTTAATGGAGGAAGCAGGCAGACTGTTTGAAATTATATAATTAGTGCTCATGGAAAAAAAATCATTAACATCAGTCTAAGTTTCAGTTATTTTTGGGCCAGTGGAGAAGGCTTTAAAAACCCTGACAGCTTGCCACAGGTTAAAATGGAGTCATTCCTTTCCACTGTTACCAATCCCTGCATGAGTTGAATTGATAATTTATTGCAATCGGCTGGTTCTTTAGATAGGAATGGCAACATTACTATGTGCTTTTCTGAATGACCTGGACAAACAGATATTTTCTCCATTCAGAGAATCTAGACTACAATATAACCAACTGTCCTCTGTCTCTAAACCCAACAAATTCCTTAGCAAACACAGAATAGTTTGTTTCCTCATTTTAAAACCCAACAGTCATTGAAATAACTTGAAAGTGACAAAAGTAACCATAAATTAAAGCCACAATCAAGTGGCCCTTGCACCTTGGTGGCTCTCTGGCTTGTAAACCCACCACCTTCCCAGAGCACCACCCAGCCTTCACACTCGACTCCCAAAATGCCAACAAAGTCTGCTCGAGTAGGCTGAAGATGACTTTGTTCCAAAATGACGAACATTCTGTGAGATGTACACCTTGTGTCCAAGAGACATTTTTCTGCATTTTCATGGTAAATGCATGTGGAGCGCAGCACAAAAAGGCTAACGATACGTCATGTTTGCAACTGAACAGCTGCGCTAACTTTGCAGGCGTGTTCTCAACTGTGTGAGCTAATGAATACTAATGAGTAAAATGAGTGTGACGTCACAATAATGGTGTGTTCACACCGGCCCAACCGTCAACGTCAGAAGCGTCAAGTTTACATGTAAAGTCTACGGTGGAGTCCGTCCGACCAGCGTCAGAGTCTCTGCGTCGCTTTGTGAGCATTAGCAGTGTCAACTTTTCAAGCTTTTCAAGCGTTTCAGGCGTTGACGCTTGAAACGCAAGCAACGAAGAAGTTCAGCTAGCTGAACTTTTGATGCTCTTGAAGCGGCATGTCAATCAATCAGAGTGTCTAATCGTAGTGACGTACCTGAATGAAGCAGGAAGTCTTCAAACAGGGTGCGGGACAGACGGAAGTAGCGCTGGAAGCAAACCTCATCCATATGTAGCTCCTGGAGCAAATGTTTTAACTCCTCCTACGCGCTCTTTTTAACGGTCAAGCGTTATGAGCTTCAATGCCTACGCGCTCTAACTGGCAGGCGACAAGCTTCAACTTTCAAGCGTCAAACTTGGAGCGTTCTGAACATTGCTTGATGTTGACAAAGCGGCTGGTGTGAACGCACCATAAGAGTTGCCAACCGTCCCTTGAAAAACGGAATCATCCCGTATTTAGAAACAAAAGTACACGTCCCGTATTGAGCTGAAGAGGGACGCACTTTGTCCCCTATTTCCGTGAGAATCAAAATTAGTCTGTAAAATGTCAATGGAATTAACGCTTTGTATGAAAATATAAGGTAAACTTATTCCCAGGCTCTCTCCTGCTCTGTGACCAATGAGTTGACAGTACACTTACACACGAGTATGACAATACAGAATCTCGCTTATCTCATTGGTCGAGGTGTGGTTGCTTGCGAAGAAGATAGACGACCATCACAAAGCAGCATGAGTGACAGTGAGACAGACTCTGACACTGCCTAACAGGTCTCGGATGATAGTACACCTACAACCAGCAATGCTTTCACTCCTCCGGAAAAAAACTAAACAAAACAAAGTAGGCTGCAAAATACAGGGAGGAATGGGAAAAGAGAAACGCCTGTCTGGAAAAGTACATGAACACCTAAAGCGCACTGCAGCGCCATCGCACGTTTTCATAGCCCATGGTGGACTGACTGACCTCAAGAAGAGCTCCTTACTGCAGCAAAAGCTTAAAGAAATACAAATAGAAAAAATAGGCCGTCTCCACATAATGTAGCATTGAGCTTTGAAGTTTAAGAGTTCAGTCTTTTTATTTTTTACTTCAACTGTGGTCTACAGACCAGGGGTCTCATTTATAAAGCTTGCTTACGCACAAAACAGGGTCAGAAAACTGTGTAAGCAACTTTCCACGCAAACTTTGAGATTTATAAAAAAAAAAACGTAGCGGAAAAATGTGCACAACTTTAAGTTGAGTAGGGACCTGGCTTACGCACATTTTGGACATGGAGAGCACCTGCAGTGCTGCTGCTGAGAAGGATTAAAATGATTAACTCCAGCAGCATTATCGATTGTACCGCTTCGTGCGCACACAGAACAACCCCCCCCCCCCACACACACACAGCCCCCGACATGCGGAATATCAGCTGGGGCGCAGATTGAGACCAAATGTCATGCGTCGTTTATAGGACCAACACAGAAGGCATGATTTTTTTTTTTTTTTTCCAATTTTTAATTCTTTAAGTGTGCCTGAAATTTCAGTCAGGACACACCTGGTCACCTCCAGGTGCGCCGTGCGCCCGAGATGCACTGGTGGGACAGGCCGACCCTGCAGCCACATCCTCATTCGCGCGCCCGGGATGCCTCGTTGGACGCTTCGTCCAGAGTCATTGGGGGGGAAACAAGAAAGTTTTATATTTTAATGACGGACACATTTGATCTGTATTAATAAAAGGCCTAGTCTCCTCTGCATGGTCAGTGTCTACCTTCTTCTCTGGCACGATGCCATGCACGCTTGCCGGTTCGAGCACTGCTGACATCCTAACAGCGAGCTGTGGGGGATCAGAGGTGCCAGGGGGTAGTCCAGTGACAGACACCCTCTGGCAGTCGCAAGCCATCTTTTTTTGCCTCCACCTTCAGATCGGACCATTTTTTTATATCCGCTACAGATCTCTCTGAAGAACTCACAGCATTGACGGCTTCAGGAACGCTGTGCAACTCCGTGGATTTTCTCTTATTTGTTATGCCACTGCTGTGACCTCCAAAAAGCACTTCCTTTTGTTTTTCCACCTCATCCACAAGTACCTCAATTACTGCTTCGGTGAAGTTGCGCTTCCTTGATCTTCCTTGATCTGCGGTCACCATCTTATTGGTGGACGAACCGGCTCATTTATACACTGCAAAAAAGCCAACTTGTGTTTTTTGGCCTAAAACAGTAATTTGTGTTGGTAAAACTTAAAAATGTAAATTGTTAATATTCTAGACAATAATCTAAGTTAGCACAACAAAACAAGACAGTTGTATGCTCCAAAATAATTAGTTGAGTTGTTAATACTTATATCTTTATGTTGCGGTTCAATGCAAGAGATAACAGTTCTGCCAACTATTTTTTCTTTGTTTTGAAATGCGGGAAAGCCAACTTTCCGAGTTCACATTTTTCACTTCAAGTCTCGTGGCTGTGTGCTGCTGCAAGGAGCTGGAATGCTGCTGCTCTGAAGTCTGCACAGGTAAGTTTTAAACAACCTTTCATTTAATTTACTTTAACGTTAAATCATACTGGAATTTTATTTTGAGTTGTGTCATAATGGAGAAAGTTACCTACACATTTTCAACATTTAAACGGCTTTAAGTCCTTATCAGTTAGCTGCTTACTGATGCTAGCAGGGCTGCAGCAGTTAAGCCTGTAACATTAGCTTGTCCGGGCAAATCCTATTGTGTTAATTCATAAAAAATGATAAATAATCGAATAGTTCATATCTGGACGGGGGGGAATCTATGTTACTGGCGTCTTAACACACTTTTAGTAACGGGGTAACGTCGCCTATATTACAAGTCTACGACAGCCATGCGCAGTCGTATGAGAACGAAGAACCCGGGTGCCGTCGTCACAGTATCAGTCGAGCATGTTAAAAAATATTCATGTCAGCAACGCTTTCTCTCAGGTATGTTTACGGGGGTGACGGTCGGACCATCGACTGTGTGTGTTTGTGTCCGCACGTGTGCATGTGTACGTGTGGTGTGCGCTAACAGAGAGACGGCAGAAGGTTGCGGGCCCTGTTATTATTAAATAGTACTTTGGCTTGAAATGCACATTTTTGCTTATTAACACTAAGGAAACTAAACATTTTAACGTTACGTCAGCCAGAGTTAAATAAATCACCATGTTACTGTGATTTAAGTATTAAAATAATATGATGTAGGGGTAATTCATATCAGATTAGATTTCCTCATAATAGTGTAGTGGCAAGAAAGACTGATTCATCTGTAGCCTGTTGATTATTGTGTTGGTCATACTATACCTAGACCCATAAGTTACTGTGTATCTGTGGATTCAAAAACGTTTACTTTAAGTTAAATTTTTAATTTCCATTCTCCATCCTGGTTATACTGAATCATGATGTTTGAAAATGAAATGTATGCATTTGTCTCAATTTTGTACTGACTGCTGACTTATGCTACTGCCCTGGTTGGTTGAGTAATCTCCCTGATTACTAAGTTAATTGAAATTCATCTTCACGACAGCAAAATTTATTACATTAAAAATGGGACAATATTGTATTGTTAGTCTTGTCAACTATAGCATAGTCTACCGTTTACAGGATTGCCTATAATGTGATTTTCATTAAATTGATAAAATGTTTAAAAATCTTACCAACTGCTTTACTAATCCCCAGCAAATTGTCATCTTTGTTTTTCAGGTTAAAATTAATGCAGTGCAAATTGTGCAAATTTACCCACAGTGTTGAAGCTTGCCTGCTGAAACACTACCGCCTTCATCACAGAGGTTCAACCTGGCCTTGCATCCACAGGGACTGCTGTTGCACTTCTACAACCATAAGTGCTTTGAAATCACATCTTTCAAGATTCCACAGGACTGTCCAAAGGCAAGAGAACTTAACATTTCAGTACTGGTTGTGTGAATACAAGGACATTTGCTGTAAAAAGAAAGTATTAATTCATTTGCATAATCACCTTAGACGCAGAGAGAGTGTGTGTTGCCCATTTGTAGGGTGCAGCTTTAAAACCAACCGCCTTAATAGTTTTACTGGACATACATCACGGACTCATAAAAACCATAATCTTAGAGATTTTTTGACACCAGTCAGGGTTGTTAATGATTTTCAGTCTAATGACACAGACCAGCAATGTAGTGTTGATCCTGAAGCTGGCGCTTCATTGACAAGCAGCCCTAGATCAGATTCCACAGAAAAACTTGAACCTGATTGTGTTCACAATATAGACTCTGAAATACTTGAGCACAGATTAGCTTCCCTTTTTCTTCGTATGCAATGTCTGCTACATGTGTCAAAACATGCAATTCAGGCAATTATAGATTAATTTAATCATATTTTGTCCCTTTCCAAATTTCATACAACTGACATTCTCAAGGAGGTATTTACTAAACATAATATTGAAGTTGAGGAAGAGGTTATTCAAGAGATAAGTAACAATGTGTTTGAAAAAAATCCAGTAGTTGTTACCACATCAGAAAAAGGTACATTATCAACAGATTATAGGAGAAATAAATATTTCAGGGAGCATTTCTGCATCATTGAACCAACTGAGTTATTGTATGACTGGACTTCAAAAAAACCTTTGTTTATGTTTCTGTGAATCAGGTTATTGAACTTTTATAAAACAGAACGGATGGAAAACAAGCATAAAATACAAACTTGGCAATTACAGGTCCAAGCTGCGTCAGGCAGGCTGTACTGAGGTTAGCATTAACCAGAAAAAGAGGGGCAGTGAAGATGATGGTACAAGTCCTACTCTGAAGAGAGCAAAGAGAGGTGAGATTAATCATGTCCCTGACCATCCAGAAAACTACAATGATGACTCACTGGAGGAAGAAAAGACTGGTTCTGGTTGATGAGTTCAAGAAGAAGAACAAGAATGCTCTGCTCATCAGACAAAAGATGGAGCTGACTTTCTCCCTGAGGCGTAGGGAGGTCGTGGAGTTGCAGCCCATGGTCTCAGAGGTTCTGGAACGTTGGCCTGGCCTGTTTTGTGAGGCAGAGGTAAGCAAGTGAACTTACAATATATTATCTTGAGTTTATGTTTAGCCCTTTTTTTTTTTAAAGTGTGTTGATTACAATGCCCATTTTAACACGAAAATAAAATTTAAATTGTTTTGACTTTGTAATGAGGATTTGTAATGAGGATTTCCTGTTCACATTTTTTCAACAGATTAGGGAAGAGTTTTATCGAATCACAAACAAGAACCTAATGGACAACTTCAAAGAAGCCCTTCATCAGCACACCTGGAGGCTCCTGAGACTTTATCGGGCAAGAAGGACAGCTTTTTCTTCTGAGATGGATCAGATCCTTAACAGCCTGGATCAAGAGGTGAATTCTAGATGTAGTAATTTGATAACGCTGAACATTATGGATAGGTTTAGGGTTAGGATCACCTTGTGTCAAATTGGTTTCTACAAGACACAATAGCACAAACAAGCAAACCAGTGATTATCAAATGATTAATGATTAAAAACATAAAATTACTCAGATATAGTGACTTTTTCCTCGTTAAGCAAAGGGAATCTGAATCTTTAAAAAACATTTTGCCCTGTGGGGAGACTTTTCATGATGTTGTCAGCAAGGTAATTATAGTTAACTATAAACTAATGAAAAAACTAAAATTAAAACTGAAAACATTTTAGCTAACTAAAATAAAAATAGAAATGGAAAAAACTAAAACTAACTGAAACTGGATTGTGTGTATACAAAATTAACTTTAACTAAAATTATTGCCAAAAGGCTCCTTGTTTTAGTTTTTGTAAATGTATTTAATAAACAAACCTTTGGGGTTGATAATATTGGTTAGTAAGTTAGTTAGTTAGTTTTTTAAACACACAATACAGTTTCAGTTAGTTTTCATTTTTTCCATTTTTATTTTATTTTTGTTAACTATAATGTTTTTTCAGTTTTAGTTTTTCGTTTTTTCATTGGTTTTAGTTAACTATAATTACCTTGGTTGTCAGACTGATAATGATGTTTGCCTATCAGTGACACTAAAAGCACTTTCAGTGGTCACACTTTGACAGTAAGCAATCATAGGGCCCAAGTGAAAAAAATGCCAAATTATTATTTTAAGAGGAGTAAATATTTGATTTTTGTGGATATGGAAGAGGACATCTGCCTGCATTCTTACTCTATTTCTTTTTATGTTTCATGCAACTCTTGTTTCAGACATCTGACATCACTGCACATCGCCAAACTGCAGCTTTAAAGGGCCTTCCGTTGTATCTCCGTGACAGTCAGGAGAAGCTCTTCAGGAACTGTCTTGTGAGTTTTTATAATGAACAGAAATGTTAAATTATGCTATTATACTTCATTTATGTATGTTACTTAATATTGACTTTAGCCTGTACCTCACTGTCCTACCTGTTCCCTAACAATGTGTCTTATAGTTTTACTGTCCTGGCTATGACTTGATGCAGCCTAGTTAATGTCATTTGATGTGTTTATGGGGGGGTAAATTTTTGATTATGGGGTATGGGGTGGGAAATAGTTAATATGTCAAGCTCATAATTAATTCTATTTTGGAAAAAAAGTTTTTACAGCTTTGGTGATCCCCTCGAAAACAAGATGATTAATCTCAAGGAGCTATCCCATCAATAAACAATTTGTTCAATTTGATAATGTGGAGAGATTTTAGAGCTGGAGCTTATTCTGATTCACAGTATTTTGATGACTAACGTCTTCCAATCCATGGTCTGTTCCTGTCTGTTAACACCAGGACACTGATACAGAAGTGGAGCAGGCGAAGGGCCTCACTGTGGGTATCCTCACTGTGCTGGAAGATGATGACAGCAGAGCGCCTCAAAATGTTGTGAGTGTTGCTGTTGTTGTGGAAGAAGAGATTGTCCTTCAAGATCTCCCTGACCTGCCAACAGCTTTTGCTTACCTCTTTGGACTGATCTATGCTTTAAACCTCAAGTACCCAAAGGATCTCAGGTACACATTTGAAACTGTTCAGAATGTTTTCATGGAGCTTGGTACAGACCTTTCTGCAAGGGTCAGATCTCTCAAAAACAAACTCCTACAGTGAATCCACAAGTTCTGGATCTGGAGTTGTTAACCTCTTAAAGTTCCCTGCTATCCAGCAAACACCGTGTTTTATGCTTTAGATTCATAGATGTATATCATACCGGTTCTGTATGCTCTTGTATAAATGACTAATGTTTGATATTTTAAGATCAGAAGTTATGGTGCTCTGTAACCTTGTTAACAGAATTATTTGATTCATAGTTGTGTATCATACTGATTCTATATGGTCTTGTGTACATGACTCGTGTTTGATCATTTATTCAATCTTAAAGTTTAGAAGTAGACTGTGTTGCACAAGTAAACAGTTAATACTGGGACAGTGTGTCTCGTTAGTTTTCATGTACTTGGCCCGTTTGAAGGGATTTGAGACAGCTTAAATAAAGCAAATGTTCTGAATGTATTTGTTGCATCTGTAATTATTCATATATTTGATTATACATTATTGGTTTTAAATTACACATTTGAGCTACATTATAAACTATTGCAGTGTGCAAGTTTAAATTCTTGAATTATTCTTCTATATACTAACTTACCCCAGTTAAAGAGCATTCTGTATAAGAACTTTTATTAATTTATTAATATTAAGTTAGAAATT
>SSNP01000021.1:79867-94201 GCA_006937955.1 Pachypanchax playfairii
CAATATTGCACATTCTTTGGGATGAGACATCTCCACTTGTTCAGCAACAGTCAGACTCTGTTTGTTCAGAGTCTTCCCTTGACACAGCCAGTTTATCCAGCAGAGAGTCACCCCAGAGTCCCTCAGCTGTCATCAGGAACCATCTGCGAAGCATCTCAGAATGGCCTTCACCTTTTTCCATCCCGTCCTTCTCCTACGATGTGGAGTTGAAGTTGCGCAAAGGCAATGAGGCATATAAACAAACCAAGAAAGGAATCACCTTAACAAGAGACATGAAGATAGACATTTTGGACAAGATTGCTCAGGCAGTTTTTGAAGTGAAAGCCTATCCTGATGGAGATCAGATTGAGTCAGTTGCTTCTGCTCTCATCAGTAGACACCCCTGCCTTCGAGAAGCAGGCAGTGAAACAGGGTATGACGGATGGAAAACAAGCATAAAATATAAACTTGGTAATTACAGGTCCAAGCTGCGTCAGGCAGGCTGTACTGAGGTTAGCATTAACCAGAAAAAGAGGGGCAGTGAAGATGATGGTACAAGTCCTACTCTGAAGAGAGCAAAGAGAGGTGAGATTAATCATGTCCCTGACCATCCAGAAAACTACAATGATGACTCACTGGAGGAGGAAAGACTGGTTCTGGTTGATGAGTTCAAGAAGAAGAACAAGAATGCTCTGCTCATCAGACAAAAGATGGAGCTGACTTTCTCCCTGAGGCGTAGGGAGGTCGTGGAGTTGCAGCCCATGGTCTCAGAGGTTCTGGAACGTTGGCCTGGCCTGTTTTGTGAGGCAGAGGTAAGCAGGTGAACTTACAATATATTATCTTGAGTTTATGTTTAGCCCTTTTTTTTTAAAGTGTGTTGATCACAATGCCCATTTTAACACGAAAATAAAATTGAAATTGTTTTGACTTTGTAATGAGGATTTGTAATGAGGATTTCCTGTTCACATTTTTTCAACAGATTAGGGAAGAGTTTTATCGAATCACAAACAAGAACCTAATGGACAACTTCAAAGAAGCCCTTCATCAGCACACCTGGAGGCTCCTGAGACTTTATCGGGCAAGAAGGACAGCTTTTTCTTCTGAGATGGATGAGATCCTTAACAGCCTGGATCAAGAGGTGAATTCTAGATGTAGTAATTTGATAACGCTGAACATTATGGATAGGTTTAGGGTTAGGATCACCTTGTGTCAAATGGGTTTCTACAAGACACAATAGCACAAACAAGCAAACCAGTGATTATCAAATGATTAATGATTAAAAACTTAAAACTACTCAGATATAGTGACTTTTTCCTCGTTAAGCAAAGGGAATCTTAATCTTTAAAAAACATTTTGCCCTGTGGGGAGACTTTTCATGATGTTGTCAGCAAGGTAATTATAGTTAACTATAAACTAATGAAAAAACTGAAACTGGATTGTGTATACAAAATTAACTTAAACTAAAATTATTGCCAAAAGGCTCCTTGTTTTAGTTTTTGTAAATGTATTTAATAAACAAACCTTTGGGGTTGATAATATTGGTTAGTAAGTTAGTTAGTTTTCATTTTTTCCATTTTTATTTTATTTTTGTTAACTATAATGTTTTTTCAGTTTTAGTTTTTCGTTTTTTCATTGGTTTTAGTTAACTATAATTACCTTGGTTGTCAGACTGATAATGATGTTTGCCTATCAGTGACACTAAAAGCACTTTCAGTGGTCACACTTTGACAGTAAGCAATCATAGGGCCCAAGTGAAAAAAATGCCAAATTATTATTTTAAGAGGAGTAAATATTCGATTTTTGTGGATATGGAAGAGGACATCTGCCTGCATTCTTACTCTATTTCTTTTTATGCTTCATGCAACTCTTGTTTCAGACATCTGACATCACTGCACATCGCCAAACTGCAGCTTTAAAGGGCCTTCCGTTGTATCTCCGTGACAGTCAAGAGAAGCTCTTCAGGAACTGTCTTGTGAGTTTTTATAATGAACAGAAATGTTAAATTATGCTATTATACTTCATTTATGTATGTTGCTATACTTAATATTGACTTTAGCCTTTACCTCACTTTCCTACATGTTCCCTAACAATGTGTCTTATAGTTTTACTGTCCTGGCTATGACTTGATGTAGCCTAATTAATGTCATTTGATGTGTTTATGGGGGGGTAAATTTTTGATTATGGGGTATGGGGTGGGAAATAGTTAATATGTCAAGCTCATAATTAATTCTATTTGGGAAAAAAAGTTTTTACAGCTTTGGTGATCCCCTCGAAAACAAGATGATTAATCTCAAGGAGCTATCCCATCAATAAACAATTTGTTCAATTTGATAATGTGGAGAGATTTTAGAGCTGGAGCTTATTCTGATTCACAGTATTTTGATGACTAACGTCTTCCAATCCATGGTCTGTTCCTGTCTGTTAACACCAGGACACTGATCCAGAAGTGGAGCAGACGAAGGGCCTCACTGTGGGTATCCTCACTGTGCTGGAAGATGATGACAGCAGAGCGCCTCAAAATGTTGTGAGTGTTGCTGTTGTTGTAGAAGAAGAGATTGTCCTTCAAGATCTCCCTGACCTGCCAGCAGCTTTTGCTTACCTCTTTGGACTGATCTATGCTTTAAACCTCAAGTACCCAAAGGATCTCAGGTACACATTTGAAACTGTTCAGAATGTTTTCATGGAGCTTGGTACAGACCTTTCTGCAAGGGTCAGATCTCTCAAAAACAAACTCCTACAGTGAATCCACAAGTTCTGGATCTGGAGTTGTTAACCTCTTAAAGTTCCCTGCTATCCAGCAAACACCATGTTTTATGCTTTAGATTCATAGATGTATATCATACCGGTTCTGTATGCTCTTGTATAAATGACTAATGTTTGATATTTTAAGACCAGAAGTTATGGTGTTCTGTAACCTTGTTAACAGAATTGTTTGATTCATAGTTGTGTATCATACTGATTCTATATGGTCTTGTGTACATGACTCATGTTTGATCATTTATTCAATCTTAAAGTTTAGAAGTAGACTGTGTTGCACAAGTAAACAGTTACTGCTGGGACAGTGTGTCTCGTTAGTTTTCATGTACTTGGCCCGTTTGAAGGGATTTGAGACAGCTTAAATAAAGCAAATGTTCTGAATGTATTTGTTGCATCTGTAATTATCCATATATTTGATTATACATTATTGGTTTTAAATTACACATTTGAGCTACATTATAAACTATTGCAGTGTGCAAGTTTAAATTCCTCTTGAATTATTCTTCTATATACTAACTTACCCCAGTTAAAGAGCATTCTGTATAAGAACTTTTATTAATTTATTAATATTAAGTTAGAAATTAAGAGAGAGTAAGCACAAATAACAATGAAAAGTTATTACAATGTAAAATTATAAGTGAGTCCACCTTAAGGGGAAGTTAGCTGAACTAAAGATTACAAGTTTTTATAATGTAAAATTATAAGTGAGTCCACCTTAAGGGGAAGTTAGCTGAACTAAAGATTACAAGTTTTTATAATGTAAAATTATAAGTGAGTCCACCTTAAGGGGAAGTTAGCTGAACTAAAGATTACAAGTTTTTATAATGTAAAATCCAAAGTTATCAGAACTTACTGTTGAGTTGATGAAAATTAAAATTCAGAGTTGAGCAAACTCAGAAGCAAAACTTAAAATATTTAGTTTAATTGTCCAACTTAAAATTCTATCGAAGTTTGTTGCCTTGAAATTTTGAGTTGACCCAACTTTTCTTTTTTTGCAGTGAGCACAGGTTTTGTGATTTGGGGCAAAAATGCCATGAGACCACTGAGACGCTTTAAATAGTTCAAAAGATGATCGGAGTGGGTCTTTAATCACGAGCCAGTTTATTATGTTTTGAAGTTATTTATTATTTATACTATATAAACTTGTTTTTTAACCTTAGTATTTACCCCGTATGCTGCTGAGTCAAGAGTTCATTTTTGTTTTTTACATTTTACATTTTTACTTTTGATGTATTTTACTTTTTTTATCATGTTTGACAAAAATGGATTGTGAAATTTATAAATAAAACTAGCCCATTCTACTTCACAAAAATGCACAAATGAAGCAGATTTATATTTATATCTATTGAAAAGTCCTTTGAGTCCTACGGGGTGGTAGTCTAGCGGAGAGGCAATTGCACTTCGTTCGAAAGATGGCGGGTTCGATCCCCGGTGCCGGCAAGCTACGTCGAAGTATCCTTGGGCAACATACTGAACCCCGCAACTGCTCCCCGAGCGCTGTTCAAGATGGCTGCCCACTGCTCCTCACCTCATGGTGAGGATGGGTTAAATGCAGAGCCAAATTTCCCCATGAGGTATTAATAAAGAAAAAATATTATATTATATTTTATTTTAGAGTTGTCATTAGAAAACTAGACCACATCGTCCCTCCAGAGGATTGCTCCAGATTATACAAGTCACCTATTCACAGTCAGTAGCTACGTTTACATGCGCCAAATTTCCCCAATCTGATTAAATTCTTGGTCGATCGGAATTCCCAAATCCCCGTTTACATGGACAGTAACTGAAATGATCTGATCATGCCATGAGTACACATGCACCAAGCACTCGATCAGATTGAGTTGAGTATGCGCACAGCGAGTTGTCTTTCCGGGGGAAGAAAAAAAAGTAAACAAACTCCGTCCTTTCTGCATGTCTTTCCCGCCCCATCGTGTGCTCGAACTGACTCACGTTATCCCCAATATGGACCTTCTGCGGGTGATTACCTTTATGTTTGGGTTTTTACTGGTCGCATTAACCAAGCTAGAGGCTGAATACATATTGCTACTGCTCCTCCACCACAGGAGAGGAGAACAGGATGACTGCACCAGCAGACCACTTCTAATTACTTCCCGCTATGTTTTCTACTTGGGTCTGCGAAAGCAGAAAGACGTCACGCTGAAGTTGTACGCATGCGCAGTGGGCTTTTTTCACCCTTTCTTTCCGAATGGGTGTGTACATGCACGTCTATCCGAATGTAGATCGGACAAAACCACCCCTCTCCATCGGAAGTAAATTTCATTCTAATCAGGCTGCATCGGATCAAAACATTCTGATTGACATGTTTACATGACGTATTTTTTTTCCGATTGGGCGTTTATTCCGATTAAATGTGCCCATGTAAACGTAGCTAGTGTTTGAAATAATGCTGTTTAAAGTAACAGCATTACACAACATGGTAGGAACAAAATAATCTAATTAATTACAATTTCCAATGTTACAACGCCGTTATCGTTACTGAATGTAAAATGCAGTGCGTTACTATAAACTGATAAAACAAACTGGTTAACGTGACGAGACACACAAAGACATGGTTATTTTGAGGCTGGGTGGCTGGCCACCGTAGTCTAGCGGGTGTGCGCTCGCTTCTCCTGCAGAGGACTAGGGTTCGATCCCCGGTGCTGACAGATCATTTGTTGAAGAACAATCAGTTTTGTTGCCAAGTATTATTTGCATAATTCAAGGAATTTGTTTTGGGTTTTTTTCAGTAATGCAGTCAGTTACTTTCTCAGGTAACTAGTTACTTTTTTTGTAGAGTAATTCAGTTTCTAACTCAGTTACTTTTTGGAACAAGTAGTGAGTAACTATAACTAATTACTTTTTTAAAGTAACGTTCCCAACACTGCTCATAGTACAGACATCTATGAGTGCAGACAGTGTGAAATCAACATGCTGTATATTCAGAGGGGGTGTGAATGAACAGGAAGATGATGCATGGATGTGTGTAACCAGGAGCTCCTGACCGTGTGGCAGGGAACAGTGAGCGGTTTGTGGCTGGGCGCCGTAGCAGCGGTGTGTTTGATCTGTCTCGTCAGGTGTTCCGCCCAGTCCTGCAGGTCCTGCTGGTTCAAGCATATCACCAGAAGACGCTCAAACATTGTGCCTGCAGAGACAGGGACAGTGTTTTCTGAGGCTCCGCCTGTAAATTAATTAACCGAGTTTGTCCACATGATTTCAGTCGTACCATTCAGCTCAAATGCATTTTTATGAGCTTCACAGTCTTCTAATTTGGTCACCATCATCCCAGCTAAAGGCAGTTTTCCCTGCAAGGAGAAATACCATGTCAGGAATATGAGATTAAAGTAATAATGATTTCATCCACAATTTTAAAGGAGTAGATTTGGGCAAAAACAGTTTCAAATCAGGCTGGTTAAAAAAAAAACTGACCTGGAATATGAAGCCACTCATCCTGGGACTGGCAGACAACATGAGGAGGACGTGAGGGAAAAGCATCAGATAACGTTCATTCTTCTCCTGATGGATTAACAGCAGTTTGAGAGAGAAAGAGAAATAAATTATTATCCTTCAAATGAAAATACAGCTTTTTCTTTTACTGTAAACAGTGAGCTGCAGGTAAAGGGGCGGTCAGTACCTCAGACATGGGACTCTGGACTAAGACCTGACTCATGTAGATCACAGAGCCCAGTGTCTTGATGTCGTCCCCCTCCCAGAGACGGATGTTCTCTGTGAGAATCTGCAGCTCCAGCTCCTTCCGTTTCCGCACCTCCTGGCACTGAGCCTAGCAAGATGGCAGTGAAAAACCGGTGGTAAGGTCTGTTTTACATTCATTAACTCTCAGTTAAAGTTCGGTGAAATGCTGCAGATGACTTCTGATGATCTATGTTGAACTTACAGCCAGATTTCTAAAAGACACCATGCACTTCTGAATGTCTGGCCTGTCAGGATGTCCCTCCTAAAAAATACAAAAACATGTTGTTTATCCAACATACAGCTTCACTCGAGAGTTACAGAGAGTTCATGTCCAAATACACACCTCCATGTGTCTCTCCAGCTCTTTAAGTAAAGTGGGGTATTTATCCAGTCTCATAAATGGTTTGCTGAGGCCGGTGGTCAGGGTGAGAATGCCAGGACTGACTGCACCGCGGCCCTCCATAAACTCCCCCAAAACATCACTGAAATCAGCAGTGAAAGAGAAAAGATACTGTTAACACTCCATCCATCGTCAGCAATGGACAAGTCTGAGATCCAACCAACATTATGCAAGAATAGAGTCATTTTCAGTGTTTTAACATCTTCCCTATCATAAGATTTGAGCTACTGTAACCCATCTGAAGCTACATTTTCAGAAAAAGGTTTTAACTGTGTATTTATAAAATCATTTTCTCATAACAAAATGTGTCACTTTCAGTATATTTTACACTTTAAACAATCTTTTCTATTAGTTTTGGTAAGAAATGTAATAAAACTGTAAACAAATCCCAAATAAAAACCATAAAACTTTTTCATCTGCAAAGTCAAAGAGCTGTAAAGTTTGAGTTGATTTCATTAATTTAAAAAAAAGCATCTGAATTTATTTTTAACCAACAAAAAAATGAGCAGTTAAATTAGATGGTGATTGAGTTGAAAATACAAACATTTTGGCAGATTAAGACCGGTTACACCTGACTTATAATGCTATAGTTATTTTTCTTAAGTAGTTTTTATAATTTAAGGTCTGTTACTGATTTTTTTATTGTTATGAAATGTGTTTGTTTTCACAGTCAGGTTGGTTTATGACCCTGGCCTGTTTTAGGTGTTCCTCCTCTTACAAACCCATTTTTCTGACCCGGACCACCTGAACTGTCCATATAATTATGTATTTCTGTCTTTTGGATGTACCGAAAAGCAGGAACAAAGAAAAAGAAATCGCCAGCTGTTTTTGGATTGAGATCAGATTTTGTCCTTTGTCTCCATGGTGACTATCTGTCAAAATCAGCAAACAGCTGGTCACTTCAACTCAAACCAAAATCACTACCAATCAATTTGATTGAATAAGTAATTATATAGTCAGTTCATTCATTTTGTACTGTGTTATACTTTAATATTAGCTGTTATTAAGAAATTATGTAATAGAATTCTCCTTCATGTGAACTGCTATGCCAAATAAAAACAGACTGCAAACAGTAAAATATGATGAACAGAGGTTTTCGTACCCGTGTTGGGTCAGCACATTTACTGCAGAGGGATGGTTGGAACAGTAACCAACATACAGAGCCTTCATCTGTGGCATGAGGTTCAAGAAGAAGCCCCCGACTCTTTGCTGGCTTTCTGGAAGCCTAACGGAAAAAAAATCTAAAAATTATCAACTAAACAACAATATAAAAGAGACAGACTAGAGTAAAAATATAAGAATCTGTACACCTGAAATAGTTTTAAAGCTTTCTAAAATCATAACATGAGCTGAATCTTATCATCCTGTAGTAACGCAGTACAACACTAGATGTCACTGTGCTTCTTATGAAACTGTTCCGTGTGCTGGGAGGGACTAACTTGGTGCAGTCCTCCAAGGACTGGACTAACATCTGCTGAAAGGTGCTGATCTCCTCCAGGTTCCCCAGAATCAGAGCCACATCCGAGCTGCTCACTCTGGAGACGAAATGCACGGAGAAAACCCCATAAACATTCTCTGCTGTGTGCACGGTGCACAGACACGACTCAAACAGGCTCATGTACCACAGCATTCACACATAAACACTGACACATACTGTATCTGGACCAGTCCTACCTGTCAATGTTCTGAAGAGGCCTCAGGTAGTTAGTAAGGAGGCTCTGAAGGTCCTTGGAAAATTCTGTCTCAGTTTCTAAAATGTTCTGTAAAACCTAAAATAACACCAAAAATAAAAAAACACGTTGATAAATGATTTATTCTTTTAGACTGTACGGTGTGGAGAGAGTTCAGTTAGATTGCACAAGGCAGGAGACGACAATAACCATCATCATGAACTGATTTTACATATAAATCTGAGTTATGTATTTCCAACTAATCCAAAAGGAAAAACGGATCAGGAACATTTATTATCACATAAATGTTTGCTGCACAGAAATAAAACAGAAACATGTTTTAGAGAATTATCTGTCACTCTCTCCTGCTCGCACACGTTCCCGTCATGCTGCTTTGATCACTGTTTGATGAAACAGATTCTCTCAGCGGAGACGATAAAACAAACAGGAAACCATAAAAACACAAACAGAAAAACAGGCACCGGTGAAAGCTGACAGACGCTGTATCCTTCTAAATCATCAGGAAGCACGAGGAGAAGAGAATTTAGAAAACACGTAAGATGTGGAATAAAGCTGACAGCTGATCCTTGTAAAATATTGTTGTGCTGTTTTCGTACCAAGTTATAATACGTCTTGCTGATTACAGTAGTGTCAAAGCCTTTAGGTGGGCTCTTGAGCGTGCCAGACTTGGGGGATACTTGTTTGTCTGTTGACAGAAAGAAATCAAATTAATTTTGTCAGACACTCTTCACTGTCAGAGCAACTTTTTACTGCTTTACGAGAAAAGAAGCAGTAAAAATGTGGATAACCCAGAAAACAAACTGCAGGGATCAAGAACTACATCAGATATTGGGTTGAATACTGTAACTGATCTGCATCTTCACCACAAAGTCCCTCTTTATTTCTCATACATATGTACTAGTAGCACCTACCGGAGCCTTTGACTTCACGCACATAGTTACTCGGGAACCACCCAGTCTTGCCGTTAAGCGTCCCTTCCCACCAGCCACCCTCTTCCTGACGAGTCACACCAATGACATCGCCCTTGGAGAAGGTAAGCTCATCCTCGTTGGTCTGCTGGAAGTTGAAACGAGCCTTCACCAGCAGCTGTTGTCCGCCGTTTTCTGACATGTCCTGATAAGGTAAGGGAGGATTTCATCAAGAGAACAAACCAAAGAAACTCTGTATCATGCAGCAATTATTTCTCCTCGTGTTTATCCTGTTAGTTTCGCCGACACGTTCAAAACAATGCAGGAACCTGCTTTTAGGTTCCATTCCACAGCTGTTATTTATTGTTGATTTCCTAAAATCAGCTAAATGTTTTATCTGCATTGAGCAGGTAGTTGAGATTTTAGCGTTAACGTATGGATTTGAGTGTAAATGCTTCTGATGACGTGCTCAAACCTCACCAGACTTCGGAACTGGTTCTGCAGCAGCTTGGAGGATCGACCCAGTGAAGCCTGAGAGGAAAGTGACTCAAACGACTTGATTCGGTGGGCGGAAGAGTGTCGGGCGCACACTGAATCACTGCCCACGCCGATATCTGCACAAGAAAACAAAATGCATGAGTATAAATAAACCAGACAGCAACCACGCACAAATAACTACTTCATCTCCTTTAATTGCTGGGTTTCACTCACGTGACTCGGAAGCCGTGCGAAACTCAAATGGGGGTCAGGAAGTGTTTCACTTGGCCACAACAACACAGCGCGATGTCTGAAAGCGACTATAGTAAGGCTTTAAATGGACTAGCACAGACGCGATATCGCGAAAAAATATATCTTCATTTAGGTTATGACCCATATAGTTTAAAAAAATCGGACTTTAAATACAGTCTGGAGGATTTACCCTGTATTGAAGCTATCGACATAACAAACTCTCGTCCTGCACACCTCTTTTTACACAGCAAATCAAATGAAAGCCTTCAAAAGCCTGGAAGCCTACAACTATTTTGTATCAGTTTGGGTCAACGATTTAGGATCCAGAGAAGCTTTAAATGGCTGTCGTCTTGTTTTTGCACGGGTAAGTCGTGAGTTGTGCTACTTTTAATTCGTGATAATAATACTATTGCTAATGCTAATAATGAGTGTGTTTATGTGCTTGGATCTACATGTAAATACTTTATTATGCCTTTTTAAATCCAAATTTCTATTAGATTTGTTTGATTTTTAAGTAATTTCTCTCTATATATTTCTATAATGTAGTTCAACCATTCACAGAGTTCCACAGAACCCCCCATAAAAACGTGGTTTGTCGCCAGAGGAAAACTTGTTTATCTGCCATTTTTGTAGATGTGTTTCTAAGTAAATGTTCACTAAAACACTAGAACATTTATTAAACCCTTTTATTCAACATTTTAGAAAGCGATCGGTAAGTTTTTTAAAATTAAGACCTTGGTGGCACACAACTTTCGAGACACGAAAAAAACGTTTGTATTTCTCCCGATTAGAGCGGTTGCAACAAACATAGACCGCACAGATTTTGGGCATTTTTAAGCCAAATCAGCAGAGTTCAGCAGGGTTCTGTGCAGCGGCGGTTACTTCCTGACCCCCATCTGCATTTGGTGACATCAACGCAACGTCATGTGAAACCCAGCAATAATAAAGACACGGACATGTTTATATAACACACACACTGTGATTGTGTTTGACCAACCTGCAGTCACTTTATTCAGAGTAACCAGACTGCTCAGCACCTTAGAGAAGTTCAGGCCCAGCAGCAGGTCACTGGCATCGAACGGCTGTGGGTGACAGAACACAAGAGGAACAAATTCAGTTTACCTTTTAATATCCTTCACTTAATGCAATGCAGCTGGATCGGTGACATCAGTAGACCCACTGACAATGACAAGTCATCGATCTATGACTCTCACCACCTTTAGCAGAAGTAGTTAGTAAAACCACACAAGCTCAGCAGGCTCTCACGTTTATCCACAGCAGCTACAAACTGACAACTACTTTCCTGCTTTAACCCAAACGAAACAAATGCCTTTAGGGTTTAAATTCACTGCAATAGTTTGTGCAAAGTCATCAGACAACATAAATGCAGCAGCACACACAGGCACGGTACTATAACAGAACGAGTAACAAAGTGGTAGGTTCTACTGATAAAAGGATGTTTTTCTATGTCCATCCTGCTTTTATCTGCCTCATCTGTCAATCAGAACATGAAATTAAAAAAAAAAAAAAAAAGTAAATGATTAAAACCAGCTGAAATCACAAACTACCGGTACATACGGTAAATTATCAGACCCCTGGGAATTAAGGAACATTTTTCTAAATTTCATCCTAATTTTTGTAGGGTTAATAAAATTTGATATAGGCAACATTCACCAGTGCTATTTAGTAGCTTTTGGTACAATGTCAGATAAAATACATTTTTAGGCTTGTTTATATCAAACATAGTAACAAATGGGGAGGTCAAAAATATTAGCCCCATGTGAAAGTTTGCTTTCCAAACACACCTACAGTAATTAATTAATCAGCTATGAAACCACAGCTGTGCAGTTAATAAGCTTCTTAAAAAACATTCAGTCAATATAAAAGGACTCCAAGGAACACGTGAACACGAGAGGGACTGCTGTTACTGACCAAGCCAAAAACAGAGGAAATCAGTCTGGAGCTCAGAAAGAAGATGGTAGAAGCTCATGACGAGGAGGAAGGCTATGCTGCCATTTCCAAGAGATTCATAGTGTCTAGAACTGCTGTACGTTGCACCATTGCCAAGTACAAGGAGGCAAATACTATAAGAAACAAACCTGGTCGTGGTCGTAAGCACAAGACTTCAAGAACCCCGGAGAGGAAACTAGTCAGAGAGCAAGGAACCCCAGACATCTGCCAAGATTGTTGCCTCTTCTGAAGTTGATCTTTCAAGGTACATATTTGTGAGGGCTCATCATCATGGTGGGCCATCATCCCAGAAAAATGTTTTACTCAAAGAACAGCAAATCACAGCCCGACTGAGGTTTGCCCGTGAACATTTGAAAAGTAAAGATGAGTTTCGGAAGTCTGTGTTTTGGTCTGATGAGACTAAACTGGACCTGTTTGGCCACATGGATGTTGTTTACGTTTGGTGAAGAAAGGGCGAGGCCTTCAACCCCAGGAACACCATTCTCACAGTGAGACATGGTGGAGGGAGGATCATGCTGTGGGGCTGGTTTGCAGCCTCAGGCACAGAAAGCCTTGTTTAGGTGGCATCATGAAAAAAAAAATTTTGTTGACATTTTGAGGGAGAAGATGCAGAAATCATAGTCCAGGCTTAGTTTCATTGCTGGGTCTTCCAACAAGACAATGACCCAAAGCATACAATGAAATTAGTCCAACAGTTCCTCAACGATACCAAAACCAAGATCCTGGAGTGACCTGCACAGAACCCAGACATCAATGAGAATCTGTGGCAGGTGCTGAAAGTGAATGTCCATGTTCACAAACCCTTCAATTTGAACCAGCTAGAACAATTTACAAAGAACGAATGAGCCAAAATCCCTCAGTAGACCCGCCAACATAGTAAAGAACTAGTCGAAGAAATTGTTATCAGCTGTGGCTCAGAAAGGGTTCACTAACTATTAATTTTGGATGTCTAATTTTTGCACTTTGTTTCAACTCTGTTTCAATAAAATATCCAAATTAAACTTAGTGGACACTGTTTTACGTTGTGTATTTGTTTTTAAAATAAACACTTGCTGTTAATGATCATTTTCATGGAGAAATCAAGAGTGTTGTCTGATTTGGTGCTAATAAGCCTCAACTATAGAATTACACAACAAATTTGCTGTTAACTAGAAAAACTCTGAAAAGTTAACAGATAATAAACTACTCAATAAAAGTTCGGCATATTCAGCTTTCGAGTGAATTTTTCAGAATGAACCTGAGATGCACTCTAACCTTTTACAGGTGAACTTAATGACCTTCCCTAAACTAGAAAGCACATGTTCACATGTTTAATGTTTTGTACTTTGTACACAACTTGCTGTTCTAACAAGGAGTCCGACTGAGCAGAAATGATGCTGCTAATGATGTTGGAGACATCAGAGAGCTCTATGCATCCGCCACCATCATCACCAGACGAGTATTTAATGGTGTTATAGTGTGTCAGGTGTGTCGAGTCGATACAGAACTGTTCTACACTTTGTGAATGTTACAGTGACAAACCCAAACTACCTGAATAACATTATGAATCCAGGTATTGTGCTTCTGCAGCAACAACACAGGACTAATTTCATCTTCATGCACCACAATGCTGCAGGTCAATGAGATTGCATCATTAGTGAACAGCTGATGGAGACTGAGGTACCTCAAATGGAGAGACCTGAACTTACTCCAGACCTAAATCCCTTTGAAAACGTCTGAGATCAGCTGAGTCACTCTGTAGAGACTTGTAACTCTGGATCCCAGACCCTCAGTGACCTGAGAGCCTTCAAGAAGAGTAGGATGCCTCAGCAGACATCAAGTCGACTTGTGAACAACATGAGACATTGTTGTCAAGCTATAATTGATGCTCGAGGTCACATGACGTTACTGAGACATTTACATTTTGTTATGGTTTACTCTCTACTGTTGTGGCTTTTTCAATTAATTGTTTGAAATGAGCGAATCACCATCACATGCTTCTACTTAAATTCTCTCTAATATCTGTTGTGTGAACTTTTACTTTTTCCAGAATTTTCACCCAAACGCTCCATATCCCTAACTTTTTGTGTATATTCATCACTTAGAGTGAATTTTTTCCCCTCTGCAGCATCTCATGCATTTCCACTAGTGCAAGGGTAGCGAACTCCAGGCCTCAAGAGCCACAATCCTGCACATTTTAGATGTTCCCCAGCTTCAACACACCTGATTC
>SSNP01000021.1:94209-99209 GCA_006937955.1 Pachypanchax playfairii
AAATCTGCAACCTCTCAGCAAGTCCTGTAGAAGCCTGTTAACGACCTGTTCATCTGCAGCAGGTGTGTTGAAGCAGGGGAACATCTAAAATGTGCAGGATAGTGGCTCTCGAGGCCTGGAGTTGGCCACCCCTGCACTAGTGGCAAAGGAAAATGCATTTAGTGACATTTATAGTCTATGTGTGGGGTCTGGACAGACAAAAAATTACAGTATAGGAAACTAAATAAATAAAAAAGAAATACGGCAAATTTTTAAAAAGTCTTCAGGAACACAATTCTTTTGCTGACATTCTGAACTTAACGCAACAAAGGTATTAATTACTTTAACTTGTCTATGAATTTGTCCGAATCTGCAACGAATGATCTGATTTCCAAAGAGGGTAAGGCTGGAACATTACTGAGTGAAGTGTTCGTAAACAACATGGAGTTAAGGGTTTTGTAAGAACCGTGTCATGCTGGCACACCTAATACAAGAAATAACTAGCTCGGAGACACACAAGAAGAAAAACTCTGCTACACAGAGCCGACAGTATTAAAACACACGGTGTTGAGAAACCTTAGAACTCCAGCTACTGAAGAGATGGCAGGGAAAAAACAAAATGTCGCTGATCGATGTGGAACACCTTAATTTATAATCAAACATCTCAGTGGTGTTTTAAAGGAAAAAATATATATTTTCCTCTGAGAACCATTTCTAAATGATGATATTGGGGGGGGGGGGTTCTATGATTCTGCTTAATGAATGGATTATAAAATCTCCTAGCAACTGTTCCAAACTCTAATCCTTAAAGCACTTAAGCAGTTATTGCTGCCAGACGAGGATCAACTCATACGTATATAAGAAAATTAGAACTGAACATGTTTCCCTCGGACTGCTGTACATCATTGTGCTGCAGTAAATCGACAAATGTATTATTTTATCTCTTTTTAATGATCAAATTGTCTTCAGCAACATGAAACACTGCTATATAATTAAAGCTGCATTAAATACAGTTGAGCAGCATTTTTTTAGTATATATTCTCTGATTTTAAGTCATTAGGCTCCTGAAAGGTCTTAAAGAGGCCCTTCCATTAAAAACATTTTTTCTGAAGTTTCTGTTGAATATTTTAGCTCCACAGGTGTTCTTACCTTCATAGTGGGTGTGAAAACAGGTCAACAACTTCTCTTTCAGCTTTAATCTCTTAAACTACGCAGGTGGCGATAACACCCGAGTCCGAACAGCCTGTATCTGTTTCATCACAACTCCTTTGTTCGTTAGTTTTCATCGGCTCCCGCAGTTGAAACCACGCCTAGCATGCTGCTGGCTAAAACGCTGTAGCATAAGACGTAACAAACAGGAGGACACGACGTCTGACGTTGCCATGCACAGCGGGACAGGAAACAGTATTCTTTGCTCTCATAGGCTAGTTTGTTAGCCAATCAGAGTCCAGTAAATTCGAACAATGAATATGAACGAGCTGCTGACGAAGCAGCCTGATGGAAGAAACCGGAACCACCCGAATTTTAACACAGACAGATTAACAGGTCTGTTAATAAGTGTTTCATAGCGTTTTTTTAGATATAAAATGTTTCATATTGCTGGTTAATACTTTAGAAAAAACCACAAAGTCCTGAAATGTGTATGAAATGGCCTTTTTAACATTTACCAAAATACTGAAAAATAACCCCAATTAATCATATAAACTTATGAAAGCCAAGCACATGGAAAGAAAACACACAGCAACAGATATCAAAAGAACTGAAATAAAGATGTAAAATTAAATATAATGGTAACTTTACCATTTAAATTAAATACACACTGATCCTCAGGTTGTAACTCTGGTAACACAAACTGAACATTAATCAAACGTGTTTATAATCTATTTGCTCGATCTTCGTCTTGACTGGGACTGTGTTCTCCCTCGGTATGAATGACAGTGATTGTATCTCAGTAGTCGAGTGTAGCTGCCCTCTCTCTCTTCCTGTGTTAACGCCGTCATGTGATGAGTTACTCTGACTTCACTGAGTAACAGTGAGATGAGTCCCATTCATCATAAACTCTGATTGCAGATACAGCCTCAGGGGAATTTGGGAATGTTTGTGTGTGTCTCCAAACTACACGAATGTCTGACCGACTCAAAAAAACAAACAGAAGCGATCAAGTGAAATTCCACTCGAGCTTCTACTCTGTATTTGTAATGAAAGATGACCTTTTGAACTCTTATAGTGTCCTTTATGTAGCATCACAATGCCAGATGTTCACAGCTGTATAAGTAAACATAATGTTTAATCAAAAAGCTGTGCTTGATCTTCGACAGGCAGGTGATACAGAACAACTTAACAGCAGCTTCCAGATGTTAGCCAACCACAGATAACTTAGTTTTGAAACAGGCAGGTCTGAAAGGCCCTATATCATGCAAAAGCAACTTTTTGGAACTTTTAACCATGTTGTGATGCCAAAGCTGGAACAAAGTAAACAAAACACATGTGCGTCATTGAGAAGTTACGCTGTCTGTGAACTGATTTAGATCTTCAGTTACACACTAGATCTTCCTAAAATTCAACACACTGGTGTGAAATCATGTCAGCGTCAAAGTCTGACACAATAAAAGCTGAATAAGGCAGTGAGTCAACAGCAGAGGCAGCAGGACAGCAGAGGTTATGAGAATGTGTATTGGACAGACGATTGTCAACAGAACTTGTCATAAGGCCTGTAAGTCATGACTGTAACATCCTGTTAGCTACAATATGTAAGATATTGGTGTTAAAGTAAAACAAGATTGACAATGAAGAAACAGAATATACATTAAGTACTTGCACCCATGTTCAGCCTACATACATTTGTGTACCAATAATCAGTGTTTCTATCATGTATATTGAACTAAATAAGCTCTTCATCCACACAGGACAGTAAATAATTCTGTCAGGGTCAAATGTGAATACACTGCATGTTCCAGACGATTCTCCATTGAGTCACACGATCACATGACCAGTCCTCCTTCTCTCTTTATAACTCTATGATCAGTACGAATAAGCCGTGTAATACCGGCTAGCCTGCAGCAAACACCAGCACATGACGCTACATTGATATCAAATGTGATACAACAGAATATCATCAAGCTAAACAGTAAACGGCATCACATGACTCAAAAATATTAACAAAAAAAATCAAGATTTTCATTCTCCTTCCAAGCACAAGGCTGGTGACCCGTCATCTGAACAGTGTGATATGCTTGAATTTTTTTGTTGACGTGGTTCTGTTCAATCCTGTAAAACTCCATCTTCCGTAACATCAGATTTACTCAGGAAATATTTAATCAAGAAATTATTTGATTTGGCCGGTGAAGCGATTTGCACGTTGTGAGACAGTCTTGAGTGGTTTGGGATCTTTTTGTCTCTGATTTATACAAACTGTTCTTGTTCTGATTGTGGCAACTTTGGGTTTTTTCTTATCAGAAAACTTTACAAATTCTATTTCTACAACCTTCTGGGGTTTTTTCAGTGAATTAAGTTTTTTGGTGAGAGTTATTTATTAGCCTGTGTAACTGTAATTATTCGATCTGTCCATCTTGAGAGAAACAAAAACATCAGACGAAGTGAAATGTTTCACATGAACGTGTGCTGGAAGTAAAGCTGAATGTCCTGTTCACGGCCGTAGTAGCTGGAATTACTTTCTGGGTTTTAATGGTTGTGCAAAAAGAAAGTCCAGCTCTGTTGAACTCCCGTCATATTATATCACATTTTTACCATCATAATAATGGATTTGACCAATCTGAGGGATTCTTATAGCCCTAGATGTCCAGACTTTATTTAAATGGTGGCAGCTGAGATGCTAAATTAAACTGAAAGTGTTGTGAGTATTGTGATGACAAAACAGGTGTGAGATCATCCGAACTTGCAGCTGAAAACAACTTTATGGATGTTACGTCCAGCAAACGTGTACAATTTTTATACTGCATCTTATGTGAAAGCAGCATTACAGGAGAACAAAAGCAAAGAGCTGGAAACAAGACCTTTTACTCAACTTCCCTGTGATCTCTATGAAAAGACGTCTTCTCATTATAATTTACTTTTAATACATTTACAGCAAGAAATTATGAATGATGGCTTTTAACAATTCATGTACAGAAGTAATGAGCATGACTAATGTGACAGGCTACGACTTGTTTGAGATTTCTAAGCATCAGAGTCAAGCTATGATCCTTCAGAATGGGCTGAGGCAACAGTGTAACTCCCTTCTGTGACTCAGCGTACAAGGAAATACAGACCCTGATGGAAACGTGTGAACTACAACACACCACTCCATGCAAGCAGAGGTTACCGAGACATACGTCACAGTTGATTGAATAACAGATAGAAAATATGGGGAACAATTTGCCCACTTTTCCTGTTAAAGAGGCCATTTCACACAAATTTCATGACGTGGTTATTTCTGAAGTATTAATCTGTAATATGAAACATTTTATATCTAATAAAACATTAGGAAACACTGATTTACAGACCTTTTAATCTATCTGCGTCAAGATTTGCCTGGCTTCGTCCGGCTTCGGGCTGTAACTCATTAATATTCATTATCCAATTTGCTGGACTCTAATTGGCTAACAAACTAGCCAATGAGAGCATGGCTTCCTGTTTCTTTCCCTGCTGCACATGGCAACAGCAGACGTCGTGTCTTCCTGTTTGTTACGTGTTTATGCTACATCTTTTAGCCAGCAGCATGCTAGGCATGGTTACAACTGCGGGAATACTAACAAACAAAGGAGTTGTGATGTAACAATACAGGCCGTTCGAACTCGGGTGTTAACACCACCTGCGTAGTTTCAGAGATAAAAACTGAAAGAGAAGTTGTTGATCTGTTTTCACACCCACTATGAAGGTAAGAACACCTGTGGAGCTAAAATATTCAACAGAAACCTCAGAAAAACTGTTTTTAATGGAAGGGCCTCTGTAATGATATTAAAGACCCACTCCAATAATCTTGAGAGCTATTTTAAAACATTCTCAGTGGCCTTTAAATCATG
>SSNP01000021.1:104209-142213 GCA_006937955.1 Pachypanchax playfairii
TGGGGCTTCTTAGTCTCAAACATGACTGACAAAAAAATGGTACCTAAATGTCCTCCAGGAGGAACCCCAGCCATTGACTCTGTGCATAAATTTTATTTATCTATTTGTAAAAGCTTTTAAACCTTATTAAAATGTGTGTAGGCTAATTAAATATAAGTAAATTATAGAAAATCTGACAAAAAGAAAAAGAAAAGATAAAACAACAATGCAGCAAACTTTTCCACAGAACCTCTCTCTAAACTTTTGACAACTGGTGTAGTTTAACTTGGTAGAATCACAATGGCAACTTGAGCTCTTTGTGCTAAAATGTGCCTCCACATTTTCAACCATGAGGTTTCTGGAGTTCACCAGAGACAAAAACATTGGCCTCCTAATATCATTTGAAATGTCAGATGTTTAACTGGTTGCAATCGACAGTTCCACAGATTTCACTAATTTATTGTCTGAGAATACAAATTTGTCAAGGCCCATATTTGTGGATGCTTCCTTAACACATTACAAACAGGTACTTGATTCGATGATAGGAACTTGATTTTACTCACCTACTTCTTATTAAAAATTTCCTCGAACATAATATTAAGAGAGTTCTAAAAAACACATTGATACAGAATCCACCACTATTTGATCAGAAAGTTGTCAATGTCAAAATTCCTTTCCACTGTCGCCAATCGTGCTTGCTCAGGATGGGGGATTGTGCTGAAATAACAATTCAGCCCAATCGGCTGGTTTCTTAGATAGAAAATATTTTATTATTAATTGGTTGATTTTTCTGTGAAGTGCCTTGAAATGACTTTGTCATGAACTGGCGCTTTATAAATAAATAAACTTGAAACTTGAACTTGAAAATTAAATGGCATAGCAATCAATTAATCAGATTTGGGGGCAGAGCAAGAAAATTACAATTGTTTTATCTTTTTTTTTCCTGATCTCTCTGTGAGGCACACGCTTTCTTTTCTGCTCCATGTAATTTCCCCCCGTGGGACAATAAAGGCATATCAAATCAAAATATTTTCATGAATTACTGAACTGCTGATGATATTAATTTGGTTCCAAATACTGAGGACATATTTTCATGTTCAAGTAATCAAATAATACAGTAAAATAAAGGACTTTTAGTTCTATGTGTAAATCCCATCATGGGGAAAGTGAGAAGCTTATGTCCGTGCTCTCAAACTTCTTTTTAGTTTATTTAAATGTTTGTCGTCCTCAGAAGAACACCAAAAACACCAACATTTTGGTGTCCTGCAGGCATCAGAGAACAAATCTGAAGCTACAGTCGCCCAGGTGATTCTCATTAGCGTCTGTTTGGGATTGCAGACTTTTAATCCAACAACAATTCATCTGTTATATACAAAATAATGTCAGAATACAGAAATAAGCAGAAGATCCGTTGTTTTAGTGACGCTGCTCACTGACAGAGACAAACACCGCACTGTGTCTTTAAAAAAGGAGAGGGGTCCATCTCTGCCTCTGAGCCTCAATATGGTGAGCGCTCGCTGTCAATGTCGGATCATCTTATATACAGATAGTCTCTGATCCCCGGCAAAGGCCTAAACCGACATGCAAAACATGGATTAACAAGATTTTTAAAGCAGTCGCTCAAAATGTAAAAACCATCTCTCCCTCCTCAGATCTGCACCGAATTCATTATAATAGAGGCCTTCATTGTAAAGACCATTAATGATTGTTTTATCTAGCGCTTCTAGAGAAATTTGGTTAATCATATCCTGCCTTGTTTAGAGAGGATCGATACGCAAATCAATACAAGGGCCTTTTTGGTTGTTGTTTTCACACAGGCAGCGTATGTGCAGAGAGCTGTTACTGCAGACAATAACAAGAGCTGCCGTGACCTACAAAAGAAATCATCTCATGGATCAGTAGACAAAAAGAGAGGCCGGACCTCAAACCGCGTCGGTGTCATGGATGTGGACAGCGCACAGACGCGCCGGAGCGGGTTACTGCGGAGGACAGCGGGGATGTGCATATGGAGTCGCTGGTGTGCGTGTGTTGCCCTTACTTTCTCCGTAGAGCCCGGGCTGAGCCGCTCCAGCAGTCTACATAAGACCACCCCATCTCTCAGGGAGCTCTGCAGGAACGCTTCAGGATCTGAGATGGTCTTCTTCGGTGATTCCAGCACCCCGAGCGTAATCAACCATGTCACCGTCTGTTCCGCCGAATTCATGTCCAGATCCTCCTCAACAAAAGATCCTGCGTTTTTTGGTATCCGTTAATAGCTACGCCGCCCTGGTTATGCTGTCATCTGTGCGTTATAAGATAAACACCATTAATCCCCCTCCCCAAAATATAAGAGGGAGTAGGTGAGACTGAGGGGGAGAAAGAGAGAGACTGCGGGAACTCCTCTGTTTACCTCGGATGGATGCGGATGATGATGAACAGTTGATGGTAATTCAGCAAGTCTTGTATCCTTCCTGTTTCCACCCAGTCTGACATGGAAATCTGTCAAGTGCGGTTCGCGGTGATGCGTTCAGGCAGCGGACTGCATACATGCGCATCGCATCCGCCAGCCGGTTGCGTTCACTGGATGACATCACAGCAGAGGGACAAACGGTCCAGCCAGTTGTTGGGCCACTTCATCTATGAATAGACTTTTCTTTCATATGCAGCTTTGCATATCCTGCTTTTTTATAATAACAGAAGCACCGACATTCGGTCGTTATCTGCTGCGGGTTGTTTGTTTATTCAAAGCAGAAGCCTGGCATAGAAAAGGGTCATATATTCCATGTAAATTTGACTCAGTGCTCTTATAATGGAAGAAGGAAAAAGAAAGTGATCCTCAACTTCAAAAGCTGAAACATTCAACAGTAAATAAGTGTGTAAACAGAATTATACAGTGTTTTTTTCTGGAACACATAAGTCATGCCACCTGGATTGAACCTCTAACTTTTATTTTTGAAGAATTTTCATCTCAGTCCATCAATCAGCCCACATGGGTTAAAATATTTCATTTGTTTATTAATATTTATTTACTTTTGGCATGTTTAAACAAACTGAAGCTGATTTCTGAGGAACATATTGTTATTACTATTCTGTGTTTTTTTTAAGACTGAATTGTTGAAGTTGCTGCTGATATTATAGCTTCTTTGTGTGTGTGTGTGTGTGGGGGGGTTGTATTTCTGACCTCCTGAGGACCAGTTTCCTGACTTTTACTATCTTTCTGGGGTCCGAGGGTTCTTGTGGGGACCGAAGCCTGGTCCCCATGGGGGGGAATCCCCTTTTTAGGGTTAGGGGTTAGGTTTATAGGTATGGTGTGAATAGAGTTTTAGTTAGTCTTAGGGTTAGTTATAGATCAGTAATGGTTAAGGTTAGGAAAAGGGTTTGGGTTAGGTATAAATCTAGTTACTAAAATCAATGGAAGTCAATGGACGGTCCCCATAAGGATACCAAAACACACTTGTGTGTGTGTGTGTGTGTGTGTGTGTGTGTGTGTGGGTTTGTATTTCTGACCTCCTGAGGACCCGTTTCCTGACTTTTACTATCTTTCTGGGGTCCGAGGGTTCTTGTGGGGACCGAAGCCTGGTCCCCATGAGGGGGACTCCCCTTTTTAGGGTTAAGGGTTAGGTTTATAGGTATGGTGTGAATAGAGTTTTAGTTAGTCTTAGGGTTAGTTATAGATCAGTAATGGTTAAGGTTAGAAAAAGGGTTTGGGTTAGGTATAAATCTAGTTACTAAAATCAATGGAAGTCAATGGACGGTCCCCATAAGGATAGCAAAACAAACTTGTGTGTGTGTGTGTGTGGGTTTGTATTTCTGACCTCCTGGAGACCCGTTTCCTGCCTTTTACTATCTTTCTGGGGTCCGAGGGTTCTTGTGGGGACCGAAGCCTGGTCCCCATGGGGGGGAATCCCCTTTTTAGGGTTAGGGGTTAGGTTTATAGGTATGGTGTGAATAGAGTTTTAGTTAGTCTTAGGGTTAGTTATAGAGCAGTAATGGTTAAGGTTAGTAAAAGGGTTTGGGTTAGGTATAAATCTAGTCACTAAAAACAATGGAAGTGTCAGATTCAGTGTTTGTGTGTGCTGTGTGTTTCTGTGTCGGGTGAGTCATCTCCTTGCAGTGAGGATCTACGCTGGAGCGTGAGGCAGATTGACTACACCTGGTGGTGATCAGCACTGATGAGGAGCAGGGTGCTATTTAAGCCAGAGGCAGACCTTCATTCATCGCCTGGTTGTTGACCTGAATGGTAGCTCATGTGTGTCAACTCTTTGAGATAATTTCCTTGTGATTCCGAGAAACAGTTTTGTGAATTTTGTGCTTTTGAGGAAGACCTTTTGGATTTTTGCCTGAGTGTGATTACCCTTGTTCTCTCCAGGATTATTCACCCTGCTCCTTGTGCCCTGAGAGATTTCTTCGTGTCCAGTGTCTGATCGCCTGGAACCCTGTCTGTCTCCCTCCAGCCTCCTCACCAGACCTTGGACTCACCACCTCCCGGCACAGCACCGCACTGGACCTGTCCTCCCTTCCAAGTCAGCTACCTGCATCTCTCCCATGAGTTAACCTCACCTGTCCGAGCACTATCTCCTGAACCTGCTGGTCTAGATCTGGAACTAACTATATTCTCCATTGCAGTGCTGAGACTCTCCCTGACGAACCTGACCACCGAGCACATTCCACTCACTGTACATATTGTAAATAAACCTTTCACTTTTGCACCTGAGCAACTGTCTGTGTCTGAGTTCCTGCAATGTGGGTCACCAAATTAACTGAGCCCGTGACAGGAAGTCAATGGACGGTCCCCATAAGGATACCAAAACAAACTTGTGTGTGTGTGGATTCTGATAAATGTTTATCAGAGATCAATGTCAACCTTTTTTGCACAAAGTCTACTGTTAATGAGAACGTGGAACAACAATTACTGAAGACTTTAGGAGAAAATCCATCAACAGAGTTGCTGGAGAAACAGTGAGGATGCTGTGAAGGCATCATGTGTTGCTGTTTTTCTTTCTCATGTCTTGGAGTGACTGTTGCCATCTTAGACCAAAAAACATGAAAGTGATGTTCACATTCTGAACAACTTATGTGTTACTTTAATTGTGGGTGATGTTGAAAAGGAAGCTTACGCTGCCTTTATGGCCTCATCTGACTCTGCTCTGTATGTCATTATCTGTACCCACTTGTTCCTGTCACATGGAGCTGGTGTCTGTCTCTAACAATTATTAGACAAGAGGCGGGGTTACACCTGGACAGGTCACCAGTCCATCGCAGGGACACGTATAACTGGATAACCACGCATAGACCCCAAGGGACAATTTAGTGTTGCCAATTAACCTTAAGCATATTTTTGATCTGTGGGAGGATGTCAGAGTCCCTGAAGAAAACTCACACATGCACAGGGAGAACATGCAAACTCCATGCAGAAAGGTCCTGGCTGGTTTTAAACCCAGGACGTTCTCACTACAAGGCAATAATGCAACCCACTGTGCAGCCTCTGTATGCATTCAGCGAAATAAAATATGCTTTGTACAAGTTTTTGTATTAAGAGTTTTGTGGACATATAGAATAGAATAGAATAGAATAGAATAGAATGCTTTATTTGTAATCAAGGGTAAATTTGTTTTGCAGTCTGAACCATAAACATTGAAACATACAGAAATTTCCACCTAAAACATAAAATCCTAGCATAATAAAAACATAAAAGCTAAAACTCATTCTTATTCAGGAGGTTTATAGCTGTGGGGATAAAACTGTTCCTAAATGATTCATTCTACACTTTGGCATTTCTGTGTGGACTGTCTGAAAACATGTCTGATAAGTTAACCAGTGATCCGAAACTGGCCTCAGGTGTGTGTGTGAAGGGTTGTTCACCTCTAAGTATCGGTTAATAGACAGGTATCTGGTCAGCTGTAACCCTGTGACTGCTGGAGATAGTTACCAGCTCCTCGTGATTCTGAACAGGAATAAATTGATACATCAAATGATAGATGGACAAACTAGAGTCATTATTTGATGTGACCTGATAGGATTTACTGTCTCTGTGTAACACACCAGGTTTCTTCAGCAGCATAGATCTTTCTGATTATAGTTAAATTGTTTTCTTTGCATATTTTCATGAGGAGAACGTCACTTCTCACACTGGCCATAAGATGGCGCTCTCTACTTGCTGTGATCTGCTTTCATGTGTTGTTTTAATGGACATTGATATGTTAGAAAACACGTCAAACTTAATGCTTTATAAACTTATTTAGTCAGCATACTGCAAGGTTAGTAAGGACTCATCTATAAAATCAGTGAATGCTGATTAATTTCCTGAATCATGTTTGTGCACTAATTGTCCTTATTACAAAAAACAGGTGACCTGTCAGCAGGTGTAACCACATTGTTATTTTCATTTTCTACCTGCAGGAATCTGGAATCCCAACAGGATCTCCATGGTAACCAAATCAAGCATCTTTCTTTCACTCCTCTTTATATCCCAGTTTATTCCTTTGTTTATGTGTCTGAGAGAAGGAAATGTGTGTGTTTTCAGGAAGGCTGACTCTTGAGGGTAGCCGTGTTCCAAACAGGCAGCGTCGAGGGATGCCGCTGGGCCTATGAGGTCCTGTCGCCATGTGTCTGTAACCATGGGTGCTACTGCGTGGCTGTGGAGGCTGGCTCTAGGCATTTCATAAGATTTCCAGTCCCATTTTATCTCTACAGTTTCCGCCGTGTCCCTAATGAGCAATTTTCAATTTTGTGAGCAAATCGAACAATAAAGACAGAATAAAAGATTCAAAATACAGCAAGTCAGTTTCAAAAGTTTCTCTAACATCTTCCACATTAAAAGAACTTGTATTTCATCAACATCTCAAACTCAGTATGTTGCAGTCACACAGTGTTCTGCAGCTGCACCTGCCTTTGTTCACACGCTGACAGCTGTCATGTGCACTGTGAAGCATGCAGCTAAAACCAAATTCCCATTTTTAATCAATAAAAATGTTCCCTTCATCAGCCTCTCTAAAAAAAAACATTCAAGACATGCAAGACAGCTCGTTTTTTTAAGATGAGAAGGCAAAATGTGAGCAACTCAAAGCCACTTCAAAAAGCATTAAGCAGAATAATTGATGAACTCGTCTAAGTTGGCAATGACAAGATGTCAGAAAGAGGAATGATCAGACCTACTTTTTATAAGGAGGCTTTGCAACCTGTAATAACGACCTGAAGAACCAACTTCATTTCACCCACAGTGTTGATGCAGTCACAAGATTCCTGTCAATTTGGTTTTTGTTCAAAATACAATCAGTCCAATGTGTAAAAGTGTGAAATTGTAAAATCAGTTCAGACTTACAAGATCAACAGGAAGTAATATGAGTGCTGAAGCACTGGATATTATTATTATTATTGTTCTTTGGGAATCAGCTGGTTTGTGCTCATTTCTGTCTTCATATGTGTCAACAACTAACTGGTTCCCTCGCTGAGTTAACAAACTTTATTATACAGGTCAAATTTCAGAGGCTCAACAATCAAATAAATTATTCATCTAGTCTGAAAATACATGAGACAGAACTCTAAGAGCTTCAAAACTCTTCAAAACTCCCAAAAAAACATTGACTTTTGTAAAATGCAGGAAAATCCTGAAACTGGTCTAGATATTCAAACAAGGATCTTGTCCTGTTTCTTCTAAATGAACTAGTAGAACAACTTAAAACAATATTTAACATGTTCTGTGCAGCTTTCTGATCTCTAATTCCTGCTGCAAGCATTAATGAAAGTTCATTTGGACGTCATTCACAACCAAATGTCACAGATTGTTTGACATCATCAGTAATATGATGTGTAATTAGTCTTATTATTAATTTGACTGTAATCACAATGAGTCGTGATCCCAGTGCGTGAGCTGCGTGTGTGTCATCTCTGACGTTACCGGCCCGCCTACATCTCTGTCCGTGTCCGTGAGTGACGGAGAAAGAGACTCCGGAGCTGCTGCACGGTGCAAACACACACGCACAGACAGGAGGCGGAGTGGAGCCGGAGAGACAGCATCCGCTAACGGCGCGTCCTCTCTGCTATGGACACCGGAGAGGAGCGCTGAACATCCAGGAAACATGCCTACCGTCCTCAGCGGCAAAGGGAAACTTTCTGTCGTCTGCTTCCTGCTCCGATGCGCATATTCTCAGGTGAGACTGCGTGGAGTGTGGAAAGAGTCACGATCTATTAACCTGGATATGCTGTGTAAAGGTGTTTGGACTTTTAACTGAGTTAAAGTAAAAAAAAAAAGTTTTATTTCTTGACAAAACACATAAACAAAAGGAGGAATTTTATGCTCAAATAAGATTTAAGGATTTAAAATTGTTAATCTTGTGTGAATGAACCATACAGTGTTTCTCATTTTACTTTCACCTTCACAGTTATTTTTGTTGTTATAGTGTTAAAGTGTGATGATAAAACTGCTGGAGGTAACCTAAAACTGCTAATAACTTCAGTAAGGCTATAAATACTTTAAGAATGCAACAGCTGGTTATTGATGGCTCCATGCTGCTTGTTGCAGGTGTTTTGATGGGTTGTGGTTTGTTTGGCCCCTGGGACTCACTCTCATTTGGGTATTGCACCAGAACTGTAGGCTGTGGTCCTTGTGGGTACGGATGTGTGAAACACATTGCAGTCGATGATCGTCACACCATCAGGTGGCCTAAAACAAAACAGACTTTTGATTTGTGCACAATCACCAGAAACCAAATTAATGTTTGCGTTTTAGGCTAAAAAATGTAATAAAGTTGTTAAATTCAGATATTGACCAGTCACTCACTGAAATGCACATGAACACACACACACACACATTTCCTGTCTGGTTTTAAGCTGCACACATGGAGTAGAAGATGATAAAAGGCTTTTGACAACACAAGTGTCGAAGATTTAGGACCCAATAAAATGGTCTCTCAACACATAAGAATTCTGAATTTCAGCAAGAAATGCAAAAACTCTATCAGTCGGCATGGAGATCACATGATCACTACATATGCTAAATATATAACTTCAGATTTAAACAGCTGGATCATCCGTTTCCGCACAAAACAGCTTTAAACTGATGGGGACGTTCAAGTGATGATACTTTTCATGTTTTGGTAACGTGGATTTTGGGTTTCATGGCAACTTTAAGTCTGGTGAGGGTCTTTTAAAGGGGTTTTGCTGAGGGAATTAGAAAATGAAAGTCACTTTTATCAGAACAGGCATTCGGCTGATCATCTGCAGCTGTGATTTCTAAGATATGAGTCATGCAGGAGCTTCAAAGTCCTCTTGATTCTCATTATTACTCTACGTGTGTGTGTTTGTGTTTGTGTGTGTGTGTGTGTCTGTGTGTGTGAGAGAGAGAGAGAGAGAGAGAGAGAGAGAGAGAGAGAGAGTGTGAAGTTGTGGCACTTACAGTAAAAGTTTCACCTTGTGAGTGTTCAAAAATAGGCGGGAAGCTGAATGCAGGAGGTTTTTTTGAAAGTTCAAAATGGAAGTTTACATGGTGAGCCAGAACTAAACCAAAACCGATTAATTTATCAACTGAGTACTGTTTACGTATTTATTTAAAATGTGTATTTGTGCTTTAGTTGTTCATAAATGCATCACCCACTAGACAAATGTGGGCTGCATTTTGAAGAATTTGCATTTGAAAGTATCACACAGTCAGAAGCTGTTGAGCTTAACTTCCTGTGGCGCTTTGACAAATTCTTTATCATTTGGTTTGTACAGGTAAGAAGAAGTCATCACAACTCCTGTGCCAAAGATATTTTTGAGGTAAGGACTGAGTGATTTAATGAACAGTTTGAATGAACATTTTACTCGTTTTTAAATGATTCATCTCACAATTGACCTACATTTCAAAACAGTTATATTTAGTTTTACTGTTGCAGAATCGTACTCATTTGAAAACTGACTCAATATATTATTAACAGAATTGCTAAGAGGAGACCACAAACAGCAGCTCACACGGATCTGTGTATCGATTCATCTGTAGATCGTTTAGCGTTGATGAGTCAGAACATAATGACTGGTTATCTTTTTACTTTCTTACACCCAAATCCTGAATTTTTATCATGCTGTAAAATAGAAAACAAACACTTTTGTAGTTGCATTTTGCACTTAAATATTATAAAATAAACTGATTGTTGAAAAAATAGTAAAAGGACAGTGTTTTTCTCTCCAAAGAATACTAGTTTATTTTGTATATTTATATCTTTTCTTTGCCCTCAAGCTAATGCAGAATGTCATATAGAACATAGATGCAGAGATCTGGGTGGGAAAGGGCAAGAGGAAGATAGCAACACACGGTGCTTCCACCTGGGAGACCTTGTTGTTGTTGAAGGAGGAACGAGGTAAGGGCTTGTGCTGTGTCCTTGGTGACTGAGGAAGGAGAGATAATGAAGTGAAAGGATGAGCAGAAAAAGGAAATATTTGCCCTCCAGGGTTCACTGTGATGGGGGGGATTCAGAGAAATGTGCCAGGTTCATAAAAAATGTATGAGTGCGTGAGGGCCCTCACTTCAGACTCCCCTTGGAGTCTAAGAAATGACTTAACATTTGGGGAATTTCACAACTAAATCCTTTTTGCAGGCTCTATAAGTTACATTTATATTTATTCAGTTTGTCTAAAAACTGAAGCATTAGAAAGTGAAGTAGTTCAGCACGACTGGGAATCGGTGGTTTTACCACCAATTTTTTCTCTTTCCTAATATAAAACAAAGCCTTTGAAACTTACTTCTTTTTTAAAAAAAAATTATAAAGTTCAGTGTCATTTATACATGTGCAACATGTGCAACAGGATCATCATCATGTCCAAACCATTCAGGTGCTAAATGAGCTCTGCAAGTGTCTGATAACTATAGATGGTAAACAAATCACCTAAAAGGACCTAATATTAATTGTTTTATTTCTTTTTTTTGGCTACAGTTTATTTCTTTAACACCCATTTATCTTTGTTGTCTTCAATTTGGTCTATTTCATGAAAATTTTATATTTATTACTATGAAATATTCTCATTGTTTGTGTTTGTTTGTTTTTAATAATTATGCATTTTTGTAAAACTTCTCCATTGGAACAAGTACATGAATGGTCACCAAATTATATAGTGGAGTGGACTGCTATGAACTCTCATGCACAGGGGTCACTATGAGAATTGTTTTCTGATACATGTTTGAATATTAAGGGCTTTTCCTGCACATTTGCCACCATGTTTGACTTTAGTTTCACTTCATAGACTGCCACCTACTGGTTGTGTGTGTTTGACTAACAGTTTTATAATAATCAATGTAGTTTCAAAGCCATGTCGTCCACTTGAATGATACATGGAAACCTTTTTGACAAGTATAAGTAAATAAAAAAGAAAAATTGTCTTTTAAATTGTCTTTTAAATCCAAAGATGAATAAGAAAAATGTAAGGAAAAACCTGACTGATGTAATAATAATTCATGCACGAAAGGGCTGAAAACAGGCATGTGGAAATCCTTTTCTAACAGTATATAGGTCATATATGGATGCAGCAATAGAGGGGTTTAAAGAACATGAGACCTAATATAACCTCAAATATCAGAAAACTGAATCAAGAACTAGAATAAATTAAGAAAGTGCAAACACAGGAAGAAAAACACAAGACACCTGGAACTCAACAGTCATTTTAACTCAGAAAACAAGAAACACCAGGAAACAAATATCGACAGAAACCTTTAACCTGAGCTAAAATACACACACAAACATTAAACCTAGAGCAACTAGAGCTCAGAATCAGAGACAATATTAAGTGCTAGCTGTGTGCATCCAAGCAATGTTCACTGTTTCCGTGCACGACTAATAGGTGATCGTTACAGCTGCTTACTGCTATATTCAAATGACCAAAATAAATTTTTTCTTCTTTAATATTTTTCTTACTTCTTATAATTGTTTATAATTCTTGTTACTTTGTTGCGATGGAAACAGATGGTTTCATGTATCTGAAACTAACAACATTTTACTCTCATCTAAAAAAAACCAAATGAGATGAGCTGCTTGCAGGTCATTTAAAGGTGGGATATGGAATATTTTCATTAAAAGCAATATTTTTAACAAAATAATGTCTCCACGGGGTGTTTAGAGGGTTGTAGAATGAAAATACAGCATTTCCTTTAAATATTATATTTGAAGTAAAATATTATAAAATATTAATTTTGGCGGGCATGACGTTGGCATTTTGTTTACATCTACCAGCCAATAGCAGGCAGAGCAGCGGGCACCATTTTGGGTTGCCTAATACCGTAAATAATCCAGCATAGTGAGGCTGGTGCTGTGGAGTCTGGAGATCAAGCAGCTGGAAGCACCGGGGATATGTGGTGATTATATACCTTATTTGCCTGCCATAGAGGGTTTCCCCTGGGATTTCCCATGTAACGAGCAAGTTCTGTGTGGAAACGTTTTTATTAGCAGCTAGCTAACACGGAGCTACATGTTGCTGAAGCGGATGAGCACTTCAGGCCACTTTTTCGACTGGAAGACACGCCACAGAGGATTTTATTGCTTTTTTTATTTTATTGGATAATTGGGGCGTGCAGCTTAAGAGGGACTGCAGGAAGTTTTGGAGCCGCGGTGCAACTATGAGCTCTTTGCCACGGACTGAATCGATGACTGAGCTACAAACAGGTAGGAGCGGCTTTTATCAGAGTCGGTGTGTGATCAGCGGGGCTGGAGAGCATGATTAGTGAGCTGAACTCATGATATTTTATTGTCCTGCTCGAATCAGAGATCAGAGTGGGTTTGGTGAGGAATATTGGTCGGCCTCAGCATTGGAGCGTGCGCGGGGGGGGTTAACGAGCCTGGCACCCAGATGGCTGAAGGCTTTGTGCTGTGTTATTGTGTTCCAATTTCCATATCCCACCTTTAATGCACATTTTAAACTTCAGACCTAATAAACTCTGTCAGTCAACTGTGAACTTAACCAGGACCGGCCCTGAGCTGGATGGTGCCCTAGGCGAAACAGGATTTTGGCGCCTCCTACTGCCCAGAACAGAAACAACGTAACTCAATAACTGGATTACATTGCAAAAAATATTTATTGATACTAAAATGAACAGTAGAGATGATAGATAGCTATAGATACATATTTAATTATTGCTTATTTTGCTCTTTACATGAGGTGAATGGTGTGTCCAACAGTTTGTCCAAAAAAAAAATAACTAAATAAAATAAAGAGAATTTGGCGCCCCCTTCAGCAGAGCGCACCCCAGGCAATGGCCTAATCTGCCTATGCCCAGAACCGGCCCTGACCTTAACTGCATTCACCTAAAATGCAGCGTCATGTTTTCAGCTCACCGTGCATGATTGTGCACCTGTTCAGTTCTGACAAGACGGTTTTGGTTTTACCACACGTTGACTGATCACAACCATTTCAAGCATGTGATTCATGTCTCAGAGCCCAAACCAGAGTCTGAAGTTAATGTTCTTTACAAGGAACATTCTGACTAGTGAGGGAGGAGCAGCGCTGGTAATGAGAGTCAGATGGTAAACATGGATCTGGTTCTGTGTGTGTGTAAACGTGAGACAAGACAGAGTGAAGTGAAAGTATACATGAAGGTTTGATTCATGAGAAATTCTTCATGTTAAGATTCTTTATTCACGGTGGCACTTCATCATTCATCTTTAACACCCCCCCCCCTTCTGTTACACAGGACATGACTCAGTCCTGGCCGTCCCAGAGGGCCTTAGGGGGTGACCGAATCTTCTACAACTCCAAGGTGTGTGTGTTTGTTAATATCATTCATCCTACAACAATTTTTAATTAAAAAAATTGCTAAAAATAAGAACAAATCAAAAAAGAAACAAACTGCTGCTTACTGAAATTGTAACCAGATTAGAGATTTATGCACATTTTTTTCATCATGCAAACTGATGTCAAACTGTGTTAGTGGTTATCACTTTGTCATTCAGTTTGCCAGAGATAAATTATAATATTGTTTGAGTAAAGAGAGATTTATTTTTCCTTATTTATAACTCCAGTTCCCTGAAAGTTAGGATGCTGAATAGAATGTAAAAAAACAGAATCCAGTAATTTGAAAAGCTCATAAATGCAAATTTGACTCAATAATAAAACTGATTTTTTAATTTTTAACACAAATGTCACTTAGTAGAACATAAACATGAGATAAGTCACTGTTTCATAGAAAATATTAACTCATTTTGAATTGAGTAAAATTTGAATTTATGATATTTAGAAATAATCACATTCTGTTTAACTCTTTTGGATTTGGAGTTGTAAATGCTACGGTAAAATTCCATCATCAGCTAATATAAGATATGGTGCATCATCCAGATTGTATAAATAACTGTATTAATGATGGTTATTTCTCATTGAGCAGCAATTCAATGAAATGCATTTATGTGTTTTTAGCATATTAAATTTTACAGCACTGATACGTCCCCAAAAAGTTTATTTATGCTTTGTTTCAACAATTCAATTAAAGTTTTATTTTATTTTAAGATAAATCTCAACAAGCTAGGGGTTTTTAGAACTACAGTGATTTTTTCATTTCTGTTGATAATGTTGGGAATGAAAAACTTGTGGTGTCCCACAAAAACTTAAAGTATTTAGCAGAGTTGATAGAACAGTTTTTCTGTCCCAACATAAACAAATAACTTTGTGATATTCTAGAACATTATTAATCTGCTGGAGTGATAAAAGAAAACATATATTTTTTATTTCTTTTTTCTCCAGGAGGCAAAATCTGCACCACAAAGGCTGAGTATGTATACACTGATCAATGAATTTTAAATATTTGATTTTTGCACTAATTCTCAATCAGCTTCCTAATTGTTAATGTTTTGCTCGTGTTTCGAGGTCGGGGGGATGCTCCGCTGCGAATACCTCGTCACCCTCGTGTGGCGCCTCACAAATCGTAAGTGGGGAATGAAGTAACCTTATACAACAAGGGTCATTGAACATAAACCTTTGTAGTGACACAGGCAGAGAAAAATAACACATTAGACACATGATTAGACTCATTTATCTCAAAAATATTAAGGAACATCATCATCTAATCAGGTACAAGGCAAAAAAGGTGATTATAAGAGAATTTAGGGAGCTAAATGTGTTAGGTCAAGCAGCTAACAGTGTTTCAGGCAGTAGTTTGGGTCAAAGGTTGTTTCACATTCCTAAGAGTTGTCAGTGGAGACCGATGTGCTGCTGTTTGTTAACATTTTACATCCTCCTTTTAATGTGAAACACATGTTCTGTAGTGTGAGTCGGCTGCAAACCCAACATTATTTCATGGGCTTTCTTGTCAAACAGCTGGGCTTTTTTCCTCAACTTGTCAAAAGTGTTTATTTGATTGATCCATTTTAGCTTTATTTATACTCAAGAGATCATTAAGAGTTGATGCTCTTTTTCCAGAACATCCTAGAAAAACTTGTTGACAGAGAGATGAAACCATCACATCTAGTTAAATTATATTTAAAAAAAAACTCTTTAAACTTTTTATTAAGAGAAGTTGGTTGAATTAGTGTTAAAAATTTAATGTACAGAAATAATAACCATTGACACTTTTGATTATGAGGGTGGATGTCAAATACGGTAAATATAATTAAAAAAATGACTATTTTACTGTTTTTTTAATGTAGAAACATATAATTCAGATAATATATAGGTCTTTTGTTTTATTTAGTTGCTTCTTGTTTTTTTAGATATATTATTCAAAGAAGGTCTTGTGTCATACATGATGTCACTCCAACATTTCCAATTAACTTAGTATCGTGCTCGTCCACTTCAAATCACCCTTTTTGTTGTCTGAGCTTTTGTTTACCAGTTTGTTTACATCATCATGTCCTAGTTTTAGTAAATGGTCTTGCACTTGTTTGACACTCACATGTTAGGTGGTGATTAACTTCATATTGTAGCCACAGCTGTCCTGGAACAGGCTGACAGAAGTGAGGCTGCCATTGCCATTGTTTTAGCATGTGTGATGTCATCTTTGACCGTGCAGATAGAAAGGGGCTTGTGGAGAAAATGCTGAAACCAACGTGTTTCTGACAGAAGAGGACATGAATTACTGAGACGATAGAAATTTTAAGAAAATATTCTCTAATTGCTCGGATTCAGATCAGGAGGCCGATTCTTCAAATCACGCCCCGCCAGGTGACTCCATCATTTCCCACATGAGCTTTGAAGCCCTCCAGGAAAACTACAGGATCCCCACATGGTGCCCCTCCAACATGGCGTCCTGAAACTCCTAGAAGACCAGACGGTCTGAACTGCTCTTTGATGCAGACACGAAAGCAAAGTCAGTATCTTCTGTCCTGCAACTTGGTGATGCAGAGAGTCGATACTCTCTTTCAGTGGAGAGCTCCAACACTGAGGTGCTCAGCCGAGGGCTTGTGAGTCTCTCCACATCTAGTTGATGTCCCTACTGGTTCCTACCTCTCCTACCCTGAGCAATTACACAGTAGGAGAGAGAGTCCAGTCCCTCCCAAGAGGTTGAGTTCCAGAGTCTCAGCTATGTCTATATCTCACAGTTCCTGCAGCCTTTTTGGGCTGAGTCCAGTCAAGCCCCAGGATTTAAGGCTTGGCCATCAGGCGCTACAACCCCCCACCCCCAGGCTTGGCACCACAAGGTGCTCCAGTCGTCGTATACTGGATTGCTCAGCTTCTGATTTTGGATAATTGTACCTTCTTAGACTCTGTTCAGTTAAATAAACCTGCTTGCACTCAGCTCTGCTGCTCTTTGTGTTTTAAATAGGAAACTCACGCCACACACAACAAAATAACAACAAGCAGGATTTTCACAATCAGCTGAAACTGTTGCATTCAGTGACATTTTTGATTCAAGCTGCCATTTGTATAGTTGAAAACGATAAGCATAAACTTTGAATTATACAAAAGGAAAATCAAGTGTAGATTCAAAAATCTGCTTAAAAGTAAAGCTGATGAGTTCAAACTGTCCTGATACATTTATGTATGAAGCTGTTTTATATTTGTACCATGTTTTGCTGTATAATGGTTTTATTTTTATTAATAGTGACATCTACTGGTTAAGAAGACAACTGCAGCAAGTGTTGCATGTTTGAAAAATCATTAACAACAACTCAGTCAGCTCTGATGACGTCACATTTTACTCATGACATGATTGCTGTTAAATCATAACCCTAACTTTTTGTCTTACCTTTCAGTACAAATCATGTCTCGGTCCCGTTAAGAAATGTTGTTCTTATCAGAGATAAATGCAGATTTTTGTTTTTAGGATGCTTGCTGATGATCTGAAACTCAGCAGTGATGATGATGACACTCAGAGGGTAGGTAATACTTAACATCTTTATCTCAGTGATTTGACTTGAGCTGGAAATGATTAGATGGTTTTGTTGCACAAATTAAGAAGGTAAAACCACGTTGTTTCCCACTAATCCTGACTTTGTTCTTGTGTTTTGTGACGTGTTAAGTCACCAGTACATGAAGTGTGTTGAGAAGCTGCAGTATTATTACACTGGTTGTAAGAAGCTGGGAGCTTTGCTGCTGCTGCAGTGTATAAGTTTGTGTTTTTGTGTCCAGGCTATTCATGAGTCTGCTTCCTGGGACAGACACAGGTATTGATTTGCTCTCTGGGAGTTTCTTTTTATAAGTGTTTGAGTTTTAAAATGAGTGAATCTGAGTGATTGCCCCACTGTGCCTCTGCTGACCCCTCTCTCATGTTTGTTTGCACGTTGACTGACAGTCTGTCAGCGCAGCAAGCACACACACATGGCAGGCGGGTGAGACATTCCAGCTCAGACTCTTCTGACTCTGACTCCTCCTCTGAGTCTGGCAGCAGCAGCCTTCACTCTCCAAGTCCCAGCCAGAGTCCAGAAGGAGTTGACCCAGGTCCTCCATCACCTGCCAGCACGCAGCCTCCGTGCAACAACAAGGAGGTAAAACCCTCATACAGAAGCCTTCACTTAGTGTCATTTCTGTCTGGCTGTTTGTGCGTCTTTGGATGAAGTCTCTGGAGGGAATGGTGGCCTCCAGGCGGTTGACTGCAGGTGTGTGTGTGTGTGGGGGGGGGGGGGGGGGGGGGGCAGAGGAATGAGGAATGCTTGTGAATTGTAGGAAAATGATTGGGGGTTGAGGGGCAGCGGTAGTTTGGGGAATTATTTCCTCAGTGTCACGTCAACAAGCTAAGTGTTAGAGAAAAGCCCAGAGGTGGAGGAAGTCATCAATAATTTAGTTTATACTAACAAAACCACACAGGAGTTGTTTTTTTATCATCTTAAATAGAAGTCCAGAGTTGAGGTGTGGAGTGTGGAAGGTTTTGGAGGTGCAAGGCATTATGGGGTTTGAGATGTGTGCTATGTGCACTGTGAGGCGGAGGGGACCTGCTTTTCTTCCATGAATGAAAGGCCCTGTGTAACATACAGTAGCAGACTGTATTACAGAACATGCTACTTTAGGCCCAATACAGAGAGTGAGGGTGGGTGTTCGCTGGAGCTGGTGGGGAGGTTGTAGCATGTGTTTTTCATTTACGTGGAGTGTTTGAGTGTCTCCAAGGAAAAAGATGGGGGTTGGCGTTGTGGAAGCGTCGAATCCAGAGTTCCAGGTAGTGAGAAAAAAAAGGGGGACGGACAGAAGGAAGGGAGGGGAGAAGGGAGGTCGAGATGGTACAAGAGATGCAGTGTCTGCTCTGAAAAGAGTGCGAGGGATGAGGGAAGGAGGTGGAGGGGTGAGGGGGGGGGTCGCTGTTTGAGTTGAGGAGTTTAAATTAGCTTCTGGTCAGACTGAAAAAAAGAACGCACACAAGAGAAAGAAGCTCAAGTTGTAAGTACCCTCTTTGTTTCTGACTTGAGTTAAAACCTCTTTCTACTTGTTTTCTTTGTTTGTCTGATTCATGTGGTCTGGAACTCAGCTGTCAAGTAAACATGAAGTGAATCAGCGACATGATTAGATCAGGGTGTGTGCTGCAACCAGCAATGAGTCAAGTGTGAGTCCACGCAGTCACCTGGTTTTTCTTATAGGAATAACGTCAGATGGAGAGTATAAGATTTTTCCTCTTTTTTTCAAACATCAAACCTGATTTAGATTTATAGTTTCAGATTAATTTTGTTTTTGAAATGAGGTTTGTTCTTTTTTAAATGTCTAGAGTTTCTGTTATAAAAGTTTTCATTTAACAAGAGTGTCATTAAGCTTTCAGTTTGCTGATTAACATCACATCAGTATACAAAAACAACTTTAAGTAAGTGTCACTGTTTTTAAAGAAATATGTACCGTTATAATAAATTTGGACTAAAATATTTGACCTCTTTCTATAAAATAACATTGACAAGGTGATTTATTCTTTCTTTCACGTGGGTAACTGGGATTGGGTCTGAAATCATTTCACCTGGTCAGTAAGAGTGTGTATAAACAGGAAAAAAATTAGCAATGTTGTTTAAACAAAGTCATTCCAGGTTCATGGGTACCAGAATATTTCATGTATAGAAAGAAAGAGAAAAAACATTTTTTTTGTAAGTATGCCACTCATTTTTTAGGTATTTCTAGGTTGGAATATGTGCTGATTATCCAATAAAACACTCAGTGAATTTGTTATTTCTATTTTGAAAAAAATAGTTGTTAATGATTTTGTGATAGTTCAACAGGTTTGATAATGATTCATCATTTTCTGCTCACGTAAAAACTTCTCCAGTAGTTTTGAAGTAAATGATCCATTTTTTCACATTTAGTTACATTTAATCTATTTAATATATCACCTGGAAAAGAAAATAACTTTAAAACGGAAAAACACACTTGTTCAGGTGATTTGATTTTAATATCATTAATACAGTAATGTAATTGATCATCTGAGTAAACACCTCTCTGGCCCCGAGTCACATAGTTTTTCCCAACTGTCTGTCTGTCTGTCTGTTAGCAGGATAACTAAAAAACTTAAGGGATGGATTTTGATGAAATGTTCAGGAAAGGTCGGGAATGACCCAAGGAAGAATTGGTTTTTATTTTGGGGGTGATCCGGATTAACATCTGGATCCAGGAATTTTTTTAAGGATATAGACACAGTACTTTCTACAATATGTCCACTTGGCGGAGGTCTGCGCTCTCTGAGTGCTTTTCTAGTTCTTTTAAATATAATTTATCTGCTTTAGGATTATTTATTTTACACTTGTCCAGTTTCCTAAAAAAATACAAATTAAAAGGACAAACAACAAACCAGGCCAAGATATACATATAAGATTTCTGCATTTTTTTGTATTTCTCATAGATTAATGTAAAGAAATGGGAACTAATTTTGTCTTTGTGACAGACTGTTGTGTCTAAAATGTTTTCTGTTATGTGTTGACACGAGACCAGCTCATCCCTTGAGTTTATCGTGTCCTTTTGCCTAAATGATCAAACAAAAGATGCTTCTCTGAAACTGGTCAAGAACTGGGTAAAAAATGATGAAGAACCATTTTGGATGTTAGGGGAATTGTTGTTTGAGACCGTTTTAAAAGATTACAAGAAAACCTGGCTGCCTGGAAGCAAAAAATAAAGTAATTACTTATTGCATGTTGACCAAGTGGCCCATTTCCCCACGATATAATCTCACAATCATGAAAGAATCCTTTAAATTCCTGGATCCAGATGGTGATCTGGATGACTCCTAAAATCTAACTGAATGGTCTTTCGTTGTTCTCCACCAATCCTGAAAATTTCATCCATATCTGTTCTTGTATTATCAGACAAACAAACAGATGAACAATTAAAAAGATTTAAAACACAACATCTTTTGTAGTGGTAACAATGGTCCAGGACTTTAAGTCAACTGTGGTGAAACTTATAAAATATGCAGTACTTATCTGCAAAACCTTCTGCTACCACAGCAGCATGTTAGCCTTACTGTCAGGAAATATTTATTTCATAACTGACTAATATTTTTCATTTTGTTTTGTTTGTGCTTTTTTTCCAAAGACTGATCGTCCCCCAGCTACACAGTGGCAGTTAGATAAATGGCTGAAGAAATCAAAGAAAAAATCTGCAAACACTGAACAAGATTCCTCCCAGAGTTTTCAAGAAACCCAATCTTCTCCTCACACCCAAAGAGCTCCATCGCCAGCTAGATCATGGGACAGCAATCAGGAGTACAGCCCTAGTCAAAGTCCTATACCCAGTCCACAGTTTCATTACAGCCACAACAACAGTCCCATACCCAGTCCTGATTACAGCTACTGCCCTAGTCCCAGCCCATTCCCCAGCACCTGTCCAAGTCCCACCCCCAGTCCAAGGCACAGTCCAGCTGGAAGCCCAGTTCTGGGTCTTTGCCCTAGTCCATGTGGGAGCCCAAGGGCCAGCCGTAGCCCAAGCCCTATACCAAAAGATCCTCCAAAAAGTCCAAGTCCCACTTTACGTGCTACTTCCAGGACAGGTCACTACTTTGAAGGTCAAAGTCAGAACCAAGCCTGTTCTTTTCTAACATCAACACCACACAGGAGAAAAATTAGACCGTGGTTTGATTCGTTACCTACCACCAATGTAAAAAGTAAAACCACAAGTAACACTTTTCACCTGTCATCTCATCAGAACAGGCCCAAAGCTCGACCCACTCAGGACCAAGTCCAAAACCAAAGCAAGTCCAAAGGCTCGAATCAGAGTCACATCCCCAAATCTACATCCAAGTCTACGTCTAATGCTAAACACCTTTTTGATCCCCCCAGAGCTAAAAATACATCTCATATTGATCAAATCCAAACCAACCACAAGCCACAGCCTCAGGTTCAGCAGCATAGCCCTACCAGATCAAAACACCCAGTGTCTTCGAGTTGTGAGACCAGAACCGCTCATAGTTCTCATTCCCAATCTCCCCGTAAAGTCCGTTGCAGTTCTGGTTCTGGTTTGAGCTCTAGGCCAAACCACATTCAAGTAAATCGGTCAAAATCATGGGAGGCTACCTCATCGAACCCTGCGCATGTAAATAACACCAAAAATGCACAAAGGAAGACTCAAACTAAGACAGCTGACCAAAGACAACGACATTTGACCAAAGCAGAGGAGAGAAATCACGAACAAAACGAGGGCAGACATCATCGTGAAAAACAAAAAGAGAGGCGAGAGAGAAAAGAAGACAGGAGGCTGGCGGAGGAGCAGCTATTGAGACGTCCCTGGATCCAAAGTTCTGCAGAAGAAGAAGAAGAAGAAGAGGAGGAGGATCGAGCTGTAGTACAACAGGGTGTAAGACAGGAGACAGCGAAAGGGGAAAACAGGCGGAAGGAGGAGCAGCTAAATAAATGGCAAACAGCTCAGGGCAAACAGAAAGGACCTACCAACATCCAAAGACATCGCGAGACCTCAGACTACCAGGGGAGGACAAAAAAGGTGGGGAGATGTGAGGAGGACAGAGACCCCTCACACCAGCTGTCTTCACGTTCTCCAACTCCTAATAGATCATCTTCATCCTTATCCTCTTCCTCAAATTCAGACTCGGAATCTGAATATAGACCTCCAAATGCTAAAGTTTCTGTAGACTCTAGCACTCACAAGAGACTTACCAAGAAAGGACACCGAGTCCCAGGAAGACCTGACACCCCCAGGTCTAAAGTGGTTCACTCCAGAGGAGAAAGCACAGGTCATCCCTCTGAGGGGCAGAAGCAAAAACTCTATACCCTAGTCCCATTTGGACGAAGTGAAAAGACAGCTCCCACCTCCCAGCGGGGTCTCAGAAACCTGGTGGTGCACATAGACCTCTGCCTTCTCAAGAGGGTTCCGGACAGCGCTACAAATTCTCCTGTGAAAAGAAACCCCCCCTCCTCATCTTCTTCATCACCGAAGGACAAGCAAAGAGACGTTATGAAACACTTACATGTCCCTGAGACTTTGACTAAAGACAAAAGGAAACGCAAGGTAGACAACATTCACTTGACATACAGTTGTAAACTTTTCATTGTATGTATATATATATTGTGTTTGTGTGTGATTAGTTGGAGAATGGCGTGTCAGACAGAGAAAGTAAGAGGAGCCTTCTTCATGCAAATGACTCTTCTGGACAGAAAGACTCTTCATCGATAACAGCTGAGAATTTTGCAACTGAGACGATGCACAATGGGTGAGAATTACACACTTCCTGTTTGATATAAGGAATTCTGAATTCACACTTACATTTTGTCACCTATGATGCAGCAGGTATCTGGAGGAGTACTTGGACAACAAGAGGCCAGTGTCTCCCTTGTCTCCATTGTCCCCAATGCACCAGAGTCCAGAGGCCACCAAACCTACCTCCAAAGCAAAGACAGCTGAGCAGCCGCACCTCCGCACCCCGAAGAGCAAAGACAAGAACAGAGATCAAACCGTAAAGGTAATCCAAACATCTGCTTGTTTGAGATACTCTGCTGTTTGATTCATTTTGGTTTATTCCAGCTCTTTCTGTGCAGCCCAAGGTGGAGCTGGAGGTGGAGTGTGGAAAAGTCTCTAGACAGCCACAACCATCACCTGAGTCCTCCTGGAGACCTGCTGATCACAGAGGAGTTGTCCCAAGCCATGAAACGTAAGTCCACACAGTACATTAGGACACAGTCCAGAGTTGATTGATTAAAAAGATTATTGACACATTTAATTGTCCGTGTATCTTCATAGTTCTCATCATGCAGAGTACTACTTACATGAAGCTAAAAGGATGAAACATCGCGCTGATGTAATGGTGAGTTTCAGAATCTGAATGGAAAGAAATCTTTGATTTTGATTTTATTCAAACATTAAAGAAATCCATCTGCAGGTAATTAATAATAATAATCCTCTTTTTAATGTGAAACTTTGTAAAAGTTGCATTTAATGAAAGTCTGATCTTTACAGAAGAGGATTGGGGCCACTGAAGAAAATAATAGCGTATTTTGACTTTAATCTCAGAATTTTGAGAAAAAAAGTCAGAATTCTGAGATTAATGTCAGATTTCTTTATTTTTTTCTTCAGTGGCCGTAATCCTCTTCCGTAGATCTTGTATGTTTGTACATATACATGAATTTATGGAAAGAAAATAATTAGTAAACTTCAGGAAAGATGTTTTTAATGCCAATAATAAAACTTCTTAAAAGAATTCAAATCCACAATGCAGAGTTATATTGGAATCTGGTTTGGTTATTGTTTTTTTTTTCCAGGACTAGTCCACCAACAAATAATTTTTCATGAGCAAGTTCTGTTATTCCCCCTTTTCACCACTAGACCTCCAGAATTTAGGATTAGGGTAGAAATTCTTCTTTTCTACAGATTTAGTTTACAGTGAGAAATTTTCTCCTGAAGATAAGTTTTCATAGCTAGAAGCACACGTCAGGAGGTTTATGAAAACATCTGCCTTCAGTACACAAGAGGCAGGATATGGAGGCTGTAGAAATAGCTGTCTTTTCAATGTACAACTCATTTTAAATAACAGATGAGATTCCTTCTTCTGTACATGTATCTGGAAGTCTATCTAAAAATGCAAAAACCTCAGTGGAGACCAACATTTCTATTTACAACAACTGAAATGAAAGTGTCAGCTCTTACCAGCATGCACTTCACTTGCAGTAAAATTGCAGCAACGTAACTTACCTGTGCATTTTTGGGACATTTAGCTAGATGGTTGGACGTTTCTGAGAGAAGTCTAGAGCATATATTGCAGATGTTTCTGTTCTTAAATTGCACCCTTCCAGAACATCAGAGGACTTCACTGCATCTGCAAGGTTTCAAGGAAAGATCAACTCCCAATTTCCCATACTGGCTGACTAATGTCACATACATATCTCGGATTTCAATTTTTCCAGGTGGATAAGTTGGGAAAAGCCGTCAACTATGTCGACGCTGCTCTGTCCTTCATGGAATGTGGGAAGGCAATGGAAGAAGGGCCACTCGAGGCTAAATCACCTTATACTATGTATTCTGAGACAGTGGAGCTCATCAGGTGAATTTCATAGACTAATGATGAAATACAGATGAAGTCATAGTGTTTGGACTTACAAACAAATAGCCGGTTGACTTATAGTCACGTGTCTTAAGGTATGCGATGAGGCTAAAAAGCCATTCTGGCCCTGGGGTGAGACAGGAAGACAAACAGCTGGCGGTTCTGTGGTGTGTATGTTTATGCTACATCTCTTCTTCATTTTCAGGATGATTTGTGGCTCGCCTGCGTGTCTGTAACTTGTGTTTTTATGTCCAGTTTCAGATGCCTTGCACTTCTTTACTGGCAGATGTTCCGTTTAAAAAAGGATCATGCACTAAAATACTCCAAAGTACTACTTGATTATTTCAAGGTATATCTACAAAATCACTAGTCAGTGTTTGATTAAAAGTGATCATTGTGTTGTGGGAGATTTATTAAACTTTGTTTTGGTGTTTTAAAGAGTTCTCCCAAAGTGCCTACAACACCGCTTAGTTGGAATGATTCTGTTAAGTAAGTGATGCTAAATATTATCCTGGTTTAAGTCACGAAACTCCGTCATTCTACCGACTCTTCACTGACTGCTGCCATGCTCTGTTGAGCATGTTATTTAATTCCCAGGGATACAGCAGGACTCCCATCTTCACTCTCACCCAATGCAAAACATCACAGAAGAGATTCACACGGTGGTGGAAGCTCATCTCTAATAAGCATTCCCCAACGTATCCACCAGATGGCAGCAAATCATCTGAACATCACCAACAGTGTCCTGTACAGCTACGAGTACTGGGAGGTCGCAGACAACCTTGCAAAAGAAAATAAAGGTAGAAATTTGGTGTATTTTTTCTTGTTTGTGTACAAAAAATGTTTCAGTTGTGTTTTAGTTTTTAGATGATTAAAGAACTCTGCCTGCCTTTGTAATTACAGAGTTCTTCAATTACTTGAATACGCTGTCTGGGCCATTGACTCTTCACAGTAGCATCGCTCATGCTGTCCAATACACGAGACAGGCTCTTCAGTGGATACGCATTAGTGCCAAACTCAACTAACCCGTCCACGGGTTCTTCAGGACTCAGCTCCTGCAGATGTCCATGGAGCCTAAAAGGCAGCACTGATGGATAATTTGGTGCATTAAATGGACTTGAATGAAATCCTACTGAGCCACAGGTCGTCTTTGTAGTATGTTGGAGTGTAATCATAAGATTTCTGCAGTTTAAGTCTTCTGATGGAGGAATATCATGAAACACCTTCTCCTCCATTACTACATTCATCTGAAGAGTTGTGTGAATGATGAAGGTTACATCGATCAGCGATACAGCGATCATTTGCCAAATGTTCCTTAAAGAACTCAAATATTTGATAACATGAGAGGAAAGATGCTTTTACTTTTTTCTGACAGCAATTTTTTTTTAAAAAGAAATATGAACAACTGATCAGATATCACTCAAAACCAGAATCATTCTTAACAAGATTCTTATTTTCAAGGAATCTAAAAGGTGTTTTTTTTTCCCATCTTTATTTGTTTTTTATTGTGAAATATTTGATATAATAACTCAATGGGAAAATAAAAAAGAGATTTTGAATATTATATATTTGCTCTTTTTTAAAAGGTTTTTAAACATGAAAGAAACACATCTTAATTTCATCTTAAAGGTACAGTATGTAAGAATTATGTCCCACCGATGTTGAAAATAAAGTCGCATTGTAACCAGTCTCGATCTCAGCCGGCTGGGTGGTCGCTAGTTTTGGTCATTTTAAAAAAGCTAGCCCCGACTGTAAACATTATTTACATGTCCAAACTTCCTGGTTCCATAGTGAACCACATGTGAGTCTGCAAGGCTGCCAAGTCTTCAACACAAGCAGCTGTAATTCCACAAGGAGCAGCAGCAAAAAGTAAGAAACCACCTCATCCTTCCAACTGAGCAGCCGAGTTGCACGTGATGGGGCATTCAAACGCACTTAGGAAAACTCTGCTCTGCACAAATAGACCTTCAGACATTAAAAAAAAATTGAAAAAATACAAGAGAAACAAAACGAGAATCAACGTCAGAACTGGCAACCCAGAAAAAAATCAGGGAGGGGAGGGGGCGAGTAGCTGAGAGCAAACGTTTTTTTTTCTACATGAACTGCAGGATTTTAATTTGACAACAAGGGTCTAATTCTTACATACTGTACCTTTAATGATCTTTTCATTCTTGGACCTGATGGAAGAACTCAGGCAGGGTTCCAGTCTCAAATTCCAGTAAACTATTTATCTCCCTGAGAATAAGATATTTTTTTAAAGAGGCCCTTCCATTAAAAACGTTTTTTCTGATGTTTCTGTTGAATATTTTAGCTCCACAGGTGTTCTTACTTTCATAGTGGGTGTGAAAACAGGTCAACAACTTCTCTTTCAGTTTTTATCACTCAAACTACGCAGGTGGCGATAAAGCCCGATTTCTCCTGAGTCCATAAGACCTGTATCTGTTTCGTCACAACTCCTTTGTTTGTTAGTATTCGGCAGCTCCCACAGTTGAAACCACGCCTAGCATGCTGCTCACTAAAAAGCTGTAGCATAAGACGTAGCAAACAGGAAGACACAACGTCTGACGTTGCCAGGCAGGAAACAATATACCTTGCTCTCATAGGCTAGTTTGTTAGCCAATCAGATTCCAGCAAATTCGAACAATGAATATGAACGAGCTGCTGACGAAGCAGCCTGACAGAAGGAGCCGGAACCACCTGAATTTTAATGCAGACAGATTGAAAGGTCTGTTAATAAGTGTTTCCTGACGTTTTTTAGATATAAAATATTTCATATTACTGGTTAATACTTGAGAAATAACCGCAAAGTCTGGACATTTGTATGAAATGGCCTCTTTAAAAATCCAGTTACAAAAAGACATTGGTGCTATTTCACAAGTAACAAAAATATCTTATTAGCCTCGTATCCAGGTTTGGCGAAATAAGTATTAGGAACAGAGAAATAGTGTAATAAATTACAGGCAGAAATCTTGCAAAAACATTTTTGTCTATTTTCATTAAACTGTAATTTGATCATGTAAATGGTTCTTATTCACTGCATCATTACATCATTTGTTTGGTCTCGTTTTTCCTTTAAGTTTTTATAAGATGTGAATAATTAATGAAACTATCAGAAGAACATTTCCAATGGTTAATTATTTCCCTGTAAGCTTAAACATTAATGCAAGTCTTTGAAACAAACACAGCATGTATTTACAGGAATTATAAGGCTTTATTTGTTATTTCACTTTATTGGTCAATGAATTTGAGAGAATTATAAATATAAGCTTTCCTCATACGTGCACAAAACGGACGTGAGAACGTGATTGCGTCATGGCTGATCACATGAGTCAGTGGGTTTACTCCTTTGTAGTCAGCCGTGCGGTGACCCGGCGAGAGGGAAAGAAATTTTCCTCTAAAATGCTTACTGGGGGAAAAGTGCCAGTGTCGTCGCGACCAAGTCCGACCTGTCAGAATCCAGCAAGTTTGTTTTGTAAGTACCAGCTGGTAATATGGCTGTGCAATTGTTAAAATGACTTACATAGAGTTTGCAATTAAAATCCCGCAAATTCGCTTTTTTTTTACAAACTGTTGGTTTTAGCATCAACGCAGCTTTATGTTTACACCAGTCAAGTAGTCGAAGTAGACGTTAGCCGGTCAGCACGCTGGATCTGAATGGGAATCCAAGCCAAACTCCGCCCACCCAAATAGGTGCTGAGTGACCCGAGATGTAAATGGTGCTGAACCAGTTCAGTTGCTCAGAGAGACCAGCGCGCAACAGCGTTCGATGTCTGGTACCATGGCAACGTAGAACAACCAATAGGAAGAGTTGTTGGAGCGGAATCAGTAACAGTGGCTTTTTAAAATAACCTTTATCCATAATAAAACTTATAATAATAATAATAATAATAATAATGATAATAATAATAATAATAATAATAATAATAATAATAATAATAATAATAATAATAATAATAATAAACATATCATCACCCAGGACCTGTAATGAACAGCCAACATAGACCCAATTATTAAATAGGTCTAGTACAGTACTTCCTGCATTAGCTCAAGAAGCAGCCACAAGAGCTGCTGGTGATCTTCTACAGAGCCGTTATCTAGTCTCTGCCAGACTGGAAGTGCCAGTCCATCACAGTCTGGTTTGGTATTGCAACCAAACTAGACAGAACCCCACTGCAAAGAATAAGGTCTGCAGATAGGATCCCTGGTGCTGGTCTGCCCTCCATCCAGGACCTGTACTCCTCCATCCAGGACCAGGATTCCTTCATCTAGGATCTGTACTCCTGCATCTGGGACCTGGACTCCTCTGTGCAGGACTTGTACTCCTCTATCCAGAACCTGGACTCCTCCAGGGTCAGGAAAAGGTCAGGCAGCATCAGCAAGGACATACATGGCCAAATAAACCTGATTTTGATTCTGACAATTATTATTACAGATGACATTTATTTCTGCATCTAGACAGACCCAGTTCACCACCAAAAACGAATTGATTGGTCCTTGTACCATTTCCGACCTATCCTGAAAATTTCATCAAAATCCATCCTCAAGTTTTTGAGTTATTATTGATAGTAGAGAGATAGTCGGACACAGACAGACAGACAGACCCTGATCAAAACATAACCTCTTTGGTGGGGTAACAACTACTAATCAGTGGAGGGAGTCTATTTTTTTTTCGTGTACATCACAACATGGGGGGAAATAAGCTGCTTGGTGGAGGTCTGTGCTGTCGGAGTGCTTTTCTAGTTTTTATCATTATTGATGTTAGTGGCGTATGTAGGACACAATTATTAATTTGTCCGCGTGGAGGCAGTGTTAGTCACATACAACTAGAAGTTAAAAACAAGAAAACGGCGGGATGAAGTGAATCAAGCTAGAAATCACAATTTCCATAAAACCGGAAGTTGGGAGTGTCTCGTTTCTAAAAAATAAGACTTCGACACTCATGTATTGGGTGGATAGTTTGTCAGACAAATGGCAACATAAACCAACAACATCTACACAAATGACATCTACTTAATGTTGTCACAAATGGAACCTCATAAATAGAACCTCATTTATTGATGTATGGATTTGTGCTAGAAATTCATCTTAAAGCTTCTGACTACAAGTAAAAATTGGAACATTTGTTTAACATAATTTTAATGTTGTGTATTTTTTCTGGTAAAAAGTTTGTTTCCACCCCAAGGTTTTCACGCAGGCATTATTTTGGAAATCTAACGCCGGAAGTCTTTGATGCTGCGTCGTTGACTCTGGCAGAGAGAAGAAGGTAAAAGCATCAGGCGATTGAAATGGAGAGCGAAAGCACTGGGAGCAAAAATGTTCAAGAGACATGGCGCGGCTGCATGACACGATAAATGAATCTCACGTCACCAAACGGACTTCTGTGGAAAACAAAGTCACGGCCGTGTCATCGAGCTTCCTGTCTGGATTGTTTTCATTTCGCATTGCTTTGGTTTTACCTCGTTTAACCCAAACAGAGAGAGGGAGAGGGAGAGAGAGAGAGACAGCACGCAACGAGCAGGATCTGCAGAGAGGAGTCAGTGACTAACAACCTCGTCTGACAGCTTAAAAGGTAAAAACTAGTGATTCTTCTGGTGAACAGCCACGTTGCTTGTTTACTACTGTGAACTTACACAACCCAACACCACGTTCATTGTTTCATAGCTAATTTCCCCTCGTTGTTAGCAAGTGCAGTGAAAACACACATTGACTGCTGCTTATTGAACAGACATGTTTTTCACACGGTGGCGCAGCAGTGACATCCAGGATTCTGCAGGGATTAGAACAGCTAGGCTAAAGCTAGCAGTTGGTGCCACATGGGGCTGTTGTTGTTGTTGTGACCTTCCTGTCAGTGAGTGAGAGTCTTCCTGTGCAGAAATCTGACTCTTCTCTGGTTAGTCCAAGCAACAACGTCTGGTCTGATTATTATACAGCTCTAAAAATGACAGCGGGACTGTTTGTGTCACCTGACTGGCACAAAAAAAAGTTTTATAAACAATAATATAATATTGTTTAAAAACACATTCCAGTTCTTATCTGTGTTCCTAACAGAACACTTGTCTGGAAGTACAAGTATTATGACAGGGTCTCATGGACAGGACTGCGGGTCTACTTCTGGTTCCTAGAGTTTCTAAAAGTAGAATGGGAGGAAGAGCTTTTAGTTATCAGGCTCCTCCTCTGTGGAACCAGCTTCCACTTTTAATCCTTGAAGCAGACACCTTGTGTAGCTTTAAGAATAGACTTAAAACTTTCCTTTTTACACAATCCTATAGTCAGGGTTAGCTTGGGTTCTCCTGATCCATCCCTTTAGTTATGCTGCTATAGGCTTAGACTGCTGGAGGACATTCTGACCACATTTCTTCACTCTGGTCTCTACACTCCATGTTTGTGTTCATTAATGTTGCTGCTATTACTGTAAACTCTGTTTGTCTTTCCATAGAAATAACGACTGTCCCAAATTCTTCTGTGTTTGTCAGCTGACCACAGTTGGTCAAGGCAGCTGGGTTCTGCAGGAGGTTCTTTCCTGTTAAAAGGGAGTCATTACATTCCACTGCCACCTCGTGCTGCTCGGGATGGAGGATAGTGTTAAATTGACGATTCAACCCAGTCGGCTGGTTCCTTTGACAGGAAATGTTTTATTTTCACTAATTGACGTGATATTTCTGAAGTCCCTAAGAACTTTGTTGTGAACTGGCGCTTTATAAATAAACATCATTTGAATTGAATGCTGTGTGTTTCAGTAGCAGGGAGCTGGTTGGGATTTTCAGGATTTGCTCATCAGGTTTTATATGGTTTTAATTGGTTTCTGTGTACAGGAAGCTCATTATGAGTCGAGATGGATGGATGAGGAAGAAAGCCAATACCGGTGATGACAATGGTTGGGCTGAAAGGGTGAGTATTAATCTCAGATAGCTGTGATGGCTCAACAAGACATGAAACCTCTGAGCAGCATGATGCAGGAGCAAGGGCGCAGATGGCACTGGGGACGGATGGGACGTGTCCCCCTCAGATTCATAGTGAGACTGATCGGTCCCCCCTTCTTTTACAGACAGCACGGACGACAAACACCACCAGTAATACAGAATACTATCGCAGCGCGCATCAAAAGCCCGGCGCCTGTGCTAATCAGCCAACGGTGCATTTCTGTTATACAGAAAAGTTGGAATTTCCAGAATTCAAGTAAGAATCTTTCGCCATGAAGTCCGACCTCTTACTCGGAAGTTGGATTAATCTTCCCATATGGTACCTGCTGCTTATGTACTGGTAAACACTAGCAAGCTTAGTTGCGCATCTGAAAGGCTGCAAAGTGCGTATCATTTTACCATGGCATTATATGTTGATCCGAACTCAAACTTCCGCCACACACGCCGTTCAATTGAACATACCACAAGGGTCCTACGGAGAAATCGCCACCTGCGCCTGTCGCGGTTATCGCTGCTCTACTACCTTAGAGCAGCGGGAGATTTCAAGTCGAGTGAGGCACAAAATGAAAAACCAAAAAACAATAACATCGTTTTTTAAAAATACTAACAATGTAAGTAGGTCCTACTCGTATTCTGCACACCTGTTGCCTTTCCCAAATGTGGCAGATAATCTCGTTTTAAACGTTGTAAAGTTGAGTAGCCTAGCTATTCTGACATAAAAAAAAATAAAATAAAAAAAAATTCCAGCATTAATCTTCTCCGAAAGAATCCTAACTGTAAAGTAAACTTTTTTAGACTGGGAGACAGCTGGGTCCCCCCAGTCTCAAAATCCTATCTGCGCCCCTGTGCAGGAGGATAAACACTGTTTATGGAGTGTGTCTTAGTTGGAAACAGGAAGTAGTTCAGTGTGTTCTGCTCTCCCCCTCATGCACATCATGTTACCAGATAAGATCTGGATAACAGTGCTGTATAATAAAAATGATTTCCGAGGTCTGAATTGTGTTTATTTTTATACATTTGAAAAGTATGAATCACATCAATACGTGCTGAACATCAGTTCAATACAGTGTTAGTTGTATAAACTCAGGGATTTAGTTTAGTTTTGTTTCTACTTTCTCAATGTTTTTAAGAAGATTGCCATGGCAACAAAACTTTAAAATGATGTTTTTGAAAACATTCATTATTTGTTAGTTTTGTTGTCAGACGTTCTGTTTGATTATCTAGATGTATTCAAATTCACTTCTGTAAATTGCATTATTTGTACTTATTTATTGTTTTAAAAGCTATTTATAGATTGTTTGTTTGTTTTGCAGGGTGGCTACATGGCTGCCAAGGTGTCTAAGCTGGATGAGCAGTTTAAGCTTGATGCCCCCAGAGAAAAGCAGAAGGAAGGAACATGCTCCAGCATCTTCAGTGGGGTGGCCATTTATGTGAATGGATACACAGGTAAAACTCTTCACACACTGATTTGTGTAGTTTGCACTGTATGGATCAGTTGCCTCCTTCATCACAATGTGTTTCAGTCCAGAATGAAGACTATGTTTTCAAGGACACTCATTCTGCATGTCGTACCTTATTTCTACTATTCTTTCAGTATAATTTGGTTTACACAGATCTTCAAATGACTGATATGTAATTTAACACTTTTGATAAAAAGGCTACAACAATTTAAATGTCATAAATTTAAGTGGATGTAAACAAAGTAAAAGATAGAAATGAATAAGGGAGGGAAAATAATCTTATTTCACAGTAGATAAAAACACAGAGGGAAGCTTGAACATACAGATTAAAAAGGTAAATGTGATGTAGAAATTGTTGCTTCTCGAGGGAGTCGATGCACGTTGAGACAGAGAAAGAAGCTGATGATATCCAGCTTCCTGAATCACTCAGATTTGGGCTTTTATGTGTGGAGATTGCACATTTTTATGTGCCAGACTTTCCCTTCTAACCCCTTCAAAGATGGATTGTGGATTTTGAAGTGAGTGTGTGTGTTACAGCCCCGTCATAGACGGGTGATCTGTTCATCTACCAGCCAGAACAGGCTTCAACTCTCCTGCTAAATAGGTACAAAGAAAGAATGAATGTACCTTCATGTTTTCATTTTCTGATCAGAGCCGAGTGCAGATGAGCTCCGCAGGCTGATGATGCTGCACGGAGGTCGGTTCCACCTCTATTACTCACACTCCAAGACCACCCACATCATCGCCAGTAACTTACCAAACTGCAAAATTCAAGAGCTCAGAGGTGAAAAGGTCATCAGGCCGGAGTGGATCACTGACAGGTGGAATCTCAAAGACAATCTCAACATTTATTTTCTCTGAACGCTGTCAGTTAAAAACACTTTGTTTTGTTTGTTACAGCGTGAAGGCCGGGCACCTCCTGCCTTACTTACAGTATCAGCTGTATGCTAAGCAGAAAAGCACCCTCTTCCCTGGCATGATCCTACGCCACAACTCAGAGGCTGCCGGACCGAGTCCTCGTCCCCTTCAGCACAACGTTCATCAGAAGCTCCATTTGCATCAGCGCAACACTCAGCTCTCTGTTCCCCACGGCGGAGGGTCTCCATCCAGCTGCCAGAACAACTCCGTCCCTGTCTCCAGCTGCAGTGGGGCTGACCTGCAGTCCACCCAACATAGTGTCAAAGCTCGCTTAAGTAACCCCAAAGCAAGTCATTCAGAGTCCAGTCAGCTCATAACAGACTCGTGGACCAGGAGATCGTTACACACAAACCAATGCAACACAAAGCACACACACAAGAGTTTGCAGTCTGTTCACGTGCACGAAGGAGAATCTAAGTTGTGAGTATATTGAGTAATTTGTGCAGTAAAACCTGTTAATGATGTTGATCTTTATTTATTTATTTATTTTTACTCAGAAATGGACTACTGCAGACCTCGCTGGACATCACGAGCCATTCCCAAAATAATAAAATGCAGGACTCTAGAGAAAAAGGATTTAGTTCTTCTGGGGCTTCAAAGGGGTCAATGGAAGCCCCCATGACCAACGGACATGTTTCTTTCTTTAATGGTGCCTTAAAGTCAGAGGACTTGTCCCCTGTAACAGGTCTGTCGTCCTCTCACAGGGACGTCTCCAAATGTAAAGCAAAGAGTTCAACAGATAAACCTCACAGCCCTTCAAAACCAACTAGGTCTGACCCATACGAGTTCCCCCCCAGTCCTCCAAAGCAGTCTGACCTGTTGCCTGGTGTTCTGGAGCGATCCAGCACACGAGGACCCGACAGCCATAAACCTCCACTCTTCACCTGCCACGAGGCTTCAAAAGCCAACGAACCCCAACCCTCAGCTAAACGTCTCCACCTTCGCACTCAGGTTGAAACCGTTTCTGATCAGACTCATCCGTCCCTTTCACCTTGTTCTCCTTCGCAGTCTGCAGTGAGACTGAACGGGAGTCACCATGATGCCTTCACGTCTGACCCTCCATTCTCCAGCACAACCTCTGTAACCGCCAAACCCGACCCTCCCACCAACGAGTCCCCTTTTAAGACCTCAGAGCAGCTGCTGGAACATACGGGCGGTCTGATCTCCGAGTTCTACTCTCACTCACGTCTGCACCAGATCTCCACGTGGAGGATCGGCTTTTCTGAGTACGTCAATGAGCTGCATAGCAAACGGAACAGCGCGGGAGGCGCCTCCTACCCGGGCAAATGTCGACTGAAGAAATCTTTACCTCAGCAATCTGCAGATGGACAAGGTGGGAAAGGACGGCTCGTTTTGTTTATTTTATGCTTTAAATTCTCTTGTTGTTCCTCTGTGAGACACCAGAAAAAGAAAAATAAGTCATAGAACACAAAGTAGTTCTTGCATGAGCTCATAGATCGGAGGGGGGTGAATGTTCCACAGTTAGATGCTGTTTGTATTTTGAGTTCCAGGAAAGTTCCTACTGAATATTTTATACATGTTTGTCCACATCAGGTACTTTAACTCCAGGCAGTGTTAAATCCTGTATCCTCCACGTGGACATGGACTGTTTTTTTGTGTCTGTGGGGATTCGACACAGACCAGAACTTAAAGGTAAGGCAATTTTATCTGCTACTTCTAATATCATGTTCATATAAGACATTATAAATTGGCAGATATGTAATAATTTGATCACTGCTTCTAGTTAAATATGTGTTTTTCCTGCAGGGAAGCCCGTAGCTGTTACAAGTAATCGTGGACAGGGTCGAGTCCCCATAAGACCCGGTGCTAACCCGCAGGTGGAGCTGCAGTACTACCAGAGGAAACACACTCACCCTCAGCCGGGTGAGATTATTTGGTCTAACCAGATTGTGATGGAGAGTCTGGACACAGCAGACGTCCGACATGTCTAACTAAAGTGTAACCTTGTTGTTTATCAGAGAGTGCAGATGACGACCTGTCTGTAACTCCCTCACAAGACACGCCCGTCTCTTATGACAACGGAATGGACCAGGATGCTGCAGCTCTCTCCATGGCAGAGATCGCATCCTGCAGCTATGAGGCCAGGTGAGATCCTGACTGTCCTCAACAAACAATAACCTTTTAAATATAGAAAATATTAATTACATTTCCCCCCTTTCCAGGCAGGCGGGGGTGAGGAACGGGATGTTTTTTGGCAAAGCCAAACAGCTGTGTCCCTCCCTGCAGGCAGTTCCTTATGATTTTGATGCTTATAAGGAAGTGGCTCTAAACATGTATGAGATTCTAGCGAGGTAAGAAGTTTGAGACCTCTCTGTTGTTTCTTTTTATTTTATTTACTCAGTAACGTCGTCGTTTGTTCTTTGCAGTTACACCCGTGACATCGAGGCTCTCAGCTGTGATGAAGCGTTGGTAGATGCCGCTGCTTTGTTGGGTGAGGTTGGAGTCAGCCCAGATGATTTAGCCAAAGCCATCAGAGCCGACATCGAGGAGAAAACCGGATGCTGTGCTTCAGTGGGGATGGGTGAGCCGATGTTTACCTCACACAGTTTCAGTAACCTCAGACAGGAAGTGTCATTTGTAATCAAACCCTGTTCTGTTCAGGTTCTAACATTCTTTTAGCTCGACTGGCAACCCGCAAGGCCAAACCCAACGGGCAGTACTTCCTTAAGTCTGAAGAAGTGGATGATTTTATCAGGGATCTGCCAGTAACCAGTTTACCAGGTCTATACTTCTTCCTGGTCATGACCACTGATCTACAATCAACTAACATCTGTGTGATAAATTATTATTTATTTTTCTAGGTGTTGGACAAGTCATGGCCAGAAAACTTGCTGCTATGGGTGTAAAGTCATGTGGGGACCTCCAGCAAGTTTCTTTACCTCAGCTGCAGAAAAAATTTGGGCCCCGAACTGGACAAACTCTGTTCCACTTCTGTCGAGGTTTGGATGACCGACCCGTTCGCTTTGAAAAGGAGAGAAAATCCGTCTCCGCTGAGATGAACTACAACATTCGCTTTACCACGGTTAGACCTGCTGTGTGTGTGTGTGTGTGTGTGTGTGTGTGTGTGTGTGTGTGTGTGTGTGTGTGTGTGTGTGTGTGTGTGGGTTTGTATTTCTGACCTCCTGGGGACCCGTTTCCTGACTTTTACTATCTTTCTGGGGTCCGAGGGTTCTTGTGGGGACCGAAGCCTGGTCCCCATGGGGGGGACTCCCCTTTTTAGGGTTAGGGGTTAGGTTTATAGGTATGGTGTGAATAGAGTTTTAGTTAGTCTTAGGGGTTATAGATCAGTAATGGTTAAAGCTGGAGTGCGTAACTTCTGTCGCCCCCTAGCGGAATTTTTGCGTCATTACAACAATAAAGCTGGCGCTTCCATATGACGTAAGCCCAGCTGCCACCGCTTTATCTCTGCCGTTGTTATTCCAACCGGTATCTGTCTTAATCAAGCTTCAAATTCAGTCTGTTTACTTTACCTGGCTCTATATTTGTTTCAATAAATATCATTTCATTGTTGAAAAAATCAAGAGAAACCAGTAAAATATAAAAATACTGGTAAAAAAACCTTCAGAGTTCAGGTTGGATTGTTTACAGGTTTGATTGTTCACTTTAATCTACATTTAACAGTTTGGTGTTGAAATTTATTAGTCAGCTGTTGGGGCCACAATGATCTATTTGTCTTATTCAGTGAATTTTTTCAGTTTTGACACGATGCAGAATCCTGCAGTCAGCTGCACTGATCTGACTGACTGAAAAACCGTTACACTGGCAAACTGACAGACACAAACTGACACAGATAGAGACAGAATCAGCTGATCAGCTGGAACTTCGGCACTCTGGGTTTCATCTGGTGCGCATTTTATATTTTGACAGTGTGTGCGGACCTGCGGACCACTTATGC
>SSNP01000021.1:145031-201373 GCA_006937955.1 Pachypanchax playfairii
GTGCGGACCTGCGGACCACTTATGCACCCCTGAACATCAGCCCGATCTCTTCTCTCCACCGAGGAAAAGCGACGCCGATACAAATTCGCGTTTGCCTTCTCCTTCGGTCACTTTCCTTCTTAGCCAATAGTCCCTCTGCCGAACGTCCAGGAATTTTTTTTTTTTTTCGTGGTAGGATCCACTTCCCGATAAGTGTCTCTCGGCTGTTTATTTGGATTCTCCGCCATGTCGACCTTCACGTTCTGCCGGCTGCTACGAGACACTGCGTTCTATTTCTTATTATTTTTCTTGTTGTGACATAAAAGACGTAATTTCATGTGCGACAGCGCGGGAATGTCGCAGTCGACACGCAAAGTAAAAATGATATATATTGAAAAATACCGTGAGATGTTTGAGGAGCCGATCGGCTTAATCTGCATTGTGTCATCTCCTCTGATAGTGGCTTGGCTGAAACGGACATCCACGGACATGTAAAAGTTACGCACTCCAGCTTTAAGGTTAGTAAAAGGGTTTGGGTTAGGTATAAATCTAGTTACTAAAATCAATGGAAGTCAATGGACGGTCCCCATAAGGATAACAAAACACACTTGTGTGTGTGTGTGTGTGTGTGTGTGTGTGTGTGAGATCTGTAACTTAATGTTTATAAACCGGTTGATTTAAAACTCTCCAGGTTGATGAAGCAGAGAGTTTCCTGACTAATTTATCGATGGAGGTCCAAAGGCGTTTACAAGAAGCCGGACTGCAGGGTCGGAGGATCACCCTTAAGGTCATGGTTCGTAAAGTGGGAGCACCTCTGGAACCTGCTAAATATGGAGGTCACGGTATATGTGATAATCTGGCCAGGTAAGAAGGATTGTTCTACTTACAAGTATGTGATGATGTCAAGTGTTTCTTTTCATGTCTTTCCTGATTCATCTTCATTTTATTTTAGGACTGTGATGCTGGCGCAGTCCACCAGCAGTGGTCAGCTGATCGCCTCTGCAGTCATCAAGCTGTTCCATGCCATGAAGCTGCAGGTCCAGGACCTAAGAGGTGTCGGCATTCAGGTTCAGCTTCTGGAGGGAAATCAGTCTGATGCGCAGGACTGCCGGGGTCCTCGAACCCGGTCCATTAAAGAGATGTTGTTCAGCCGGGGATCTGGTCTCAGATCCAGTAAGAAAGGTTTGTCTGGTGTTTGTCATTCAGATTTTTCATTTTTTTCTTGTAACTCAATTCATTTTTTTGTTAGATGCTGCAGAGTCTCATCAGGAGCAGACTTCCTGTCCAATAGTCCCATCAGGTGTCTCCCCACCACCTCCTTGGACGTCACCCGAGCCGGTTCCAGGGACAAGCAGAGACCAGCCAGTGTGCAGACGGACACCAAAACATTCCCGGACACGCCTCAACTTCAGTATTGAAGTACCGTCTCCTTCACAGGTGAATGATGGAGGGAACTGTTTGGACAGATGAATCTAAAAAAGATCTAAAACACAAGTTTGTCATTTCTGTTTTAGTTTTATTATTGATGCCTTTTCTGTGTCTCTGTCCTACGTTTCACTACCTTCACTATTACAGACACTACAACTTCCTCTTACTGCACAATATAGTTTTAGTTGTTTTTTACCTGTAAGATGTTTCTCATGTCTGCTAATATTTCTTTTTTATTGATTGTCTGATTTTCCCCTGGTAGTAATAAAGTATTTGATTATTTCTTTACATTTTTTTGAATGTCTCCTAAGGTGGATCATTCTGTCCTGGAGGCTCTTCCAGCAGAGCTACGAGAGCAAGTGGAGCAGTCGTGGACAAAAAGAGATAAGATACTAAATTGCTGCCATCCACCTGATCTGCCCATCCCTAATCATCGGTCTACACCCCCCCCTCGTCCTGCACCCTGCAATCCACCTGCAGGAACGTTAGTTCTGCAGATCCAGCCTGACAGTCCAGGAATCGTACTGGAGTTACCAAACTTCTCACAGGTGCAGCATTTTCACATCAGACCGTCATGTTTGTAAACTCAGCATTTATTTTTACGTCATAATAATCTTAATCTCACTAAAGTTCCTTTTTCTACAGATAAATGGTTCAGAATCAGAATATTTATTTGTAATATTTTAGTTGTTTGTAGTCTGTTTACTGATAAACTCTAATCTCCTCTGAGCACCAACTAAAGGCCCAGATGAAAAAGTAAAACTGTTCGAGTCGTACGCTGTGCTGTTAGATAGAATGTTGTCTTGTGGTCCTGTGATGGACCAGAGACCTGTCCAGGTGTAACCCCGCCTCTCGTCCAATGAGACAGACACCAGCTGGACAAGCAGGTTTAGATAGAGGATGGATGGACATTAGATTTCATCCTAAACTACGAGGTGGACAGATTTTCTCGTTTTGAGACGTGTTGCTCCGTTTGGTTTGTAGCTCTGGTTTTAATGGATCTGTGACGTCTGCATGAGGGTAACAGTTCAAACAGCAGGATGTGTTGTCGTGTTGTTTACTGGAGAGAATGCAGAGGGAGAGAACGTTCAGGGATTTTACCTGCTCTCTGGAGTCTCTGGAGATTTCCTTTAGTCAGCTGCTGAACATCCAGTGATGCAGGAAGAATCTCAGTGCTTCTTTAAAAGGACACCAGCAGCTCAGGTTCTTATTTTTATTTTATAATCTCTAGAAGTGCTGCTGAAAAATCTTTTATATCATTCAAATGTTTTTATTTCTCTCGTCTTTAACATCTTTATTCCACATACTTATAAATGATTTTTGGAGTCAGTGCCGAGACCTACCACAAAAATGTTCGTATACTTACAACAATAAAGAGTCTTCTCTTCCAGTTAAGCCCAGAAATATTAATACTAACACAAGTTTTGTTATTTTAGCTGTTTACCAAAACATATTGAAGATACAGTTATATAATCAATATAGGTTTAAAGTGCAGACCCTTGAGTTTGATTTGATGTATTCACATTCAAACTGAATGAAGGGTTTAGGAGTTGCAGCTCTTTAATCTGTAGCTGTAGTTTATAGATTACCCTGCAGTTCAGTTGGAGTTGTTATGTTTTGCTGTGTTCAGTTTCAGGTTGTTTATTCTGACCCTTTTTGCACCTTTTATCCTGTCGACACTTAAAAGGAGTCCCACTGTCAACATATGAAGTTATTCTCATTAAAGGGACTTAAGGCAAGATTTGTGAAAAACTACACATGCATTTCCAGTTTATTCAATGCTAATGGGTCATGAAGCATTAAAAACCCAAAATAACGAGGCCATCCGCATATATGTCTGTTGCCTTGGACACGCTGTGTGCTACATAATGCGCTGCAGTTCGACGTCCGAATTTCCCGCGCAGTTGTAGGGATGTGACGTAAATTGACGCTGCATGCGCGTTGCCGACAGCTCTTGAACAGGAAGTACATGGCCGCCGTGGACTTGGATTCAAACACTGAAGGTATACTTATGGATGTTTCTGCAGCCAGCTAACGACCTGCATCCACTCTCACCCCCCAAAAAAGTGGCACCACGAAGAAAAAAAAGACTTTATCAGCGGCATCTCATGAGTCTAAAAAAAATATGACCGAAGCCGGGCAGGCACCCGCATAAATATTGGCTCAGCAGGCAGCCCCGTGCACAACCGGCTCTGACTTTTCTTGACAGTCATTTGTCTGAAAGTTTTAAAGTTTGTCAGAGGTTTTTTATCAGCAGAAGGATTTCTGTGTTTCCTTTGTCACATGTCTAACAGAAAACAGTGGGAGCATATAATTATATCCCAAACTGGTCACTAACTATTCCTGACAGCACAAAGTCCGATTTGTATTTAAAAACAAATATAATGAATGCTGTCAACCATGTAAGTGATTATTAATCATCAGTCTAACATGGATGAAAGAAGTAAAGCTACTCTGACTTCAGGTTGATCCTGATGTCTTCGCTGCACTTCCCAAAGAGCTGCAGGAAGAACTGAAGTCCGCCTACAGCCGTGCAGCAAACGTCCAGCCCCAGGTGAAAGCAGGTAGGTCAACAGATGAAGGGTTCAACAGCTACATGGTGACTTGTTGTCTTGATCCAGATCTTTGGACTTCTGGTTTATCTGCAGTTGAGCAGAAGAATCCTCTGTTGCACCTAAAACAACCATGTGTAGGAAGCAGCACGGGGCAGGTGAAGCGGCGCTACAAGAGGAAGAACGGAGTCAGTCCTGTTAAAAAAGGAACGTCACCCCTAAAGAGGCGTCAGGTGATGAACAGTCCAGTTAAAAACATACAACCGTCTATAAGATCACATGAACAGATGAATGTACCAAAGGTGAGTCTATGCTGGATTTCAAATATAACATTAAAGATTTTGTTTTTGTTGTTTTATCATGTAAAACTATTAAAATCAAACATTTATTGTTGCTTGAAACTTGTCAGATTTTTAAAGCTCACATTTATTTTCCCCTCTCAGACTGAAAATCCCTCCACGTCAGACCAGGACGCCCCAACATCTGTGATCGAGTCAGTTTCCCGTCCCGCTCCAGCGCTGGCTGGAGCCTGTGAGCTGTCGGACATTAAAACACTCCTACGAGAATGGGTCACCACCATAACAGGTACATGTTTACATCATGTCTTACATCATGTAGGTGTCTGTGTTGTACTTGTTGTTTTTAGAATGTTTTACTTTTTATTAGAACCGATGGAGGAGGACGTCCTACAAGTGGTGAAGTACTGCACTGATCTGATTGAAGACAAAGATCTCGAGAAGCTGGATTTGATAATTAAATATATGAAACGGTCGGTTCTGCGTATCGAATCATTTTCTATGTAGACGCTCCTCTCTCTGTTTTAAATCTACTTTTCATTCCATTCTTCCTGCAGGCTGATGCAGCAGTCGGTGGAGTCTGTTTGGAGCATGGCGTTCGACTTCATCTTGGACAACGTGCAGGTTGTCGTGCAGCAGGTTTACGGTAGCATCCTGAAGATAACGTAAACAAGAGGAGAGGGCGCCAGTTTCATTGGATGAAGTTGTTCAACCGTCATTCGTTTTTGTTTTACATTTCTTACAAACAAATCACAACATCTTAACTATTATTTAATTCTCTCGCCTCTGCGTTGCCACGGCAACATCCGTCAAATAATCATTACAAATAATCATCACATAAATGCAGATGGTATGAGAAAGAGCCATAATGGGATTAGATCAAAACATTTACATCTGTTTTTCTACTTTTTTAAATGGACAAGCAATTCAAGCTAAAGAGCAATAAACTCTTCTCTGTTTCTACTCGCTACAATCCAAATCATAGAGAAATGGTGTTTTTGTTTGTTGGTTTTAAATCTGCTTGCTTGTTTCATTCTCACCTGTTGTTGACATATCAGCTGACTCTCATCATTATTATATTTTTTAGTTGTAAAAGACGCTTCTTATCACGTTGGAATGAGAGTTTTGAGTTGAGAGTCTGTTGACCTGGTAGCACTTCTCTTGCATTTTGCATCAAACGACCTCAGAAACGTTGAGACGAAAAGGTTTTTCATCCCTGTTCTTTCGGTGCTCCAGCACTTAACTGTGAAATATCTGCAGCTGTTGTGCACATTTGTTTTTTGTCTTTCAAGAAAGTGCCAAAACTTGTTATAAAGTGTAAATAATGTTTTTAAAGATCTTTGTGAAACATTTGAACAGAGCTGTATGTGGAGGAAAATCCTCTTGTATTGTTTACTAATAGTGAATTCTTAGTAATTGTCTCTAAATTGTAACTCTTCTTATTCTGTAAATGTTTCCAAGTGTTCCAACATGGAAATCAGAAGCTAGCCAAAGTACCTGAGTGAAGGGTTAGCTGTTGATTCTATGTAGCACTCTAATTTGGAAGGACACTGTCAGTAATGGCAATCAGTTCGCCTATGCATTTCTTCTTTTTGTTTTTTTCTTACAGACAAGTAAAATTTCTTCTCAAGAGAATGTAAAATTCATCTTCTGGAGTGACTCCAGAGTTGCATCATGTTTTAACCGGGTTTTAAATCTGACTGTCGAGGTAATGCTGGATTTGTGTAATTCACACTCCGCAGTTGCGTGACTATGTTTCTGTATATATTCTGAATTTAACTTTAAGATGGTTTGTCAAAGTGTTCATCAGACACGGCTGGTTGACTTCTGATCTGTACGGAGGACGTCGTCAGTGGTTGAAAAGTTTGGAAAAGCAGTAATTCAATATGCAAAGCTGATCCGTCTGAATGTAATTTGGAATGTACAAGTTTTCACTGACTTTCAAGATGTTGCTTCTCTTCACTTCTCAAACTTTTTCTGAAAGAAAAAGCAACAAATTAAAAAAGAAAAGGGCCAGAGTTGAGTTTTCCAGATTGGCTCGTGCCTGAAGACCTGAAGCTGTGAAATTGTTTGTAAGTTTTTTTAAACCTTGATAATAAACTTTTGAAATAATCCAGCTTAATATTTGCTGTCTGTCTGAAGTTACACCTTGTCTGTAAAAGTATTTAAAGTACTATTATTTGCATTAGACTCTGTATAATACTGTCATGTTTATTGTGGAGGAATGTTTTCTTAGTAAATTACGCCATCTAGTGGTTGTTCTTAGTTTACCTTGTTTAAGATAGAAGAAGAACTCAGACAGGAAGTCACTCTAACGTGGGCTGGCCATTTACAAGCAGAATAAAAAAGTCCATTCAGAATGTTCATTTTACCCCATTAAATACTTTGTAATGTCTAACCTCAAGCTATCAAAGCTGAGAATTTACACATTAGACACATATAGTAAATTGTATCATGATATATTTAGAAAACTTGTTAAAATGTATTTTTTTAATAATATATATATCTTTTATTTTGTAAAATGACTCGTTTCCTGATCATTGGCTCAGTAGTGCATAATATGGGAGGTGCGTATACTAGAAGAAAAATTCCAGTCCTTGAAGATAATGGGATGGAGGCATTAACTAGTAACCAAGAGGTGAATATGTTGGCGAAAAAATTCAAATAATACATTGTGGTGATAATAAAGGGGAAGATGGGATTAGAATGAGAAATGAGATATTGAGACATCAAGAGTATAAACTTGGAATTAGTGGAGATAGTTCTGATCCAATTATTCTGTTTTTTTCTATTAAAGAATTGAATTGAAGAGGGCAATAACTAGAGGGGGTAAGACAGCTCTGGGTAAAGATGGTTTAGTGTATGAGATTTTTAAACATCTGGATGATACAATAGTGGTAAGTGCTAGCTCTTATTAATAATGTTTGGGAGGAGGGAATAGTACCTGGAGCATGGAGGCAGGTTGTGGTAGTACCAATTTTGAAACCAGGAAAGGAAGTTAAAAATCCTGGTTCTTATAGGCCAGTTGCCTTGAGAGCAGTCTTGTGTAAGATCATGGAAAGAATGGCAACTGATAGATTAGTATATAAATTAAAAAAAAGAAGGAAGGTTTGTTAATAATCAGAATGGATTTAGGTTAGGGAGAGGAACTATGGATTCTATTTTGAGATTGGAAAAGGAAGTTCAAAAAGCCAGGATTAATAAAGAGAGTGTTGTAGCAGTGTTTTTGGATATAGCGAAAGCATATGACATGTTGTGGAGGGTTTGAATATTAAGTTATATAATCTAGGAGTTTGAGGAAGAATGTTAAATTGGATTAAAGCATTTTTAATGAATCAGGAAATTATGGTGAGAGTGGAAGACGAGTTTTCTGAAGTTTTAGAAATTGATAATGGTACACCGCAAGGAAGTGTCATAAGCCCTGTACTTTTTAATGTTATGATTCATGATATTTTTGGAATATTGATGGGGGGTTTGGTTTATCTTTATCTGCAGATGATGGGGCAATATGGAAAAGAGGAAGAAATATAAATTTTATAGTGAGTAAGATCCAAGCATCATTGGATAAAGTGACTGAGTGGGCAAAACAGTGGGGTTTTAAAATATCTGTTGAGAAGACAAAGTACATTATATTTGGATATAAACGTAAATTAGATAGGGTAAATTTGGGTATATATGGTAAGGAATTGGAGAGCGTTAAAGAGTTTAAATTTTTAGAAGTATATTTTGATGAGAGGTTGACATGGAAAGCTCACGTTGATAGAATTATTAGCAAGTGTAAAGTTATAAATGTATTACGTTGTCTTGCAGGCAGCTCTTGGGGGGCAGATAAGAAAACACAATTAATGACATGTAAGGCAATGATTAGATCAACTATTGATTATGGGAGTTTAGTATATGGTGGTGCATCTGAGACAACTCTACGAAGATTGGATGTTATTCAGGCTAAAGCTTTGAGGATCTGCTGTGGAGCATTGCGGATAACTTCAGTTCAGCTTTATTGGTAGAATGTGGTGAGATACCTCTTAAACTGAGGCGCATAAAACTTGCACTTCAGTATATAGGGAGAATAAAGTCAGGACCAAGGTAATCCTGTTAAAGACGTGTTAAGGGAGAATTGGATACCAAGAGGAAAAGAGGAAAGGCGAAGCTTTGTTAGTAGAGTAAGGGCTGATTTTCTTGATGTTGGATGTGATCTGTTCCCCAGAGTGGTCAGGCCAGATCTTCCTCCATGGTTGCTTCCAGAAGTAGAAATAGATTGGCCTACAAAAGAAAAATTCAGGAAAAAAGATAAAGGAAATCCTATTGGGATATTTTCTAAAGCAATTAATGAGAGTTGGGGAGGATATCTGAGGATATTTACTGATTGCTCCATTAATCCGAGTAATAGCAGCATTTACTGATCACATTCCCAGGGTTAATGTGAATCAAGGATATCGCCTTACAGATGGTGTGTCTGTATTTACTACAGAAATCATAGCTATTTTGTGTGCATTGGAGTGGGTGGGTAAAATTCGACCTGAGAAGGCTTTAATTTGTGTAGACTCAGCTGCTGCACTGATGGCTTTGCAATCAGGGGTATCAAAAGCTAGGCAAGGTATTATAGCTGAAATGTTAATAGCACTACATAAAGCTGAAGTTGTGGGGTTAACTGTGGCTTTCATGTGGGTTCCAGCTCATGTTGGAATACCTGGAAATGAAAAAGCAGATTTTATCGCAAAAGATGCTTTGAAATTGCAGGAGGTTAGTGTAAACACAACAGTAGGATACTCTGAATATTGTAATATGGTAGGGCAGATAATATGGAACAAATGGCAAAAAACATGGGACATGGAGAGTAGAGGAAGACAGCATTATTAATTGCAAAGTAGTGTTAAAGGGGGCGACATCACCTGAGGGAAAAGTAAGACAGAACAAGTAGTTTTTACACGTCTTAAGACTTGGCCACTGCGGATTTGCTCCGGATTTGTTTTGATTGGGGAAAAGAGCTGATGGACAATGTAAATGTGAAAGGAAAGATGAGACAGTATCACATGTTATTATGGAATGTATTACAAGGAACAGCTGCGGAAAATGTTCAAGGATATTCTTGGAATGGGAATTAAAACAATCTCTTTGAGGACACTTCTTGGACCGCAGGAAAATAGGAGTGAAATAATAACTGCGATGATGGATTTTATTTTTTTGACTAAATTATTACCGAGGACATGTTCATGGTGTAGTTTTATGAAAGACCGCAAACGGCAGCATTATACCTGGAAGTGTCTAGCCTGCCGGAAATCTACAAGAAGAAGAAGAAGAAGACTCGATTCCTGTGACGTATTATCCGCAGTTGTGGTGTTCGCGCATTGACTGAAATAGCTAAACTGTTGTTTTCTAAGGTAAGTTTACTATTATTTGTTAACATTCCATATATGTTTCCAAGTAACTTTACATCCTAATTACATTAGAAAGATCTTTTGTTACAAACCGTATTTGCTAACATTAGCCAGCTAGCATAGCATGCAATATCGAGTTCTCTTTAGATTAAAGATTGCTGACAGAACTTAGTTCTCCATCAATATTAGTTTATCTGTGACGATCACATTAACAAAATCACCTGCCAAACGAATAAGTAACTAGTACATATCGCACGAATCGCAACAAGTAAAATTCAAGGTGTGTCCTTTTGTTACCTGCTCGACAATCATGATGTTTAAAGCAAGGCTTGCAAACTGGAGATTTTTCATTATCAGAAGTTCATTTTTACTATTTAAGCGTTTATCAGGGACTGAAAACATTAAACATGTATTTATCAGTGTAATAGTTTCAATCTGAAACCTCAAACTAGAAGGTAAAAAAAGAAGGAAGAAGTCTATGGAATAATGTTGGTGTCACTCATTGTTTATTGTACTTTCATTCTGTGTGTATTTCACATCAACTCATTCTCATGAAATCCTTCATTTATGATGAAAGATGTGTAATTTGTGTGTTTTATCATTTGTTCTTTACGCCTTCAGATTCAGCGTGTTAACACTGACAGTCATGGCTAACCAGGCAGTCGAAATGCTCACAAAGGTTTTGGAGCAATCCGTCAAGGTGGCAGAGGAGCAGGTTGATGCACAGATCAGTCAACTGAACGAGCTGGATGAAGATGATTTTGAGAGACTGAAGGAGAGGCGATTAGAGGCACTTAAAAAAGCTCAGAAACAGAAGCAGGTAAGTGGGAGGTTTTACCGTGCAGTTTAACTTACAACCGGAGTGATTTGTTACACGTATCTCAAACTCAGTATACAAACACCAAACTTAAAGCTGATGGAGAAGAATCAGACAACTGGGAGCATTTAAACAGCCAGAAACTTGTTCTCTCATACAATTCTACATACAATTTATTCTATAAATTCAGAAACCGATTAATGAAAGGTGAACTTTCAACTCAGAATTTGCCTCAGGAAGTGGATCTTTATGTACATCTGCTACTGTTCTGTTTTATATTTGGAGCTCTTTGTTTTTAAGGAGTGGTTGTCCAAGGGCCACGGCGAGTACAAAGAAATCTCCAGTGAGAGAGACTTTTTTAGTGAAGTGAAGGAGAGCAAGAATGTCATCTGCCATTTCTACAGAAATTCTACCTTCAGGTAAATCCATCAATAATCTCCAAGTGATCCAGCAGCCATGTGTAAGACTAAAGGATTCCATTACTGATCCTTTAGGTACAGTGTTTGTATGGAGTGCTTGAATTTGTCCTTGAATTTCCTTCATGTAGATGTAAGATCATGGACAAACATCTGGCCATCCTGGCAAAAAAGCATGTTGAAACCAAATTCATGAAACTGAATGCAGAAAAAGCCCCGTTTCTGACTGAAAGGCTTCGCATCAAAGTTATCCCGACTCTGGTTCTGCTCGTTGATGGAAAAACAAAGGACTATGTGGTTGGATTCACTGATCTGGGCAACACAGATGAGTTTTCCACAGAGATGCTTGAATGGAGACTTGGGTGTGCTGATGTTATTAACTACAGGTGAAATAAACTTTATGGTTACGTTTTAAAGAATTACAGTTTTATCGTAAATTATGAAAATGTTGATGCAACTTCTTTATGCTTCCAGCGGTAACCTGATGGAGCCCCCGACAGGAGCACAAAAATCTGGATCAAAGTTCAAAAAACTGGAAAAAAAATCCGTCAGAGGGAAAAGTCACGACTCTGATTCTGACGATGACTGAAAAGCTTTTAACAAGTTTTCTTTGTTAGGGCTTCCTTCCCTAGAAATAGTTTGGAAAAGTCTGAATTTTTACTCATTAAAAACATTATTTTTTTCAATTTACTATATCTAGACTTGATTTCATTTAAACAATTACCATGTTTTAATTGTTTTACCTCATATGAGGAACTAACCTTGTGCTGCAACCTGGATTCTCACAAGATTTGGAGTTTTCCAAACTCACGAAAATCCATCTTGTACTGCTCCAACCAAACCGTCCAACTCCAAGCCACTGGTGGTTTGGACCAATCCTGTGTTAGCATTGTGCTTTGGGGCGGGTGTTCAGGTGTGACGATAGCAGCAAGTGCAAAACAAACATGGCTGCGCCAGTGGATGTAGAAGCAGCTCTTGAATCTGTTTTAGAATTAGAGACGATTTCTTTGTTGAAAAATAAGCAAAGGTAAGAACTTTGGGCATTTCTTGGTAACGATGTGTTTTGCTTTTCTTCCAACTGGATTTGACTAGAACTTGATTTACTGTGATTGGCTAAAGACAAATCCTGTTAGGCGGCCACTTGCTGACATGTCCTCCAATCAGCTTAAACTATTATACCAGGTGTCCCTCTTTTTCAGACGGAGCAGTTCCAGATCTATGTGTATCCCCGACTCGACGCGGGTCTACACATAAATCTTGAAGAACCAAGTTAGTGAGGAACTATTTGAGTTATTTAGCTGTTTTCAGCTGAGACCCGTGCTTTATTTGAAACCCGAAAACTTGAATTGGATGGACTTCCTTTAAACTCTGCTGTATTTATGTTAGAACAGGGTCAGCGATGCATGTGAGTGCCAACAGGAAAGTATTCTGATTTCAGCATCAGAGTACTTTTTACACGCCATAACATTGTAGCAAAAATTCAAGTTTACTAACATAATAAAAATGTTTCATTCTGCTCTTGTGATTTATGTATTAATAATTTGTAGCTATAGATCTGTTCAGTTTCTATTCATATTGTTGTTAATAAAACAGTGGGGGTGTGTTGGAGGACAGCTTTCATACAAGCTCAAAATACACCTCAAATAAAATCAGAGTCAAACAGGATTTTATTCATTTTTAATTACACTTCTCACACATTTAATTAGAGCCAACAGAATCGGCAGGTTTTTTGTCAACGGGTTGGAGCAGGCGACGCACGATCAGCTCTCCTTTGCTGTTAATGTATGTGTCGGCCATGTCGTGGTCAGCAGGGAGTCCGTAGGGAGTTTTCAGTGGCTGTATCCTAAATTCAGGAGAAAACAAGATCGGAAAGTCTAAAAAATGTCCAGACTGATGGCTTTACTAACAATATTTGGAGCTGTTCTCATGTCCTTTCATCAAGATTTGATGAATTAAAGACATTAAAAATACAAACGTGCCTTTAGTACACCGAACTTACCTGACAAGGTGCTTGACGAACTTCAGCTGGTTGTTAACTGCAGGTGTATTTTTGTGAATTACAGGTGCGTGGGCCTTAAAGTTGGATAAATACAGATGAATGTAACAGCTCTACTAGTTAGACATGAATCTTTATCACAGCTTTTTTTAAGCCCTTATGAACATGTTGACCTATGCTTCATCCTCATCAGGCTCTCAGACAGTTAATTACTAAAAATAACTGACAGCAAACAATTTTCTGTTGTCCTGACTGATTCATTGAGTTCTAAAATACACATCTAGATAATAGTTTCAGATGGAGTGTTAATCCTTCTTGGCTGTAGATGCGACTCCACCTTTACCTTTTGAAGCCCGAGGTATTTCACCATCTCTTTTTCCCAATACGGCCTTCGCATCACACTTTTGACTCGAGTCACAATGTGCAGTTTGTGTGGCTGTTCTGGATCGCCGCCATATTTCTCATGCTCTTTGGATCTCTCAGCAAAAATCTGTCAAGAAAAAAATCCATGTGATCAGAGACGATGATAAAACAAAGTGACTGAAGTTCACATGAGGGAGCCGAGCACTGTGATTAAATCCCATGGACACGGTGATTCTTACCTCTTTAGGGATTCTTGCTTTTACAAATTTACTGCGTGCCGACACAAACCACCCACAAGGTGACAGAACTGGAGTTTCTTTCAGCATCTGCAAAGAGGCAGAATTCACCATGAGCCAGAACACAAGCTGGTTCTTTCAGAAAATAATATCACAGAGTCCTCGACACCTTGAGTCGAGCACCAGATCTTCCATGTTGTATAAGAAACACAATGGTACTTTTCAGTTTCTGTCTTTACGTGCTGCAGATGGGAAGCTTTTAAAATGTATCTCCCATAAGTACTTTAATTTCACTTAAAAGAAAATCCTTGTTTCTTCTTGTTGAAGAAATTGTGGGGGAATAAATCATGTTTATTTATTTTTTTTCTGTCCTTGAATAAGTTTTGGAGAGATTTTTGTGACTTCTCTTATGATGTATTTAGATTTAGATTAAGTGTAGCGTTGTATCCAGGTTATTTTATAGGAAAGACTGTACAAGGAAAAGACAAATAACTTTAATATGACAGTCTGCAACAAGGTAAGTACGTTTTAAAGCTGAACCACCAACACATGAGGAATGATTAAAAATTGGAACAAAAACTCAGCATGGAGCTGTTACAAATACAGAATCAACTTGTTACACAAAAGTTGGTTTCAAAATAACCAGGCTGTCCCTGTTTTCTTTTTATTAATAAAATAAAAATATGAAAATGACAAAAAAAAAAAGCAGCCAAAGTCCAAAGGAAAACTTTGCAAGATCTTCAAGAAACCAAAAGAAATGAAGGTCATATTGGCTGAAACTACAGAGCTAATTCAGATTTGTTCACAGGTTTGTATTATGTCAGTTATTTTCTGTAACCACTTGTTCTTGTTGAGGGTCGCGGGGAGCTGAATGAAAAAAAAGTTGTTTCCTTTTGTGAACATTTAAATAATAAATGATCAAACCAGTTTTTATAACCTCTTGTTCCTGCAAGTTCCTGCCTGGTGTTTATCTCCAGCAGCATTAACGATCTCATTTGTTTGTATAAACACGAAAGTTTAACTTCAATTGTATAAACCGTTGTATCTTGATTTTAAGGTCCGATATGACTTTGTGGCTCTTTACAAATTTAAATTATTGAGTAATAAAATGTCTCAGTCATAACGACTGTATTAGATCTACAGACTTTTAGAAACACAGTGTTGGAATCCTGATGTGTTAACAGCTCTAATGGACCACTATTCTCAAGATTAGATTTAAGTGAATCCAAAAGTGTCATAAACCAGCTGTAAACTCAGTTGAACTCTTCAGGTATGAATAACACACTTACCTTTATTGACAGGAAACTCAAACTCCGACCGACGCCGGACATGTTGAGGGTTCTGCTGCTGTTTGAGATGTTAAACACACACAATCTGTTTCAGACCACATTCACAGCAACAACAAATTCACTCATACATTTAGAAAAAAGCGAGAAATAAAGGCTAAACACGGGAAACACGTTCGTCCTTCTTCTTTCAGGAAATGTCAGGAGTAACATCCAAATTCTTCCGGTGTACGCATGTTCCTCTAATAATTTATCCACATGGCCAATCATTATTTGAGGTTCTCAAATTTTTCGACGTAGTAAGTTTTGACTTTAAGTCAAATAAAATGTACCTTACATACTCGAGATTTTTTGCATTTTGTTTTATTGAAATCATGAATAGTTTTCTTTAACCGAGATTTTTCTTGTTTCTATGGGAATTATTTTGTTGAAGTACAACTTGTTTAGAACTGGAAATTGAAGCATGAAACCACACTAGAATCACGTAATTCTTGTTTTTAAAGATCTGAAAATAGAAAGGAAGATGTCAGACAACCACGTATCTGGGATGGAGGCGTCTGCCGTGTCCGTGTTGAAGCGAGCGGTGGAGCTGGACCAGACCGGCCGCTTTCAGGAGTCTCTGGTCTGCTACCAGGAGGGCATCCAGCTGCTCATAGACGTCCTGAAAGGTAAAGAGTTATTAAAGCATGCTGATCTAAATTTAGTTGGCATCGTGTCTCGTGTTTTGTTGTGCAAACAGCTTTAAAAGATGAGATCAAGAGAGGACACTACAGGGAGAAGATCAAGGGCTACATGGACAGAGCGGAGCAGATCAAAGTTCATGTCAACCAGATGAAAGAAGGTACTGTCATTTACCTTTATCATCATCTTATTTTCCATTCAGCTGCTCCCTTCAGCAGTCGGCACAGCATGTCATCCATCTCCAGCTGTCCTTCTCATCCTCTTCTCTCACACCAACAAACCTCATGTCCTCCTTCATTACATCCATACCTCTTTGGTCTTCCTCCTGCCTGGCAGGTCCCACCTCAGCATCCTTTTCCCAATAAACCCACTATCCCTCCTCTGTGCATGTCCAAACCATCCTAGTCTCTCTGACGTTATCTCCAAAACATCTAACATGTGTCGTCCCTCTGATGGACTCATTTCTGATCCTGTCCATCCTCTAGCTGTGTCTCCCGTCCCTTCCTCAGTGATACCATCTCCAAACCAGACAACATGGCTGGTCGCACCACTGTCTTGTACTCCTTACCTATCATTTTTGCTGATACTCTTTTGTCACCATCACTCCTGACACTTTCTTCCACCCGTTCCAACTTGTTTGCACATATTTCTTTTCCAAACTCTGTTGCTTTGGACTGTAAGTACTTGAAATCTTCCACCTTTATCTCTGCTCCCTGCAGCCTCACTGTTCCACTTGTGTCCCTCTCATAATAGATTATTTTCATACGTGACTCATAGCATAATGTTTTTATGTTTACAAGCAGCCTACAAGCATCGTACCTCGATCTCTTAAAGTTAAGATGCTTCAGTGATCCATATGTAAATGGTAAATGTTCTGTATTTCAAGTCTTACTGACCACTCAAAGTATATGACGAGTAAATATTTGGTTTTTATATCAGGTGATCTATAGTCTTTTGGGGACAACTTCAGAAATTAGCAGTGTTTTTGACCTGATTATAAATAACCGTCTTAATTTAAATGAGGCTCAAATCTAAGTGAAGAACGATCAGGCACCTGAAAACTTCTTTTTTTATTGTCAGTTTGTTTTTATACATAGAGGTTTTTGTCTTGTGCGCATACCCAAACAAAACTCTGTTTACTAAAGTTTAAACCACTGAGTCTTTCTGACTGGGTTTTAGATGTTCCATGTTGTCTGAATTCGTTGGTCATCTCCAGTTTTCTTCTGCCCCTCCCTGTTCTGACAGATGGGAAATACCACGAGCAGATTAAAGTCCCACCCGATGCCACTGGTTACAGCTATGAAGTCGTGTTCAAGCCTTACATCAGTGACGCTCTCACAGAGGTTTGGGTGGATGATCCGTATATACGTCACACACACCAAGTAAGATTTCTGTTCGCTTCATGGTTTCACTGAATCCTTTCTTTCCTCCCGGGTTTCAAATCCCATCTGATTTAGGCTTTGTTTAACTTTTTAAAACTAACATGTTGATTCATTCTTATTTTAGAAATGACTCAAACCAAATATTTGGTTGATATTTGTTTTACTTGGATATTTATGAGAATATATACTATTAAATTATTAGTTAGTTGATCCTCTTCTTGTGCGCAAGTCACTGAAAAATAATTAATATACTAAAAAAATACAAGAATGTTTGGATAAAAAGGTTATTATTATTATTGTTGTTGTTGTTATTGTCATTATCACACTAAACAAAATAAAAACAGAAATAATTTTCCACTTTGATATTAACGGGTTAATGTAGAATCTTTGACCAATTTCAAAGTATTTTGTGTCCAAAAACGACTTCTGGGCATCTTTTGTTTTTTCAGCCAATTTATTTTTACAGAAATAGATTAAAAGTTACATGTTCAAAAGAGGTTTATTTTTATTTCAACATACAGTGGGGCAAAAAAGTATTTAGTCAGCCACCAATTGTGTAAGTTCTCCCACTTAAAAAGATCAGAGAGGCCTGTAATTTTCATCATAGGTATACCTCAACTATGAGAGACAAAATGAGGAAAAAAAATCCAGAAAATCACATTGTCTGATTTTTAAAGAATTTATTTGCAAATTATGGTGGAAAATAAGTATTTGGTCAATAACAAAAGTTAATCTCAATACTTTGTTATATAGCCTTTGTTGGCAATGACAGAGGTCAAACGTTTTCTGTAAGTCTTCACAAGGTTTTCACACACTGTTGCTGGTATTTTGGCCCATTCCTCCATGCAGATCTCCTCTAGAGCAGTGATGTTTTGGGGCTGACGCTGGGCAACACGGACTTTCAACTCCCTCCAGAGATTTTCTATGGGGTTGAGATCTGGAGACTGGCTAGGCCACTCCAGGACCTTGAAATGCTTCTTACGAAGCCACTCCTTCGTTGCCCGGGCGGTGTGTTTGGGATCATTGTCATGCTGAAAGACCCAGCCACGTCTCATTTTCAATGCCCTTGCTGATGGAAGGAGGTTTTCACTCAAAATCTTACGATACATGGCCCCATTCATTCTTTCCTTTACACGGATCAGTCGTCCTGGTCCCCTTGCAGAAAAACAGCCCCAAAGCATGATGTTTCCACCCCCATGCTTTACAGTAGGTATGGTGTTCTTTGGATCCAACTCAGCATTCTTTCCCCTCCAAACACGACAAGTTGAGTTTCTACCAAAAAGTTCTATTTTGGTTTCATCTGACCATATGATGTTCTCCCAATCCTCTTCTGGATCATCCAAATGCTCTCTAGCAAACCGCAGACGGGCCTGGACGTGTCCTGGCTTCAGCAGGGGGACACGTCTGGCACTGCAGGATTTGAGTCCCTGGCGGCGTAGTGTGTTACTGATGGTAGCCTTTGTTACTTTGGTCCCAGCTCTCTGCAGGTCATTCACTAGGTCCCTCCGTGTGGTTCTGGGATTTTTGCTCACCGTTCTTGTGATCATTTTGACCCCACGGGGTGAGATCTTGCGTGGAGCCCCAGATCGAGGGAGATTATCAGTGGTCTTGTATGTCTTCCATTTTCTAATAATTGCTCCCACAGTTGATTTCTTCACACCAAGCTGCTTACCTATTGCAGATTCAGTCTTCCCAGCCTGGTGAAGGTCTACAATTTTGTTTCTGGTGTCCTTTGACAGCTCTTTGGTCTTGGCCATAGTGGAGTTTGGAGCGTGACTGTTTGAGGTTGTGGACAGGTGTCTTTTATACTGATAACGAGTTCACACAGGTGCCATTAATACAGGTAACGAGTGGAGGACCGAGGAGCCTCTTAAAGAAGTTACAGGTCTGTGAAAGCCAGAAATCTTACTTGTTTGTAGGTGACCAAATACTTATTTTCCACCATAATTTGCAAATAAATTCTTTAAAAATCAGACAATGTGATTTTCTGGATTTTTTTCCCTCATTTTGTCTCTCATAGTTGAGGTATACCTATGATGAAAATTACAGGCCTCTCTGATCTTTTTAAGTGGGAGAACTTACACAATTGGTGGCTGACTAAATACTTTTTTGCCCCACTGTACATAGTTACACAAATTGGGGTAAATAGTTAATTGCTTGGTCAATTTTAGATCAATTTGAAAAAATGTCCTCATTTATAAATAATAATCAGAATTATTCAGTAAGTTTTATTGTAGTTTTTCTTCACAGTTTTGCCCCAAAATTTGTTTAAAACGTTTATAGTTTGTGCTGTTATGCAATTTATTTCCTCAAAGCCACTAAAATAATTGCGCTGCTTTAAAATGGAAAAAATTGTCTTTTGGAAATAACAAAAACTAAAAATAATTTGTTTAATCTAAATGGTCTCAGTGAATTTTACACTTTAGCAACATTTGATGTGAAGTATTTACTCTGAGAAGAGTTTTTCCAACATGTTCAGTGAACCATGTTAACAGTGTTTAAACACATATTATTGGTTTGATTTAATAGTTAGGGTTCATTTTATTTTACAACTTCAGATTCAGCATAAAGTTCTTCATAAAGTTTCTTCTTCACCAGCTCTACAACTTCCTGCGATTCTGTGAGATGCTTCTGAAATCCTGCTGCAGAGTGAAGAAGATCCATCTCCTGACCTCACAGGATGAAGTAGGTTACCTAAATAACAAGGTCATGTTGTGTCGTTAACACACAGCTGTCTTCTCGGACTTTGTGCTGTAGTTTCTTTGATCCTCGCTGTTTCCCACAGGCGGACGGCAGCCAGCAGAGCGGCGCTCTGTCCGAACTGAAAGACAGTCTCGGCGCTCACGGCGTGACTCTGGATCTGCAGTACTCCTCCACTATCCATGACAGGGAGATCAGGTCATTTTCATCTACAGCAGCTGAACTTACATGTGATTTTTATTCCTTTTAAAGTGTCTCTAACATGCTTAAGTCTCAATAAAATATTTACACATTATAATTTTGTTTAATGAATCATAGTGCCAATTTGTGTTGTTTGACATTTCTGAGGCAAATAATGTTTTTATGAGCTTCAGGTGAGTGAAGTGATGAAAAACAGGAACGCAGCTCTTTATTTACATCTTACATGGACATTGAAAAGCGTTTGTGAGCTCGTGTTTATAAAATGATGCAACGCTCAATAGCAGCTGGTTGTTTATTAATATGTTTCCGTAAATCAGTCCAAGAGAATGATGAAATCACTCACACAGAAATACAAAAAAACTTCACTAGGACCAAACATAATGTTCTGACTCAGTGGGTTGGATTTTGATCCATGGAAAGATTCAACTGTGCGGCTCAAGTCAAACTCATTTTCTCTCAGCTAAGAACAACATGACCTGAAATTGAATGCTGCAAAGAAAAAAAAAGGCAGCGATATGTGCAAAGAATGGTGCAGAAACCCTCTTTTCAATAAAAATATAGGCAGAAGTTTGAAATGAGCTGCAGCTGTCAGGTCAAAAGGACCTTTCTGTTAGGTTTGAAACAAGCTGCTGGCATTAGAACGCGTTATGAATGTTTTTTCACAGCTGTCATCACACAAACAAACACACTTGTGCAGAGAGAGAAATATTCACAGTGTCACTAGTTGCACACGTAACGTCTGGATCTGACTTTATGAGAAATTTCTCGGTTGATTTTGGTCTTTTTCTCTTTCTCTCTTTTTTCTGCTCTGATCTGGCTGTTTATGTGTAACGTTTGTTTGCATTCATGATGACACTGAGACTGACTGTGTTTGACCGGTTGAACAGATTTCAGCTCAAACATTCGGCTGTAAGCATCAAAACTGGTTCTCTTCACGTCATCTCTCCTCCTGAGTCAATTTCTCGTTCAGAAAGAGACAAACACTCTTATCCTTTCCACTTTCTGTCACAGTAAATCGCTTTGTTTTCATCTCTGGTTTATGCGTTTCATCACTTCCAGTAAATGTGCCTTCATCAAAACTGTACAGTAATATTCTGTAAATCTGTATATTTGAGACTTTATTGCTGGAAATCTGCACATTATGTTGAAAATTGTCTACTGGACACAAATATTGATTGTTATGAAGAAGTAAAACAACATAAACCGCATGTTAGATACACTTTAATATAAGCTTTATCATTTAAAATAAATTTGCCATACACAGTGTTTATTTTTTGACTTACAAGAGTTCATTTTCAGATTTGACAATGGTTGGATTATTAAAATCGGAAGAGGGCTGGATTACTTCAAGAAGCCTAAGGTGAGGTGACGCTGTCACACAGATACTGATGTGTCCCTCTGTTTCTGCTTTTCTCATATTCTGCTTGTCTTTCTGTCCCACAGGGTCGATTCTCTATTGGATATTGTAACTACGACCTCAGGCAGTGTCATGAGACGACTGTAGACATTTTTCACACAAAGCACACAAAAACTTTGTAAGATTCATTTCTAAAAGTAAAAACGCTTCTAATTTTAATGACTTTATCTACATAAATGCCTTAAATTTTTAAAGTTTTTCTTTTTGCACTGGATTGTCTCAGCCTGAACTAACGGTACCTTTAAATGTATTTTCCATAACTAAGGTTCTCTTGTATTTTCGCTATAATTTTTTGCTGTAATTGAGCTCATAAAAAGAAATGACACTTTTTTGGCTCATGTAAAGGGGGTCTGGGGAAAACGAATGAATTATTAAAAGTGCTTTTAATGTTACCAGTTATCGTTAGTGTCTTGTGTTTTTAGTTCTTTGTAATTTAAATATAACAAAAAAGAAGAACAAGAAAAATGGAAACCCAGGTTACGTGAGCAAAATAACAATGACAACTTCAGTTGTAAATTATAAGAAGTATTAACTTATTTAATTGAGGGAAAGTTTAAAAAAAGATTTTTTTACATTTTTAAACATTTTAGCAATGGAAGTGTTTTATTTGTTTTGTGTCTCGTGGCTTATCAAATTTCCAGGAAAGAGAAAGAGCAGCTTTAAATGTGAAATTAAAAGACTTAATATGTTTTATTTTCCAGAAAATTATAATTTATATAGAATAAAACAAAACTAAATTTGATAATAATTCTATAAACTAAATAGAATTGTGTTAAATTAAAAAATGTTGAAGTTGTGAAGAGATTCTCCCTGTCTGAATGAGTTCTCACACGCTGTGATCGGATTATCTGTCAGCCTTAATCTTTACGTGTACGGTCCTCGTGGATTCAGAAATGAAGAATTTATAATCCATCAGAAAACCCCATGAAGCGGAGACGATCAAACACAGTGAATCTGTTACTGCCAGTACCGAAACCGTTCATCTCCTCTAAATCTAAAACAATACAAATAATCTACAACCACATCGATCATGAACATTTCTATTTTTATGTAGATTAGAGATGAATTTATAAATATTGTAAATCCTTGGGTCTGATGTTACCCTGGTTTGTTAACATGCTGCATGCTGTTTATTGCATATAATGCAGATGTCAGCAGCTGGATTTATTTTCTCCTGAAAGGAACAAGGATTTGTGTGTGTGTGTGGGGGGGGGGGTTGGTTTCTTCGATATACTTTCAGCTCATTTCTCAGACATGATGGAGAAGAGAGTCATGAAAGTCTCCAGATGAAATCAGAGTGAGGAAACTGTTAAAACTGATGAATGTCATCAAAATTATAAATAATTCAGGAATATGAATGACACCAAAAACATGAATATTTGCTAATTCTATTCATTTAAAGGCTCTGATGTTTTCTGACTTATCGTTATGTTAATATTGAAGATTCCTGTTGATAATGACAGTCTTCAAAGGTTTCACCAACATTCCTGCTTAAAGTTTCTGTCAAACCTTTGTTGCTAATTCTTCCAACTTTTAATAAATTTGCGGTTGTTGCTGTAGCAACAGATTTCAACTGCAAAGGGGATTGTTTGGGTTGGAACTTCAGTCAGGACTCACTGATAGTTTTTTTTAAAGCGCATCTTACTTACAGACAAATTGTTCAACTTTTCCTTTTTCAATAATAGTTTGGAACTGTTGAAAATACACTTTAGTATATTGTCCATCTTTCATTCTAAAATCATTTTCCAGCTCTGAGTAACCCATATTATACAACAATATGCATTTTTTTCTTTTTTCCAGGAGTTTGGAATCATTTAACCTCTTATCAAAAAAATGCAGCTAAACAAATGACAAGTAGTAGAATATCACCATGTTTTACTCTTGGTAAAATTCCACCTTCGTCTAAAACGTTATCTGTAAAATTATGCAGCTTTCTATTAGAGTCACAGCAAACATTCATCAAACCCTTTTCTCACCGAATTGTTTTTAACCTGCAGATCTAGTTTTGTTTTGTAGTATTGTAATTATAATTAAAGGGATGATCATAGATCATCTTTTGAACTATTTAAAAGTGTCTCAGTGGTCTTTAAATTATGATTATGGCATTTTTACCCAAAATCACAAAACCTGTGCCGTTTTCTAGGAAGTATTTTCTTCATAGCAGCAGTAGTTCATTAGTAATTCGCCTCTGTGTTCAGGGCGGAACTGTTGGCACAGAGGATCCCTCTACCCCTCCCTGTTGCTGAGAGCTCTCTGTTTATGCTAGTGCAACAGCTAGCCTTTATGCTAGTGCTACAGCTAGCCAGAGCAGGGCTACAGCTAGCCTTTATGTTAGTGCTACAGCTAGCCAGAGCAGGGCTACAGCTAGCCTTTATGCTAGTGCTACAGCTACCCTTTATGCTAGTGCTACAGCTAGCCTTTATGCTAGTGCTACAGCTAGCCAATAGTTACCAGAACAGGAGGTTGTGGCCCACCCAGAGCCTTTTCTACGTCACAAACACACTATTTTTTTAGATTAGCATCTGCTAATTCATTCGCAGTGATTTGAATGCAGAAATACTCAGAAATGCAATCTTCAGCGTAATTTTCTTAATATATGTCCTCTAGCATTAGAAAAATGCCACAAGTTAACATGTTAACAGCAAGAAAAACATGATTTTCATTGGAGTGGGACTTTAATGTGTTCAGAGTAAGTTTATGATTTCATGTTCTTCTAAATTAAAGCCTCTGTCACTTTTTTCTTGACTTATTAAATTAGATTTTTGATCAGTTAATTTGCATTTCTGTAGATTTTAAACCAGAAATACTCAGTTCTGGGATGCCAAACTGGAAGAAATATTAATGATGCTGCAAAAACTTGCCAGTTTAATAAACTGAACTTTACAAAACCCATGTGATGACTACATTTCAGCCATAGATTTTAGACTGAGAGAAAGCTTAGTCATAATCAACTGTTTAAATTGTGTTTTTATCTTTTATAAACATAGAGAAGTCCTTCTGTAATTATCTGGGGAAGTGAGTGACTGTATGTAGTGTGCTGCATGAACAGTCTCCTATGAGCTATAATTCCTATGCATGTCCTCTTTCCTACTGGAGCTTTATTTTTTTCCTCTACTCTCATTTCTGGGCCTAAAATCAGGTTAGCGTTTTATAAGGAGCTTAGCGCAGAGGGCCACAGTGTGCCACTAATGTAATAGAGTATCCCTCCCTCTCTCCCTCTCACACATTCTCATCTGTCCTCTTTTCTCTTTGTACGTTTGCTTATCCTGCCATGCATTGACCTTCTCTCTGTCTTTAATTCTCTTTCCTTGGTTTTTTTTCCCTGCTCTCCTCACTCCTTTGCCTCTGCGTCTGCTGATGTGGGTGACGTAAGTGTTGAGTTTAATCATTAGGTTTGTGACACAGCTGAGAACTCCATGCGGAGAGGAGGACAAACAGGAAGAAGTGAAACTGAGCTGCTGGCTTGGTAGTTTGGTAAGTTGACACAGTTTTGTACTTCTGTGTTAATGTTTATGTTTTCAAGGGAAATTTCCTGGGAATTTTATATTTTAGTACACGTTATGGGAATATTATGATTTTGCCCTTGCTGTGGATTATTATGGCGCTGTGAAATCTTGAAAGGATCTCTGTGCAATGTCAATAATCCTCTGGATTATAGTCTGTTTCTTTTGGGGTTTTAAACTGGCTCTGAAAAATCCAAAACCCCAGTTCATGAGTATCTCTTTTAAAACACACCTTAACATGCCCTTTTTTTTCAGTCAGATGAGATTCAGTTTTATTTTTTTCCAGTGTCATGAGACAATATTGTGCCTGGATCATTTTTTTAAGGTGAGGTGCTGTGTGGACTTTGCATGTTTGTCCATAACCTGGTATATCTTTCTTATCAGTCAGTCAAGTAAGATTACGCTCTGTTGACTCCTTGGCTGCACAGTATGGAACACACACTGTGCTTAAAGAGACCAGAACAGGGTTAAAAAAAATAAATAGAACAAAGAGGAAAAATGACCTAAATCTTGTTTCCATTACTGTGACAGCTCAATCAAGAAGTTACGGCTTACAGTGAATGAATTTTAGTTTTAGTGGATGCAAAAATATTATTTGTTTTGATCATGTGATTTTTTATTTTTTTACAATTCTGTGACTTGCAAGAACTGGAGCGTTTTCTTTGTCACTATTGTAGCTAAACTGAACTAAATTAAATGTTTTATTAAAATGATAGTTTAGATATTTTCTAGTGTTTTTTGTGGAAATATGTTGAACAATGAATATTTTACCAGTTGGCTCTTTAAATGACCTCAGCTGGGAGGAAAAGAGATTATGTCTGAGCAGACTGATGAGCTAACAGCTGGTCAGAGTGGGGCCAGTTACAAAGTAGGTTGCTGCTGGTTCAAAACAACTCTCATCATAAAATGATCATAGAAGTTCATGTGAATGCTATTTTGTTGAACTTTACAAAACGATAAGCTTCAGAACCTGATCGTGGATCTGAGCTCAGAGATGCAGCAGCCAGAGAGTTAATGCCTTTATCAACAATGAGGGAAATGAAACAAAGGAAACAGGTTGGTTCTTCTATGGAAGACATAAAGGTTAGTCACAAAATAACAGGGAAGGTTTCTTCTCTTAAACAGTTCAGTTTGTAAATGTTCTGTATTTATATAGAGCTTTTCTGTTCTTACTGACCACTCAAAGTGCTTTTACACCACAAGTTTTACATTCACACAGTTCAATATGTAAATCGGGGGGGCTACGTGGGTTTCATTGCCTTGCCCAAAAAACACTCAACATGTGGCAGTAGAAGCCGGGATAAATCCACAAACCTCGCTCTGCCCACTGAGCCACAGCCGCCTGTAATCCACACTCCAGTCCATTAATTCCACAACAAGGTCCAAATCCACAAAGAGATGGTACAAAAGAAACAAGACTAGCAGTTCTCCAAGGGGTCAGGTAGGGCGTGGTCAGGGGCAGAATGATGGCAAAGGTATTACACAAGGGTCAGGCAGGAGACGAGGTCCAAAACAAGGTGAGCGGTCTGTAACACTGGGAACAAGACAAAGATGAGAAAAGATGCTGAAAAGTTGACATACAAGACTGTAGAAGGATCTGACACTCAGTCAGACTTCAGTGTCAGATCAGACCAGCAGAACAGGTAAACACAAATATCTTGATAACAGGAAGTGACTGAAACAATACAGCTAAAAACAACAAGATAAACAACAGAGATGATCTGGTTAAAATATTTAATTTTAAAACACAAAGCATCTTGGATCTCATTGCACATGTAAAAATTAAATGTATTAATAAACCTAAAAACTCCCTGATGCAGTTGTTAGAAATTTAAGGAGAAATATCAGACAGACAGAACAAAAATGGAGGAAAACTGAACTTCAGATTCAGTATGACCACTAAGAAATAAACGGTGGTTCTTATTTAGGACGATAACATTATTAAAGAACTGTTTTCAACACTTGATAGACTAATCAGTTCACTCTCCTGATTCCCATTACGATGTTGTCCATATCAATGCAACAGGATGTGACAATGACCTCATTTAGCAGCAACATGTCCATCCTGTATGTCTGACCTTGAACCAATAAAACAGAAGATACACTTACAATCATCCACCAAATTACTTTCTCCTGCGTGTCACATGAGGTCCTGCAAATTATTAATTGTTTTATCCTATCAGAAGTTTTCCCTGCTGCACTAAAAATGGCTGTTATCAAACTGCTTCTTAAAAAAAGATCTAGATTTAACTTTAATTTATAATTATCAACTGATTTCAAATCAAACATTTTTGATTAAAAAACAGTGTAAACTCAAATTAATAGAGATATTTTGTGTTTGAATGTTTGTCATGCTGGTTTTTACTGTAATCAGTGTGCAGAAACTGCACTTATTGAAGTTGCAAATGACCTTCACATAAACACTGACGGTAAAAAAAAGAACATCTTTCCTTGTTCTCCACAATCTCAGTGTTGCTTTAGATACAGTAGATTATGACATTTTATTGGACAGGTTGGAGAAATGGATTGGCTTCTCTGGTCCTGTTTTAACTGGTTTTGAACTTATCAGAGATAGACAGTTCTCTGTGGCCACAGTAAGTGTTGCATGTGGAGTACCTCAAGGGTCCATTCTGGGTCCACTCTTATTCAATCTCTATATGATTCCACTTGTTCATGTTATTCAGAGACATTATGTAAAGTAATTAATGCAGATGATTTACAGCTGTACATTGTGGACATTTTATTACTGTTACTGTTACTCTACACTCCCTCATACAATGTTTGCATGATATTACATTTATCATCATTGCATGACATAACTTCTTACAACTGAGCAAAGATAAAAGATAAATCCTTATAGTTGATTTAAAGCCTCATGAAGTTGCAGCTCTTCTTGGTTCTCTGTCTCTTATTGTGGGTGTGATCCTGGACGGTGATCGAACTTTTGAAAGTCACATTATCCTTATAACCAAACTGACTGGTTTGGCAGTTGGACACTGAATTTTATTTTTTTAATTTAATGTGTATAGTTTTATTAAATTTTACTTAATTTACAGCTTTATTTTACTTGTTCTTATTTTATCAATGGTTTTCATTCACTGTGAAAAACACATTTGGTTGCTGTAAGCATTAAATGCTATGTAAAATTGCTTTGCTTTGCTTTGCTTTGCTTTGCTTTGCTTTGCTTTGCTTTGCTTTGCTTTGCTTTGCTTTGATTTGATTTGATTTGATTTGATTTGATTTGATTTGATTTGATTTGATTTGATTTGATTTGATAAGAGGGAATGACTCCATTACGTAATTTTTTACGTGAAGTTTATTTTAAGGCTGATATCATGGGGCTTAATTTAACGGAAAAAACAAATGATTACCTTTTGCTGATCCACACAAGTTGAAATCACCCACCCCACTTGGTTATAGTAAGGGTTAGTTCTGTTCCTGATAATGACGTGCATAATAAACCTTTGGACTGCACGTCCCTTTTTATTCTTGTGAACAAAGAGTATACAATCACAGGATTCATGCCACTGTGGATGCCCTCCATGTAAGGAAACTGTCAAAATGCTGTTCCTTGACTTTCTGTTATTACGGGTACTTCTGGTTAATGTTCCTTTTTAAAAACTTTTTTTTTTTCCTTTATGTTTTGCTTTTTTTAAGGACGTCAGAACAATGGAGCCTTTCTCTGGAGATACAGAAGAAAGCACAGAGGACATTTCAGGTGGGAGCGCCTCATGTAAAAGAGTAAAGGAAACAAATATCAGACAAAAAATGCAATAAAATTAAAAAATAATGTTGCATTGATCTGATGAATGTTATGCATATTATAACAACTAGAACAAAACACCATGGAAAGTAAAGGCTTTGGAGAAGTGACTGAGTTGATTTCTGTTTACATCAGTCTCATCTGTTGTGACCTGAATCTGTTTCTGTCTTAATCTCCACAGGGTATAAAAATTCCAAAATTAAGTCTCTGAAAACTCGACTCTTCAGGAGGAGTAAGAAGGAAGATATAGAGGCAAATGTCAAACTCAGTCAGTCAGCCAGTGACATAACGGCAGGAAAGGAACTTGGATCAGATGAAGATTTGGTGTAAGTGTTAGTATGACAGCAAACTTCTCCAGATATTCTCGTCCAACGATCTTCTCATGCTTGTGTCTTTCAACCTCTTTTGTCTTCAGAAGTTCCCAGAGAACAATGGGATCTCGAACGTTTTCCCATGACAGCATCTTTCTGGATGATCAGGTTCTGTCAGACTCTGAACCAGCCAGGGTTTTATCTCAGGAAAATGTCCACAGCAAAATCAAAAGTCTGCAGGTATTGCCTTTTATTCCATGGTTGAATCTGGAATTTAGGTTAGATGTGCTGTATTCAAAAATATTATTCTGTGCTCTGCTTTTATAGATGAAGCTTCAGCTGCAGAAAATGCATTTTGGGCCACCGCCTATGGTTCTGCCGATTAAAAGTCCAGAGGAACCAAGTGGTCCTTCAGAAGATTTTCCTTCTTACAGTTCTAATAATGTCTCTGGAGATGAGATCCTCCAAAAGGTAATATATTATCCCACATTCATGTAGATGTACTAAATACAACATGTAGTAAATTCTAATTTCTAAAATGTCTGAGGTTCTAAACTTTCAGAAATTAGGTTTCATGCAAACAATTTTTTCATGCTCGGTGCACATTTGACCATTTAAGATACCATCAATGCATTAACTCATTCAGGCCAGTTTAACTCCTGCATTGTTTTAACTATTATAAAACTACATTTTTGATCAATTTATAGAAATATGATTATATTGTTATGTTTTTTTTCAGGCATCATCTCCAAAAGCTTTTTCTCCAGTCTCATCCTTCCCCAAATCTACACCAACCAAATCTTATTCCACATCTCCATTCAATCCCTTTTCTGCGCCCAGAAGTTCCTGTACATCTACTGCTGAACCCCCATTGGATTTTAGCCAGCCAGCAGAATTTACTGCCTCTTTAGACACTTCTGGTGCACGCCACAGGATGTCTATCAAACCCAGAAACCAGAGAGCTGGAACTAAGAAAAAAACCTCATCTGTGGTGAGAAACAGTGATTTATTTACCTAATTTCACTTGATGATAATTGAAAACACTCGTGTCTCACTCATCCAGTCTTGATATCTATTTTTGAACCTTTTTTTTCAGCCTCAGCCTGGATCTCCTTTACCCAACCTGAAGAACAATGAGCTGCCTGAGTTTGGGGAAAAGAAAGAGCAGCAGCTTGTCGTTAAAGATGAAGAAGTTGATGATACAGAAAAAGAGAAGGTTGATGTTTCTCAGCATTTTCTTTCAAAACCTGCAGAGGTTTCACCAGTCACACAGGAGGCACCACCCAAGTTATCCAGTCTAAGCTTTACTCAACAGGATCAGGAGACAGTGGCCTCCCAGGTACTGAGGTTCAAGCCTCCAAGGCGCGTGAACACAGTTCCTCCTAAACGGCCGCACTCATCCTTCATAGAGTCAGAAATAAGGGGGAAAAGAGGCGGGGATTTGGAAACACAAGTGATACCTGACAAAAAGATGGAAGTCTCTCCTGAGCAGCTCTCTATGTTCAGCTCAGTGGTGACATCCAGGTCGTCCTCTGCTCAGCAGCAGCTTCATGGTGAGGAGGAAAATTCAAGATGGATGAAGAGACCACAAACAGGGCCTGAATCCATCAGCACTGTCAAAAACCAGGAAGTAGAAAGGTCCAGATCCAACAGTTTTGGAGGAAGTTTGGAACTGACTGAAGCCAAGAATAAAACGACTGGAGGAACAAGGGAAAAGGAAGAACCTAAAAGCATGCAGCTCAAAGGAAGCCCATTTGCTGCAGAAAGACTTAGACAAGAAGGATCACCATCCAGAGGTCCAGCTGTTCTGTGGGAGAGAAAGACCAGCCTCAAAAGAGCAGAATCAGCAGCACAAACCAAAAACATCTGTTCAGATACAGCTGCTGTTGAGGCGGAGGAAGTGGAGACTGGTCAGGAGGTGGTGGATGAGGCAGAGGAAGGAAAGACACCATTTGGTATTAAACTGCGCTCCACATCTCTTTCACTTAAATATCGATCTGAAAACACTTTCAACCGTCATTCGAAGACGGAGCTATCCGACAACCAAGAGGACAAAAAGGAAACGGCTGACAACACAAACCAAATACCTGAAAAGCTGCCGACAAACACAAGTAGTGCTCTTAGACCAAAAGGTGAGTCTATGATCATTTTAAATAAAATATAAAAATACATAACATGATTTAAACATACTACATCAATTCTTAAAGGGAAATCCGATGTTTTCTTCAGGAAGTCATTATAGAAGGTTCTAGCTTTACTACTCTTGCATGGTTTTTACCTTGTTGAGTTAAACATTGAACAGATGCAGCTGTCTTTGAAATAAGATAGGTCCCTCTTGGTAAATAATCAGTCTAGAAAGATAAGACATTTACTAATCATAGATGAACTTTGCACTCTTTAAAACACCACTCAGCTAACAGGTCCAGCAACCATATCTAACAGACTTATGTCATTACTTTAGATCCAGCCCCATCTGGCATGGCTCCTGAAGTCAAACAGAACGCTTCAACATCTGATAATTCTCCCACCGTGCCCATAGAAGTCCAAACTACCTCCACTAACAACAAAGAAGCTGAAACTATCCCAATTACCTCCAAAACATCCTCATCTGAGGTGTCCTGGATGACTCTGGCAATGGAAAAGACCAGGAGCCTCCAACAGCTTTTCACCAGCAGATTTCCCAGAGATTTTACTGGCATGCAAACCAGTGTTAAGTCACAAGCACAAGTGCAGCCTAAAACTCAGACAGAAACAACAACTGGGACTCAGATACTGTCAGAAAAAGTTGAGCAAAGTGCAAGTCAACCATCAGCAGATGCAATAAAAGAAGCAGTTCAAAGCGTTAAACAAGAGCACGTTGTCAAACCATCAGAAGTGGCGTTGCAACAGAAGATGATAATCACAAAATCATCAATGTCCAAACAGCCAAATGAAGCTCCGTTGCAACCTGTTTCTCAGCCCATTCAGAGCTGCCCTTGGACAACTCAGTCTCCTGTACGCTCTTCCTCACAAACAACAACCACATCCCAGCCTCTTGCTCAGTCTAAGATTGCCTCAGGCCAACAACAACAACAGCCATCTTGGACTAGTAGAGGTTTCCAGCCTGTCACCCAGATCAAATCCACAACTTCAACTTTGTCATCAGAATCTGCAGCCACATCAACCACAGTTCCTGCTTCGAACTCTGCTTCAGATAAAGGAGAAATGGAAGCAACAGCTCAAAAGGATAGTCCATTACTCCTTCCCAGAAAAACAATCTGGACGGGTTCGGTGGCTGAAAGAGCAGCATTCCTGGAGAAACGTGCAGAGTGGATAGCGCCACCGTTACTCAGAGGGGTTTGTTAAACTTTCTCACAATATCTCATTAAATGACTATTACATCACCTTTAGAGTATTAATTGATTTCCAAATTTAAGATCATACCCCTGATAAATAGAAATCAAATCCTAATTTTAAAAAATGCGCCAACACTCTATCTTACACATCTGTATGACCTAAGTGCCCTTTCACTTAAAAATATTTATTATAATCTGGATAAACTTAACCAAGTCACACCTATGAATATTTTAATGAGTAAAGATATATTCTTTAAATGGATGGACAACTTTATCAGTGGATAAACAATAGCTTGATAATAGTAGCAGTATATAAAATAAGCTTTTTTTTTTCAGAATCAGATTTGATTTATTTCCAAGTATTATTTGCACAGTACAGGGACTTTGTCTTGGGGGAAGGAGCACAGAGAAGAAATCAAAGTAAAGATAACATTAACATAACAACAACAACAACAAAACTTTATTTATAAAGCGCTTTTCAAACAAAGTTTATCAAAGTGCTTTACAGATTAAAAATGACCCCACAACCCCCCAACCCCCCCCTTTACTTAAAAAGTAAAACCCCCATCCCAACCCAACCCATCGACCATATACACACACACACACACACTTAAAAGCTACAAAAACAGCGGGCTGAGCACAGATGAGCCAGGAAATGCCATCATAGGAGCCATCTGCATCGGTAGCAGCGGATCAGCAGCAGCTGCCAAGGCACCGACCCCGTGCGCCCAGAGTAGGGAGGGCTGGTACCCCCACCTCCACCCAGGCCTTACCTGGGGGGCAGCCACAGCCGACCACCGCCCCCGACACAGAGGGGTCCCGGAGAGGAAACACTGGCAAAAAAAAAAAAAAAAAAAAAAAAAAAAAAAAAAATGTAAAAAAAAAAAAGAAAAAAAAAAAAAAAAAAAAAAAAAAAAAAAAAAAAAAAAAAAAAAAAAAAAAAAAAAAAAAAGAAAAAAAAAAAAAAAAAAAAATTTTGTAAAATTTGTAAAACATAAAGTGTATCAAGTATAAAACAATGAGTGTAAAAACAATGATAAGATAGAATCAAGATAAAAATGCAAAGCAGATTAATAAAAACAGTTAAAAGCTAAACTAAAAAAAAAAAAAAAAAAAAAAAAAAAAAAAAAAAAAAAAAAAAAAAAAAAAAAAAAAAAAAAAAAAAAAAAAAAAAAAAAAAAAAAAAAAAAAAAAAAAAAAAAAAAAAAAAGTGGTAAAATATGCTAATCAGTTAAAAAGCGTAATAATGAATAATAATTAGTTAAAAGCTTGGTTAAAAAGGTAGGTCTTGAGCCTGCTCTTAAAAACATGAACGTTCTCTGCGGCCCTGAGGTCCTCCGGCAGCCTGTTCCAGAGGTGAGGGCCATAATAGTGGAAGGACGCCTCACCGTGAGTCCGTGTCCTGACTTTAGGGATGATAAGGAGACGGCTGCCAGAGGAGCGCAGAGACCGCGAGGGTTCATATGGTAAAAGCATTTCTGAAAGATAAGAAGGCCCAAGACCATTAAAACACTTAAAAATCATTAAAAGAACCTTAAAATCGATCCTAAAACATACGGGGAGCCAGTGCAGTGATTCTAAGACCGGTGTAATGTGCTCCCGCTTCCTGGTCTTCATCAGGACACGTGCTGCTGAATTTTGTAGTAGCTGTAAACTTGAGATAGTCTTTTTGGGAAGGCCAGAAAGCAGGGCGTTACAGTAATCAATTCTGCTGGTGATAAAAGCATGCACCAGCGTCTCCGCATTGGCCCGAGAGAGAATGGGGCGGACTCTGGCTATGTTCTTTAGATGATAAAAACCTATTTTTCTAACACGTAGAACTAACAGTTTACCGTAGATCAATGAAATATTGCTGTAGCCTACACTGTGTAGATTATCAAATGTCACACAAGTTCTGCATTGTCAAGCTCATATTTAGCAACTATTGACAGCTCAGTCATACACAATTATGTACAGAATTATACATGATGTTCAGTCAATGTTGAACACAAACAAATTAGTTACAAGTAATAAACATACCTGGATGATCCATATTTAGCAAGATTATCCACAAAAATGAAAATACAAGGCTACGCAATTTATGAGCAGATAATCTCATGAGACACAACATTAACCACAATGCATGACCCAGTTACCGATAATGCTGCAAGTGTCCTATCTGTGTAATTTAATCTGTAGCTACAAATTTACAATCATGTAAGAAAACATAATTCTTTGTTTTTACACTCATCGGGTCCCAATCCACCCAAATAGCAAAAAAAAAATTAAAAATGCATGCCATGAAAGAGTTTGGGTCTCAGGAGGTTAAGAAAGATCAAATTTGGGAACCTGACAAGCTACTGTTAGCTAGTTATTTTGCCAGGTCACCTGCCTCTGCAGAGACAGATTTTAGCTGCTTGTTAGAGCAACAGAACTGCTTGCTCAGCTTGTTGGGGTCTCAAAATAGCATTACCTTGAAGAAGAATGATGGGTAGTGTTTCTATGTGGTCTTCACTTCACAGAAAAAGCTTGGGGGTTTCCAGTCGTTCACACCTTCAGGCTGGTACATAGCTGACAGCTTGCACGAACCAAAGAAAAAAGGGGCTGTCCTGCACTGCCTCTGGTCAATCATTAAAACAAGCTAAAACACCAGTAACTTGAACAATCTTCTCCACACATTTTGTGGCTTCTCAGACCCTCGTGTAACCATTTTTTTGCTACTCCTAAATGCTTTTCAATGCTTCACATATTTTCACTTCCATTTTTTTCCCCTGCTTATTTTCATATATGTTACATTTTTGTACTACTGCAAAACCTATAGGACATGACTAAGAACTATCATGAGACTGTTTCATTTCATGTTTCATATAAATGAATAAAAGTAACAACTAATCCTGCTTAAAATCTAACATGACAAGTATTATTTCACAGCAATGCTTCTGCAGAAGTTATCATCCATAAATACTGTTGTAGTTGTCATTTCTAAGCTTTTAATAGAGATTTTAAGTGCAGTACTCTTTGAATGGGTCCATTAAATTTAATTGATTCTGTCCTTTTCCTTCTCTATGACAGTTTGTTATTAATACATGACTTAGCAATAACAACTGATGCTCCCTAGTCATGCCACAAAGTGCTGAGGTCTGCAGTGATTATTCACTTCAACATTGCTCCAAATTAAAGTATATTTTTCTATCATTTGGCAGCAAGCTGTAACCCATAAAGATAATGACAAGAGAGAAGTCATAATGCAGTCTGGGCCAGTTTGTATAAAGTCATTGCTTTGGCAAATCCTTGTGAGATTTATTCTTTGTCATTGAAACTGTCCTTTGGTTGAATTCATTATCTTGACGTAAGCTATATCTCTTACTTGAAATCCACTGAGAGAGAATCATTTTTTATGCAATTTGTTTCATAGAGTCACTAAAGCTGAACACACTCCTCATGCTTCCTTCCTTGTTTAGAGAAATCGTTTCCCCTTTCCACTGCAATGCATGTTGATACTTCATTGAAAATAAAGACTCAGATTCACTAAAGTCTTGTCAGCTAAATCTGAAATAGCTGACTGTGGCATCCACATAGACCTCCAGACTATATAGTAAATGTTTATTTTGTTTGCAGTTTGTGAGTCAGTAAGTCATTATCTATACCCACTTATTCCCATTTAAATACATTGAAAATATCTCAGCAACTACAAAACTGTTTGGTAAAAGATTGATATCAAACCGAGGCACAGATTAAGTTAAACAGTTAGGACACTCTAATTGAAAACAATGTTAACAGGTATGCGGCATTGCATTGTGGGTAACTATGTGTCACTTGCAGCTGCTAGCACTGAAACGCTATGTACTGTAGATATCGTTATGTAGATGTGGACCGTTTTTAAAGTATTACGAGTGTTTGGATCTTGATTTTGCAAACAGAGCAGTTCAACATGTTTATGGGTCTAAATAAATATATATTAGCTAAAATCTGCAAACCCGATTTTGTGACGGGTTCTGTGAAGCCTTGTAAAGCCTTGTAAACTGGTGTTCATGCAGTCTGCTGCATGATCATAGCTACTTAATTGTCGTATTGTAAGTATAGTTAAAGGTGGTATATGGAATATTTTTATAAAAAGCAATATTTTAATTAAAATAATGCCTCCATGGGGTGTTTAGAGGGTTGTATGAAAATACAGCATTTCCTTTAAAAATTATATTTGAAGTAAAATATTATAAAATATTCATTTTAATGGGTACGGCGTTGCCATTTTGTTTACATCTACCAGCCAATAGCTGCTTTTTTAAATTTTATTGGATAAGTGGGGCATGCAGAATGGTGTGTGAGGAGGACAGAGGATCTTAAGAGGGACTGCAGGAAGTTTTGGAGCCACGGGACAATTATGAGCTCTTTGCCTTGAACTGAATCGATGATTGAGCTACAAACAGGTAGGACCTGCTTTTATCAGAATCAGTGTGTGATCAGCAGGGCTGGAGAGCATGATTAGTGAGCTGAACTCATGATATTTTATTGTCCTGCTCGGATCGAAGCTCAGAGTGGGTTTGGTGAGGAATATTGATATTGATTGACCTCAGCATTGGAGAGCGCGTGCGGGGGGGTGGGGATAGAACGAGTTTGACACCAAGATGGCTGAAGGCTTTATGCTGTGTTATTCTGTTCCAAGTTCCATATACCACCTTTAATATTTCCAAGCAGTTTTTATGGTTCCTAACTTCAAATTTTGGTTTTCGTTTGGTATAGATAGCGGCAAAGAATTACTTGATCGATGTAAACAATATAATCAGCATTTCTCTTTGTGATTAAATTAAAAAATATAGGAAGGCTGGCCTTATAAATAAAAATGTAATAGTGTCCCAACCTCCTGGTAGACAAAGAAGGCCAACCTATTTGAGCATACAGTTCACAGTGATCGGTCAAGGCGCTATAGTTTGCATTAAACCTCAGAGAAGTATTATAAACAGCATAAAATTTTCTCAGACATTGAGCGGAAGTATCCATAACAGGTCTTCAAAGAAAAAAACTATTTCATTTAGAGTTTTTACACCAGGTTATCAATATGGGGTTTGAAATTAAGAGTGTCATCAAGCAAGATTTCGAGATACTTGTATGTATGAACCACTTCAATTTGATTTCCCCCAAAAGTGGATACTGTAGGGAAAATTTCAGGAACCTTTTTAGAATTTGATAAAAGCATTAGCTTCATTTTATCAGCATAAAGTATTAGTTTTAGTAGCAAGAGTGTGTGCTGGACCACATCAAATGTTTTCTGCAGAGATCCAATAGCACTAGCTGGATTTGGACCAAAACAGTAAATAATTGTGTCATCAGGATAAAAGTGTATATTAGCATCAGACACATTCTGTCCCAGATCATTAATGTACATGATAAACAATAGAGGTCCTAATATTGAACCCTGTGGCACCCCCTTGTGGACATTCACCAATTCAGAACACAAACCATCAAATTTTATCTAGAGTTCTGTCATACAAATAATTTGTGAACCAGGAAACAACATGATCCAACCAACCCATACAAATAAGCCTATGTTTAAAAATGGCATGGTCCACAGTGTCAAATGCTTTTGATAGGTCAATAAAAAGTGCAGCACTGTACTGCCTTTTATCAACAGCAACAAGTTTATCATTTAACACTTTTATAACAGCAGTAGTCGCACCATGCTTCTTCCTAAAACCTGATTGCAAATTTGAAAGAAGCTCATTTGAATATAAAAACTCTTTAGGTTGATCACAGACAAGACATTCAAGAATGTTTGACAAAATGCATACATTTGAAATTTGAAAACTGCTTGATCACCTCCTTTTAAAAGAGGAACAATAAAAGCTGACTTCCAAATTGATGGAATTTCTTTACATTCAATCAAGAGATTAAAAAGCATTACAATAAATTCAGCAGCTATAAAAATGCTATTGAATGCTATTGAAAAAACCATTTCTTTTTCTTTAAATGGAAAACATCATGGCATCATTGAACAAACTGGAACTTGCAGGACAGTCAGGAAGAAATGTCCAAATATGGGAGGATGATGCTCGGAAATCTGTGGTTTGTGGTGGAAACCTCGGCTCTTCCTTCCCTTTTTGTTTTTACTCGTGATGAGAACACATGAGGAGGGGCTGGGGGGGAAGGGGGGCAAGGTAAAGGGTAAATTGAATCATTTAATCAGAATCAAGTTTTGTTGCCAAGTATCATTGGTTTAACACAAGGAATTTGACTTGGAAGAGATGCATCACGTCACTTCCGAGGCGGCCATCTTTCAGGCGCAAACTTTTTATCAAACAAAAATGGGACTGACTGTAAATGTACATGTATAAAATACAACCACCCTGGTGACTAAAAGAAGATGGATAATGTATAACTCTTTGATTCATGGAATCTTGTGAAAAAGAAAAGTGAAAAAGACTCTGTGTCTGTAGGAGGATCCGGTGCATCATTTCCTGATACATTCACATGTCCCAGTTCAAGTTCCTCCATTTGGTTGGACTCACTTCCTCTTTTCACAATTTAAAAACTGGAGATCTGTTCTGAGGGGTCCACTCATCTTCACCATCCAGATCCCCATCCACAGAAACTCTCTCAGCATCTCACACCACAACCATGGAGCTGTACATCAGACTGTCCTGCCTGGCCCTCCTTGCTGGCGTGTTAGTGATGGTCGTGTCTGCATCTGGTAAGTTTATGGTCAGATATTTTTAAAAATAATCTTTTGCATCTGCTTTTACATCAAAAATTAATAACAGAAAACTTTTCATTCACTCTTTAAAACAGAAACAAAGGTTGTGAATTGTTGCACTGTGGTTGGTGACAAGAACATCACAGCGCCAATCATCGGATACAGGATCCAGAGGAAGAACCCGCCCTGTGTCCGTGCTGTCATGTAAGAATTATTTACCTATTTTATAAAAAAGAATGACGATTAACTTTTTAAAGCCAAGATCAATAAAAATGGTATTGTTTACATTTATTAAACAATATTAACACCATATGTACTATACATGCTATGTTTTATATGTAATGTAAATAATAACATTAATGCTTATAATAAAAATTTGCTTACTGTTAAAGAGGGGGAATAGGGTTGACACATTCATTTAGTTGTTAGAATAAAATCATAGAAACGGTTGCCTTTTCTTTAAAATTCTGTTTTTCTGCCCAGATTTGAGACGACAGAGGGAGAAGTCTGCAGCTACTGGAAACAGGATTGGGTATTTGAGAGGATCAAGGAGCTGGAGTGAGTAGTCCCTCCGGGCTTCTTAGACAATTTTACAACTAAGTAGTAAAAAATAACTTTAAAATACATTAAGCAATATGAACTGTATAATAATTACTGTTATGTTTGTATATTTTGCAGACAAGCTCGCAAAGCAAAGAAGACGAAACCTTCTCCATAAAACTGCCAGCTGAGAAAACCAACTCATCCTCATCTCAGAAAACAGCTGCCTTAAAATACAATGCACTTGAATTAATATGAAATAATTTAAAATATCGTAAAACATTTTGAATATTTAATATTTATTAGCAGTATTTATATTTGTTGATTTTATCTTTATGATGTACTTTTTCAGATGTTTATTTTATTCAGTTGAAACAAGGTTTAATGGACTAAAGATAAAATATGATGTGCAGTACAGAGTAAAACAAACAGATGATACTGCGCTGTGTTTTCAACAAATGTAATAAACTGTCTTGTCATCGATCCTGTCTGAAAGTGAAATTCACTGGTGTGGGAGGAAATGCAACCTTTTCTTAACTTTCTTTTTTTTATTATTTTCTGCTTCATAAATTATTTTCAGTATCTAGAAAAAGTTATGACATAAGTTCAACAAATAACTTTCAAAGAATTATTTAAATGGACAAATGCATGAAACAATTTGAGGTTAATCAGTTTGTTTTTTGGATGGCAGCATGAGGACAAAGCTTCTGTGTCAGATCTACAAATATCTTACAGGGTAACTGTTCTGCTGCATCATGAGAACAACCTGCAGCTTCACTTTGAAATATCTTAAGATATTCTGATTACTTTAAAAATGTTAGAATAGGATTTTTCATAAATCCTATTATATTATACTACATGGTGGACAGTGTACATCCAAATGATTTGTAGACTCTTAAAAAAGATAATACTTAATGCTGTATTGATTTCTGCTTCAGACCGTTCTGCCTCTGCAGGAAGAGAAAGTAGTCCCAGTTCTAAATCCTCTCCATTCACAGTTCTATTATGTTATGTAAATCAGCAATACTTATTGCAAAATCTTTTAAAAAATGTCTTCATCTCATACACAGTAAACTTTGTCAGAAATCCCTCTAAAAGTTGTTTTGGGTTTTGCCACAAAATTTATCTTCTCACCTGTTTTAATTCTGTCATTAAATCATGAGCTCGTTCTGCTTTTTTAATGCAACTTCTCCACGTTCAGATGTTTTCAGTACAGACCAAAAAACTGTTTTTTTGTTTGTTAGTTTGCTTTAGTTCAAATTATTTTTGAGCAGATATTTTAAAATTTTTACCATCAGGGACAAATCAACAATAAAAAACTGATTATTTTTTTTTAACCTTCTGCAGACGTTACACAATATTAAGATCTTCTGGTGAAGGTTTTAATTTCACAAGATTTAAAGATTTAGCCTGCCATCTAGTGGGTGCTTCAGAGTGACGGCAGCACGGCTTCAGTGTGTCACCTTGTCAGACTGGGACACCATCCCCTGTGGGTGATGATCTGAAATAGAAACTGTCTCGTTGTCAGGCACGTCATGCATTAGCAAAAGCTCAGAGGTCGCTGCGTGAAAAAGTTTACAGACACCTTCAGCAGATATGCTAACTGCTTTATCTAGTTTAACAATCACCCATAATGCCTTTAAAATAAACTGTCTGGAGCAACAGTTCAGGGATCTCAGATATAACTGTTATCTGTTAGCAGACAGGGTTTTTGATATATTATAAAAAGAAACATATAATAATAGTTTATAATCATTGGAAGCAGTCAGTCTGTGATGTGAGATGAGACCTCATGAGGAACCGAGCTACTCGAGGACAGTGAAAACACTTGTGGAACTAAAGGCCACAGATTATGTTTGTGTAACTTGGACTGTGATGTACAGGACAGGAGAAACTGTATTCATTTTTATTCAGAAACAAGAGTTTCTCAACTGTTTTTGGTTTTAAACAATTTCTTTTTAGCTTACCTTGTTAGGAGATATCAGATCAAAGTGTTCCCCCACAAGGGAAATCCTCCTCTTCCTTGCTGGCTCCATCCTATCACCTATCCTACTCTCCTCACTCTCCTAAATCTCCCTCTCTCCCTAAACTCTCCAAATTATCTCCAATCTATTTAAACACTATTCAAACTCTGGTATCTAAACTGACCGCAACTCTCATTCAAAAACGTACATTTTAAGCGGAGCCCAACGGGTTTATATAGCTGTAAAACATTGAGACGAGATCTCACCCACTTCCTGAAGCAATCGCATGGTACAGCCGGGCAGTGAGGCCTCAGACATCAACATTTTGGCTCCTCCCCTTAGCAAAGTAAGCCTCAAGACGCGCTTCGTCGAAATGCCTCCTTCATTACTCGACACATGCTTTGAGGCCTCAGCACATCTGGTAACTCCAGTGGTCATTGGGCAAGAGGTGGGGTTACACCTGGACAGGTGGCCAGTCCATCACAGGGCCACATATAGACAGACAGGCACTCACACACCTATGGGACAATTTAGAGTCACCAATTAACCTCAAGCATGTTTTTGGTCTGCAGGAGGAAGCAAGAGAAAACCTGTACATGCATGGAGAGAACATGCAAACTCCATGCAGAAAGGTCCTGCACTGGTTTTGAACCCAGGACCTTCTCAGTGCAAGGCAACAGTGCTACCCACTGCACCACCATGCAAGCCCTCAAACAGTTTTTATTTAAAACATGCTTGTTGCCCTTAGTCAGTAAAACACTTCAGGAACTGGAGTTTTCAGCACTTCATAAAACAGTTTTTAGATCTATTTACTTTAAAATATGTTGTAATATTCCAGTTATGTTCTTGTAGTTTTATTAAATGTAAAGGAACAACAACAGGGTCATTAATATTTGAAAGATTTAATAGGTTATTTTCACAGAATATAATGTTTAAGCAGTTTAACTTGATAAACCAGCAGAATTAATTAGAGAAAAACATTAAACAGAAAACAAAAAAAACAGAACATTATCCAACATTTTAGAAGTGGTGAAAAAAGAACAATAAAAATATTAATAAAAAATAAAATGTTTTATTCTTAAAGCTTTGTTTCAGGTTGCCTCTTGGGTTTCAATAAGTCCTCGGTGTAAATAAGTCTGTAGAAGAACAAAATACCCACAATACAACAGCCTATCATCAGGGGCGTGTCCAGAGGGGTGGCCCGGGGGGGGGGGGGGCCACCCCAGGTGCCCACAAGCTGAGACAATCAAATTCAATCAATACTTTTACATTAATCACAGAAAAGGATTAATGACAGTGAACCATTGACGCTATGCATTTTACTGATTTTTATTTCATTTTGATTTACAGAAGCCACATAAATTATGATAAAGGGTCTATAATTTTGTAAAAACTAGAATTTTATTAAGGTGATGAGCCCATTTACATGTGTCACCCTTTTAGAAATCTGTGCCCCCCAATAAAGATTTTCTAGATGCGCCCCTGCTTGTTATTCTGAAAGATTTCTGCTGTACTGAGAGCAGCTTTTCTTCCTTCTTAAATGGTTGTATTTTCTGGTTTTGTCGTTAACTCTGTTGTGTTTGAGGTGATCTTGGACATCGTCTTCAGTTTTGCGCTGGAAAAAAAATATATAGTTTATCAAAATGCCCTTAAAATAAACCCTCCTCATGAAAACATGTTATCTTTGTGTTGATTATGGATGCTGTTGGAAATAAAGTCAGCGTTTCATACCTGAGGAACAACAGCATTCTCTTCACCCACTCGTCTCGTTCAGTCGCACAAACTTCATAGTTATTGATGGTGTAAAAACTATAACGTTGAAAAGAAAATTCAGATCAATATTTGAGAAATAAAATAATCTTATTGAATATTGTATCACTTTGTTCAGAGTTTTGACACATTTTAACATCGTCAGAAAAATTTTACCTAATTTTTCTCTGCTGCTTTTTTTTCTCTTTACAGAGAGAGAAGTTGATTAATCGAAATACATCAGTAGTAACCAAGTGCCCCCAAAATAAAGATATTGCATATACAAATAAAAAATCCACACAAAAATTAGAAATAAAAATGATCAAATGCAGTCGGTAATCTGATAGTAAAACTGGTGAAGAATCAGTCTGATTTGGACCAAAAGAATTATGAGATTCGTGTGGAAATTATTCAGTTTGATATTAAATTCAGTTTTTATTATTCATTATTTTATTATTATTATTTTATTATTCAGTTTTTTTTCGCATTTATTGTGATGCGATGGTGCAGAGTCTGGTCTGCAGGATTCTTTTTTCTTTACTGTCCCATCACAGGTTCCAAATTATAAACACCTTTCAGTGAATAATACAAAACTGTTAAAGGTTTAGCACAAAACGTTTTGTGTGTGCCTGGAGTTTGTCATGCTTTAAAAAAAAACACTTTCTTTTTCTTTTCTTTTCTTTTCTTTTCTTTTCTTTTCTTTTCTTTTCTTTTCTTTTCTTTTCTTTTCTTTTCTTTTCTTTTCTTTTCTTTATTCACTTGTATCATAAACAAATTTTTGAAAGGCAGAATTTCTTACAGCTAATAGGTTGAAAATAACCTCTTTGAAATTAAGTATAAAAATGTATTTACCAAGATACAAGTTAGTTCTAAGTATCTTTTTAACAGTTGGGTATAAAACCAACTAAACTGATTTATTCTCACTGATCTAAATAAAGACAAAAACAGAGAAACTTTGATGTCTAGGAGGAAACAGTCTTACATGATTGCTTCGATGCGGCAGTTTTCTTGCGTGGTTTGTTCTCTGTAGCCCTTTATACGCTGGAAGGCAATTGGTTTCCTGTTGTATCTGGTACAACAGGCTTTGCCCAAACGGGAACCTGTAATAAATAAATCCTGTCATAAACAAAGACATGAACAGAACAACTGATTCTGTGATAAACTTACTTTCAGCTGGAGCTGGACTGAGCATCCCCATAACGAACAAGAGGAGGATGATTACCATGGTTGCACCTCTGTGACTCATCTTGTTGAATCTGAAGGTAACTTTCGAAAGCATTAGTTTATATACGTGACGCTCTAGGGGTGTCTTTTGTAATCAGGGACTCTTAAATTGGGGACAGGAAGCCCACCACCGCATCACTTCAGCCAAACACAAAGATTGATTCTCAGATAACCTTTGCTTTCAATATCAGAGAGCATTAACCGTAAAGCAGATGTCTCTGTGTGGGCTTGTGGCCTGGTAGCGTTCCCCATGGAACTAGTGCAGAGCATTAGATCTATGTGAACCCCCCCCACCACACAGATTCTCCACTGTGTTTAGATCTCGTCAACGTTTCAACATAAGGTTGTATCTCTAGTTCTAAACTGACATTGATGCACGTGCATGAACACGTGACATTGTGGCTTGAAGCAGAATAGCTGACCAACAGAAACAGCAGTTTAAATATTCTTCTGACAGAGTGAGAGATGCTTGTCGAACCACGGCCCCTTAACTTGCCCTATTTAGCCTGCAGAACAATGTCTCACATCTCGCTCCGGTGACCTACATAGGCTGAACATTTTCAAGTTGTAGATACTATTTAGTTTACTGTATCTGGAACAAACTCTAAATACCAATCCCCAGATGTTTACAGTGTATTAACAACAAACAAACGCCAGATAAATATGCCCAACCTGTAAACGAGGATGTAAACAATGAATTGGTATCTGGACTGACCGTTGAAACAGATTTCAGAAACACTCTGATTTCAGAATAAAAAGCTGAAATCATTTCCCTCCGTTTTCATCTCAGTCAATAAAAGCAGGTTTCCTCCTAATTCCCTCTTTCATCTCATTTGAAGTCCATATGTCCCAGTTTAAGCAGAGTGAATGCTGTTACAGATGGGAACCGACTCCAAATTACAATATAAATATTATAGTACAGTTCCTGCTGTTGTAATGGTCACAGCTGTTTGTTACAACTGATGATCCGACCGCAGGATTGTTGTTTTTTTGTTTTTTTTTTGTCTGTTTTCTCCCATAGGAGGGCAGTGTTGTTATTGGCCACGCAAGTTGGATAAATCTGATCCTTTTTAAATATCAGAGTTTGCATGAATGTTTGTCACATGATCTACAAGTTTTGTTAATAAACAGCAAATACTGTATAAATCATGTCAAAGACACGATGCACAGTGCATCGTATCTTCTATTTAGGCTTCTTTGTTCTGGCTTTCCTGTCTGTGTGTGTGTGTGTGTGTGAGACACGTTGTATGTACCGATGAAGAGAAGGTGATGTGATAAATTAGATAACAGTCTTGTTTGACAGTCTAATCCTTGTTAATCCTCTTTAAAACACAACCTCTTATCCTTGTTTTGTTCTCTGAAAGACACACAAACACTCTGAGAGAAAACAGTCCTACTGCAAGACTTTAGTTAGTTATTGGTTTATTTTCATTCTATTTTGCCATGAAATCTGGTTGTTCATTGGATACGGATTTGAAATAATTACATAAAATGAATTGACCTGTGAGACTCAATGCAGTTTTCTTTTCATGAGATGATTTTCCAAAACTCAGAAACACATTCATGTTTTTTTTAATTTGTATCTACCAAATAATTGATGGATCTCTTGAAAAAAATACTTTAAATGAATCATTAAAATTATTACCAAAGTGGTGTTTACAAATGTGAAAATACTTTTTTGGAGCAAAATAATCTGCATGTGTATTTGACATAGTCCGTCTGAGTTGAGCTTTAATTACCGGGCCAGCATCTTCACCCCTTCTTTAAATGTTGCTCTCTACTCTTTAAAATCTATAAAATCTCCACATTAAGTAATAACACGGCCTGCTGCTGCCCATATTTTGATAGGTTTATGAAACTTTCCGACATTAAAAAAAAAATCTGTTTTATTTTACTGGAAAGAAAGTTGCTGAGAACTAAAATAGTGTTAAAGGCGGTAAAAGCACCACGATGCCAAAAAGACACTCAAATGGTTGGCACGGTTTGAGGGAGCTGCTTCTTTGTGGGTTTATTGCATGAGTAACAGCTTTCATTACACATCTTTCCTGACGTCAAAAGCTCAGAGGAGTACAGCTTTTTAATGTATTGCTTCATCAGAAGCTTCTGACTCTGTCATCGTGATCAGTTTTTTTCCTTTTATGATCAAAACATATCCACGTGCTCTTGTAACAGTTTAGAATTTAGACGCTCCTTGTGTTTCTTTTGCTCAAGTAACGTGTGAAGCTGACTTTTCCTCCTCTCTGGCCCCTTTTCTTCTTTGTAAGCTCACACTGCTGGATGCAGGACTAGAAAAGAGATGTGGGGAGGGAGGCTGAGAGTGAAAAGAGAGTGAGGGGGTCACCATTGAGTCGTCCACCCACACGAGGCCCCCTTCTGGTCACCTGCGTGGGTGTGGGCCAAAAGAAAGGCGAGGATGCGCATAGACACTCACGCACATACACAAAAGCAAAAAGAGCAAGGAAGAGAGAGAGAGAGAGAGAGAGAGAGATGGCTGCTTTCTAACCCCAAATGTCAGATGTAGCAGCGCGGCGTGGAATAAAAGCATTTTTAATTAGCAAGAAACTTCCTTGAGCCCGTATAAAGGGGCATTGTGAGTCTCCTTTTAAAAGCATTTTACAACAAAGAGTTCAGACAGCAACATGATAAAAAAAAAATTATCTAAAAGCAGTTTGCTGTGGTGTGATCTTATAGAAAAAAAAAGCCTTTGTTTATAATAAGCGTTGTTCCACACTGTTGAACCGACGTGACACAGAAGGTAATGGGCTCTTCTGTGCTTTATTGAGGAATTATGGCAAACTACTTGATATATTTAATTATGTGAACCCAGCAGATTCTGTCTTCACTGTTTCCTCCTACATGCCATCTGCCCTGTGTGTCCAGACTGTGGGTGACTGAAGTAGCTGCAGGGGGGGATGGGGGGGAGATGGAGAGGGGGGAGGATGAGGAATTGTCGTGGAAAAAATCATAAGAAAACTTGTGATGTAACAGTCTTTCTTACACTTCTGCTGTTCGAACCAACACTAACTTCTGCAGCCAACGAAGTGAGCGGATGACTAAGAAAGGGGAAGATGGAGAGTTAAAAGACCTCTGTGACATTGGAAAGTGCCCTGAGGGGTTTTAGTCTGGCAGCGCTAACTCGTGGCCAGGGGGAGATTTTTGGAGGATAGGCTGAGGCAGGAGAGGTGAGGAGAACAGAGGGGATGGAGAGAGGAAGAGTGTTCGAGAGTGGAGTATTTTTAGGGTGCTCTGTTATCTGTGGAGAGGAGGTTGTGCGGTATCATAGCTGGGTCACATTGCTGAGGGGGGCGAAACAGCTCAGAGTCTCCGCCGAGACGGCAGATAAGACAGACAGAACAAATCATTGTCTTTCTTCAAAAAAAAACCATAACCACATCCACAGGAAGACGTACTGCAGCTTCACCCTCACATGCCCCGTTGCAGACACACTAAAAAACCCCAAGCTGTGGTAAAAGATCACATCAGAACAGAGTCTCAGGACTCTACAAAGCAACCTGGGTGTGTTTTTCCTCCAATGACTGACAGACAAAAACCAACGTTTTTGTAAAATCTCTTTATCTCTCGGCATCTATCTCTCTTCCATTGTAGTGCCTCGTAAATGCCAGCAGAACAGATGGATGGAGAAAACATCTCATCACTCTGACACCATGTTTATGCAATCACATGCAAACACAGCACATAAACACGCTCCACACACACACACACACACACACGCCTCAACTCCAAAACAAGGTGCTGATGGAGATTTCTTCTAACACTTACACACACAAACTCCTCTCAGTGGTTTGGTGTTTTTGATGTCGGCCTCTTTGTTTGTTTTGAACACTTTCAAACCCAGATGTACGTTTGCTCGCGTACGAGCACGAACTGAATAATTTACCCAATTAGCAGCTGTTTGAGAGGAAAAAAACGGGTACCAAGAGAAACGCGCTTATGACGCGTTGTCGACCCAAAGAGCTCAGTCACACGCTCAATCACACAATCTTAGACTGGGCAGATTTAGAAACTGTGACTGTTATCTCTCATGTTTCCCTGAGAATATCGGTCGAGTTGTGTGAATATTAAACGGTTTCAGCTCCCAAAGCAATCTTAGCACTCAGTGTTGGACTGCAAGCCAAATAAAAGCCCAGCTCGCTCCAGGAATATCTTAGGGAGCCTTTGAGGGAAGATCCTCTTTCAACACCCCACACCACGCTGCCACCACCCACCCACCCAATCAAATTCTCACTGGCAACGCGTTGCTCCTCATCTCTTCTCCTTGCTTCTATTGTTCATCTCTCTCAGCCGCCCACACACCTACCGTCCCTCGGGCTTTTCTCTTTACACGCACACACATGCACAAATTTACATTTGGCTACTTTGTCGTTTAATTCTTCATGTCTTTTTTACTCTCTTCCCACCAAATGTTATATACAGAGTATATACATAAATACATGATCACATGTGTAAGTATAGTAACAGACGCAAGGCCTATATTTAGTGTTCTTTAATACAGATGTGTGGGCAGCATCCATCGGGGGCCCCAAACAGAACAAAAAGTCTGTGTACGATGTGTGTTTGTGTGACGCAGGGATCAGGGCCAAACTTAAGAGCTGGAGGCAGGAGGGATCATTGTGGACGCCACCCCCCCGCCACCTCCGGAGAGGTGGGAATCTCATGGGAGAGTCAGGAAAACATCTCGACTATCATCAATCAAAACTTCGGTGACACAAATGACCAGAAAAAAACAAAGTGTTCTTCATCCAAGTCACTTTGTCACTTCCACCCCACAGTCATGTCCCACCCACCTGCGCCATCGACCCCATAGGCCGTCGCTGGACGCAGTACGACGCGATTGGCCAGTCGGTCCCCCAAGCGAAATCGAGTTCCTCTCTTGGCTAATTGGGTCTTTGTGATTGCGCAGTGAAATGTGGCGCTGTGGGAGAATGAAACGTGAAAACGGTATTATGGTGGACGAGAGAAGAGTGGCAGATCGAAGCGGGGGGATCGGGTTTTTTTTTTTCTTTCTTCTTCTTTGCCATCTCAAAGCGCCAGATGCTCTTCCTGGGTTCATTATGATGCCTTACAGGGAGCTGAGATGGTTTCAGCGTAGCAACTGAGAAGACACAAAAGCAAGATGGAGACCAAGGGAGACATGAGACAAACTCATATGCACCAACACTCACACACACTTTCACAGATACGATTCAAAACACTCTTAAAAACTGTTTATGTTCAGCTCGGCACATTGGTGACCTTCCACAGAGGTCACAACAACTAGCATGTGTGTACATGTTGAGCAGAAAGAAACACGCCTCTGTTTCTTTGTTCAAATGGAGAAAACATGTGATCCATTAAGACTGATTCTTCACTGGATCCTCACCAGAGGAGCGCGCCGGGTCATAAGGCTCCTCTTCCTTTGTCCCATCACGCCTTTATCAGCCAAACACTCTGCAACTGTTTGTTTATAGCTGCTGTTTTATTAACTAATGACTCAGCACTCCTTTTATTAATTATACCCACGTGAGTGCAAAATATTTGCAATTGCAGGTGACAGATGGTTGGAGACTGTCTGAAGGTTCTTATCCATATTATTACCACAACATCCAAGAGCCTAATGATGGTGGGGGGGGGGTCTTTTCCTTCACTCAATCAACAGGTGGCGCTGTAGTCACACTCTCCTGTGTGGCGCAAATCTTCTGCAGGACAAAGAGCCTCAACCAAACTCCCGTAGCCCAACCCATTGTCAGAAACATATTCATCTTATTGAAATTATGCGCGTGACTTTTTTTTGCGCTTTGTCAAGCGTGGTTGTTGTGACGTTTATGACCTCGAGCCTACGGCGTCGTGGAGGTTATCACAGCTAAATGTCACTCCTGACGTGAGGCAGCGAGAGTCTCGGACAGATTGGAGAATCTAAAGCAGGAGCTGCATGGAGCAGACTGGCGCTGTGTTACAAAACCAGTTAGAAATAGAACCAAAACTTTTAATTTATCTTTTTACATTTTCGTTTTAGTTTATTAAGTTAAAGTGGGCCTCACTCCCACTACTTTCCATCTTTTTAAACATTTCATTTAGTTGCTTTTAACTTTGCTTTTAAGACATTAACAGCAGAATTCACTCAGATTTTTTTTGGCAGATTGACGCTAATAGGAACCACAGCGCCGTGTGTCATTCGGCTCATGTCATTTCCCATTAAGGGAGGCTTGAGAGTGGAGACCGCCCCAGACTCCGCTGCTGCTGCATCCCAGCACGCTTTTCACTCTTGGTTTCATTCACACATACTTTTCCCACCGGGATGGAGGCGCTTCAGCCAGCGCGCGGAGCCAACAGAGCACTCGCACGCTTCCGCACGGCACACATGGCTGCGAACTGGTGGCGAACATTTTCAACGTCCATCTGGGTAATATCACTTGTTTCGAGCGCGAGGACGAGGATTTATTCACCTAATGAAGGTAAATTGCGTCTCTCTCGCTCAGTTTTTTTTTTTTTCGCTGCTGCACGCTGGAAGATCAGGCGCTGCGCTGCGTGCGCTCAGTGCGCATCCGAGGAGAGTAATGAGCAAATTATATGAATCTCAAATTGTCAAGAAAAGTAGAATATTGAGAAATTTGACTATGTTCTGATGATTTTCATGTCCTGTGTCTTGAAGTTTAACTAGACAGAGTATTTGTATGCGCTAACAATAATTTCTTTTGTGTTATGGATACGTTCACATGATGCAACCAGTAAACACAACACATAATTAGTTTTTTTATTTTAAATATACGTTTCTAACATTGAAAGTCACACTTTTAATATGTTGTTTTGTGCAGTGTTTAATCTGTGACTTTCTGCGTTTGAGATTGTGGAAACCAACATTTCCACATAACGCTCATTTTCTTACAGAAAAACGAAGTCTTTTAACTTATCTAAGTAAATATTCTTAACGCACAGTCATGTTGTTTTGAAGCACTGTCCACTATTTGTCCCTAAAACCACTTGGATTTGTGAATATGTGCGATTTTAGTGACCCTGCTGGATACTAGGACAGTGCCAGGAGAGCTGAAATGGGCAGCCAGTCCTTCAGAGGGAGGGGTGAGTGGGAGCATTTTCTATTTCTTTACAGATACACCGTTTACAACCTGCTTTCTCATTTCAAAACACAATCTCAGTCACACACACAAACACACATTTTATACACACTCTTGTGCACACTTGGTCTGGAAGCTGTAAATAATCTTCCCACAGATTTTGCAATGTGCTGTTGTTCTCCAAGCCTAAGTGCTAATATGAGATTGCTGGCGTTGCGTTTGGCACAAGCAAAGGCACAAACCAGCTTGATGGTGGGTGTCATTTTTTTAGGGATTTGTACTATCAAGCACTTGCCAGGATAAATCATGGAGATGTTTGTTTTATATGTTATTTTTCCAGCTTGATGTACTTTTTTGTCTTTGGGATGGAGCATCTCCACGTCCTCCATATTTCCTGCTTTGCTCCATGAATCTTCGAGCACTTTGTTGGTTTAAGAGTTTCTGTTAAACTTGACCACATGCTGCTTGATTGACGGGGTCCTGGTCTTCACGTACTGAGCTTTAGATTACAGGCACCCCCCCACCTTCTTCATCTCTCAGCAACACACACACATATACAAAAACTTGATTTCTTTACGGTTGGGGCAAATGCAAAGCTTTCTTCCCCCCCGACAGCTGTGATTTTTGTCTGCTGACAGAAACTCTAAAGGAAGCTTAACAAAGAGGCATCATACTCCATGTCTGCTTTCATAACACTTTCTTCCTCCACTGCAAACACACTACAGTAACACACAAACACCCACAGAGCAGCTCACAGTAAAGAACGAATCCATGACGTAGTTTTGAGGCTGATTGCAGGGCTGGTAGTTTCGAATAATAAAAACTCTGATAATGCATCTGTCAGTGTGTCATAAAAACATGTTACTGTCAGATATGAAACCCATTCAGTAAATTTTAACCTTTAACTACACTAGATGAGTAAACCATAAAGATTAAACTTTGAGAAATAAAAGTTGAAATTCTTTCTAAGTTTTTTTTTTTTTTTTTTCTGCACTGCAGATTCTTTTTGCAGGTCTGGCTAAACATTTACATCTCTGTTAATGTATCTGTGTGTCTGCAATAAGTCTGCATGGACCACTGACAAAATATTGATCTGACTCGAGATACACACACTGCACACCCCCTTCGGCCCCAAACGCACACACACACTCAGATTCTGCCACTCTTCGGCTCTTTTTCTCTCTCGCCGGACACGGTGAATTTAGTGTGTATACAGCTCTCACTAGTAAGGAGAGAGCATATTATTATTCAGTGGCAATAAAAAGCCAATTTGGAGCCGAGAGGCTCAGCGGTCATTTGAAGGGTCACAGTACAAGGCAAATAATCGGTCCTATTGAGATGGATGGTGCGGTGAAGGCTGGGCCTGCTTGTATGGAAATGTGCCCGCAGAAGCCTTGGACTAGCAACAAATCGGAACCGCTGCCTACTGCGGAATATTGATGCAACGTGGATGTTGGCTTGTGAAGCTTTAAAATGACAGCGGTGGATCAGAGGATACACACCAGCATCCAAAATGTCTCTGAGCCTGATTTACAGCCTTTATGATGACGGAGGGTTTCCCAGGTCGTCAGTTTGAGTTTATCTCCGAAACACTGAACTTAAATAAAACACTTTCACACTAATAAAAATTTGAAATGACGGGAATGATTGAATAAAAATGTAAACAACCATACATCACACCGTGAGCCCAAATTTCCTATTAAAATAATGCTAAGAAGGAAACTTTTACTGTTTTTTTCTTGATGTGGACATTAAAGGGTTAAAGTGAGCAACAATCTAGCATGATTTCATTGTGCAAACAAGTGTGGTTTTCTTGATGTTCTTATTTTTAACAAAAAAACACTAAATTCCCTGCAGCTGCCAGCGGGGGTTCTTTCTTTTTGGTGTATCGAAGAGTTTGAATCTTGTCTGTATCTTGAGCTTAAGCAACCATTTATAGTATATTAACCATTTGTTTATAAAGACGGTTGATATGTGTCTAACTTTTAGTATTTTGATAAGGGAATTTTTAAAAAATCTTCTTATTTATTTATCCTTATGTCCTCTGATTACTGATTGAATAATTATCTTTTATCTCGTTTCAGTTGTTTGAATTATTTGTTTGAGTGTTTTAAAGCAAGTGTCTCACTTTCTGTGAAATGTTCCCCACACCTGTGTAGTAACACCCCTGTTTATGTGTTTGAAGTGGGAGGAAGTGAGCATCATGGATGAGAAGAACATCCCTATCAGGACATACCAGGTGTGCAATGTTCTAGAACCCAGTCAGAACAACTGGCTGCGGACGGACTGGATACCTCGGTCCGGTGCTCAGCGGGTTTACGTCGAGGTCAAGTTTACTTTGCGAGACTGCAACAGCCTGCCAGGTGTCACCGGTACCTGCAAGGTACATAAACACTCTCTCATCTTGTTGTGTAATCTAAAAACAAGAAAAAGTTTGAACAAAACTAAAGAAAAAAAAGATTATTCATGAACTTCTTCTACTTTAGCTTTCATCATTAATATCCAGACTGCTGCTAATAGACCTTTTATATGTATTACTCCTGCTTATTCCTCAGGCCCAAACCCAACTTTGACTTATTAACAGATGAGTATTGCTGCTGATGATGAATTGACGCCTCAGACACTCTTTTTTTCCCCCCCCCGGGACACTAATTTTGTCTTGTAGGAGACGTTCAATCTGTACTACCACGAGTCAAACGAAGACAGAGAGAGCTACATCAAAGAGAGCAGCTTCATTAAAGTGGACACTGTGGCAGCAGACGAGAGTTTCACTCAGGTAATACTAAACAACTGAGTCAGGCTTCCACTTCTTTATCCTCCCACGTCCTCTCACTTTAATTTGCTGCCATGTGGAAAATAAAACTTTCTGGCACTTAGTGTAGTTGTAATTTCCAGACTTGGTTTACAAGCACGTTTATCTTGGATGTTTGTTTTGCTGTCCAAGGACTATTGGCAGGATGATTTTGCTTAGCCATTCCTAAAATGTCTACTGATTTAAGCTTCGATACAAGTTCATCTGAATGAGAGCAAAGTGCTGGAAATGGGAGCATCAGTCATGGTTCAACTCCCTCCTCAGGTTAAACATGTGAATTAGATTAATAAGGACTGACACATATTTCTGCACATTCTAATTAAAGTAACCCAATTTTCTTCTCATTAAGGTGGACGTCGGAGACCGCATCATGAAGCTGAACACGGAGGTGCGAGATGTAAAAGTCACGGCGAGGAAGGGTTTCTACTTGGCCTTTCAGGATGTCGGCGCCTGCATCGCTTTGGTTTCCGTCAGAGTTTTCTACAAAACCTGCCCGCTAACCGTTCGGAACCTGGCTACGTTTCCTGACACGGTCACCGGTGCCGACACGTCCTCCTTAGTGGAGGTCAGAGGATCATGCGTCAACCAATCAGAAGAAAGGGAGGAGCCTAAAATGTACTGTGGTGCTGATGGAGAGTGGTTGGTTCCTATTGGTGGATGTCTTTGCAAACCAGGATATGAAGAGAAGGGCAGTGCATGTAAAGGTAAGAGAATGATAGAGTTTGAGGCTCACAGATCTGCTGACTAATGATGGAAAATATTTAGATTTGGTTTGTGCAATAATTTAAATTGTCTCCATCAATTCTAACAAATTCACCAAGAAGTCAACAAGACTTCATGGAATGATATTAAATACTAAATAATATATATTACAAAATAAAAGTAACAAAGTTCAACAGACGAATAATAAAAAGCACAAAATACAAGAAAACCGTCAGTGTAATGGCAAATGCTTATCAAGCCTTACCCTTTTACCTAAGTTATATATTTCTTCATGATTATTTATATTAAATGTAAACTCCAGCCCCCTTATCTTATCTTTATTTTTAATTTTTAAAGACTTCAGCTCTTCACGTAAGTGTGTATTTAGCAAAAATATGCTTCTAACTGAAACCTTGAGCTGCAGCGGTGAATATTACAACATTATTTTAGATTCCTTCTGGTTCACATTAAAATTGTAGAACAATTTAATGCTTTGAGAGAAAAAAAGTCCTACAATCCAATGAATAAAACAATTGTCTCTGAGATGAAAATGGTAAAAAAAAAAAAATGGTGATAAAAAGTCGAAAAAGCAAATCTTTTTGATAGTTGAATGTGCAAACTGACATCACACCCGCATGCCTGCAGACATGTGGAGACAGTTATGTGAGGAGACAGAAATATTGTATTTTTCAAGTAACAGAATCTGTTTACCAGCATCTCTGCAGTAAACTAACTATTAAAAAGCAATATTTTACTGGGTTTTAACTGGATACTTGGCAGCTTCATATTTCACAAAAAAAGAAAACAAAAAAAGAAACAAAAATAAAACAACAAGAAAAAAAAAAGTGTCACTCACACTTCATTTGCAGAAAGAATTCATGAGATGAGTTGGAAGTTGCTAATGAGGGAGTTTTGGACCTTGTTTCTGTTTGGAACTAGGCGTTGCGTTTGCAGGCTGAAACTCTTGAACCACAGCTGGACACAATGTGGATCTTATTCAGTTTTTAATGTTATTAAAGCCCCTAAAGTTGACACAGTGATAACCTAATTAACCATCTGATCAAAAAATTAGTCGTGAACTTTGCTGTGACAAACATCCAAGCTGTTCGCACCGTTACACCAACACGCTTGTGGCATGGATCAAATGAAGTGATGCTGGTTGTATGGGAGGTTTTTTCGAATGCGTGTGTTTTTCGGGGTGCGCAGGGGGCCAGCAGACAGAGTGGAGACACTTTTTTACGACGTGACTCGCTCTCTCTCTCCGCTATTCAGTCACAACACGTTCGCTCAATTGCACACACACACACACACACAAACACACACACACAGATGGACAGGGACCAATCGAGAGATGAAGGGGGTGAACAACTTGCTGATCTACACCCTCGGTTTTATTTATGAAGCCTATCCCAGCAGGCTAATTGTATAACAAACAGACCCATAACTCAAAAAGGACAGAGGAGATGCTAAGAGAGGAGAAGAGATGGATATAAAAAGAGGGATGCGGTTTGGTGCCAGTTGGCAATAAAAAGAGGAGGAAGAGCTTTTTTTTTTTTTTTTTTTTTTTTTTTTTT